>CM019067.1:25258290-25602051 GCA_009667805.1 Leptobrachium leishanense | reverse complement strand
CAGGATGACAAAACCTGAGGACGCTCTAAAGCGAAACTTGTGTAACACCTTTCCATGCACTGTTAGATTACCAAGCGCTGACACACGTGTTTCTGAGGCTGCAGGTGATCAGAGGAATAGCGGTGAAGGCCAGGGCCGCTTGACTGATGCATTTTTTAAATTTTTTAGTCCTCAACGCCCAGGGACGTCAAATGTAGGCACCCATTGCCAGCGTCTTCACCATATGGTGCAGGACTACCTAGGGGCAAGGGCAGACGCCTGGATACCTTTCCAGCAGATGATCCACTGGCTTACTGGGTGTTGAGATTGGATCACTGGCCAGAAACTTAGCCAATATGCTATGCAGCTACTAGGTTGCCCTTCATCTAGCATGCTTTTCTGAAAGGACGTTCAGTGCCGCTGGAGGTTTTGTCACAGACAAAGAGAGTGCGTCTGTCCACCGACTCTGTAGACCGGCTGACATTTATAAAAATGAATCAGTCCTGGATCAGCAGCTATCAATCCCCTGATGCTGAAGTAATGGAATAGATAGGGGATGTCCTCTTCTGCATTCACAAAAACCTCCAGCACTGAACTCTTCCACAATACCACAAAAAGGGTTACGGTGTGAAGGCACTTGCTGCCATGAAAGGCACAATATTTGGCTGCACTGACGCCTGTGCCAGATTATATTCATTTTAATTTTTTGAACCGCAGGGTCAAACCCTTCACTCTTCCACAATACCACAGAGGGGTTACTGTAGATGATACTTGCTGGCCCTGGCAGTCTTGCACCAAAGGCAGATGGGTGCACTGACGCCTTAACCAGATTCATATCTTTTAATAGAGGACCGCAAGGTCCACCCCTGCACTCTTCCACACATAACACAGAGGGGTTACTGTATGATGATACTTGATGGCCTGGCATTAAAGGCACAATATCTGGGTGCACTGACGCCCATTACCACCAGATCAAAAACTTTTCAATATAGGACCACATGGTCCACCCCTGCACTCTTCCACAATACCACAGAGGGGTAACTGTATGATGATACTTGATGGCCTTGGCATTAAAGGCGCAATATCTGGGTGCACTAACGCCCATTACCACCAGATCAAAAACTTTTCAATATAGGACCACATGGTCCACCCCTGCACTCTCCACAATACCACAGAGGGGTTACTGTATGATGATACTTGATTGCTGGCATTAAAGGCACAATATCTGGGTGCACTGACGCCCATTACCACCAGATCAAAAACTTTTCAATATAGGACCACATGGTCCACCCCTGCACTCTTCCACAATACCACAGAGGGGTTAACTGTATGATGATACTTGATGGCCTGGCATTAAAGGCACAATATCTGGGTGCACTAATGCCCATTACCACCAGATCAAAAACATTTCAATATAGGACCACATGGTCCACCCCTGCACTCTTCCACAATACCACAGAGGAGTTACTGTATGATGATACTTGATGGCCTGGCATTAAAGGCACAATATCTGGGTGCACTGACGCCCATTACCACCAGATCAAAAACCTTTCAATATAGGACCACAAGGTCCACCCCTGCACTCTTCCACAATACCACAGAGGGGTTACTGTATGATGAAACTAGATGGCCTGGCATTAAAAGCACAATATCTGGGTGCACTGACGCCTTAACCAAGATGCATATCTTTTTAATATAGGACCGCAAGGTCCACCCCTGCATTTTTCACCATAACACAGAGGGGTTACTGTATGATGATACTTGATGGCCTGGCATTAAAGGCACAATATCTGGGTGCACTGACGCCCATTACCACCAGATCAAAAACTTTTCAATATAGGACCACATGGTCCACCCCTGCACTCTTCCACAATAACCACAGAGGGGTTACTGTATGATGATATTTTGATGGGCCTGGCATTAAAGGCACAATATCTGGGTGCACTGACGCCCATTACCACCAGATCAAAAACTTTTCAATATAGGACCACATGGTCCACCCCTGCACTCTTCCACAATACCACAGAGGGGTTACTGTATGATGATACTTGATGGCCTGGCATTAAAGGCACAATATCTGGGTGCAATGACGCCTTAACCAGATGCATATCTTTTTAATATAGGACCGCAAGGTCCACCCCTGCACTCTTCCACCATAACACAGAGGGGTTACTGTATGATGATACTTGATGGCCTGGCATTAAAGGCACAATATCTGGGTGCACTGGCGGCCATTACCACCAGATCAAAAACTTTTCAATATAGGACCACATGGTCCACCCCTACACTCTTCCACAATACCACAGAGGGGTTACTGTATGATGATACTTGATGGCCTGGCATTAAAGGCACAATATCTGGGTGCACTGACGCCCATTACCACCAGATCAAAAAAATTTAAATGTAGGACCACATGGTCCACCCCTGCACTCTTCCACAATACCACAGAGGGGTTACTGTATGATGATACTTGATGGCCTGGCATTACAGGCACAATATCTGGGTGCACTGACGCCCATTACCACCAGATCAAAAGCTTTTCAATATAGGACCACATAGTCCACCCCTGCACTCTTCCACAATACCACAGAGGGGTTACTGTATGATGATACTTGATGGCCTGGCATTAAAGGCACAATATCTGGGTGCACTGACGCCCATTACCACCAGATCAAAAACTATTGCTGTGGAGCTCTGTGATATGCTCATACACACTGCACATTACTGTGAGTTTTATTGCTGTGGAGCTCTGTGATACGCTCATACACACTGCACATTACTGTGAGTTTAATTGCTGTGGAGCTCTGTGATACGCTCATACACACTGCAGATTACTGTTTTATTGCTGTGGAGCTCTGTGATACGCTCATACACACTGCACATTACTGTGCATTTTATTGCTGTGGAGCTCTGTGATACGCTCATACACACTGCACATTACTGTGAGTTTTATTGCTGTGGAGCTCTGTGATATGCTCATACACACAGCACATTACTGTTTTGTTGCTGTGGAGCTCTGTGATACGCTCATACACACCGCACATTACATGAGTTTTATTGCTTTGTAGCTCTGTGATATGCTCATACACACCGCACATTACGTGAGTTTTATTGCTTTGGAGCTCTGTGATATGCTCATACACACCGCACATTACTGTGAGTTTTATTGTTTTGGATTCTGTGATACACTCATACGCACTGCACATTAATGTGCGATTTCTGTGGGAATCTTGGCAGCATCGTGTGGTACAGGTAGCAGACTATTCACGAAAGGAGAAATTTAGGAGAATTGGCAGAAGTGAAAATTCTAGGTCAAAATAGCCAAACCAGAAAAATTCTCCCATTTATCTCACTTTCCAAATTGGCTATTTGGTCTAGATTGATTTCTTCTCCTGCTATTTCTCCTGAGTTTCACCTTTAATGAATAGACCTGTAAATAGTGGTGCAGGGTGAGGCAGGGGTGCTATGGACCCCTGTATTTCCATTCTTTACAACCCACAAGGTCAAGTTAGGTGTCGTTGGAGAGGTCAGAGCTTGGCCTTTCTGTTGATACCATACATGATCATGTAAAATGTGTGTAAAATAAATAATACAAAATTTCCTCATTGCCGGCTTTTAACATATAAAGCAAACAATGTTATTTCTCAGCTCATTTCCCACCCCGGGAGTTCAGGGTTTTAAAGATAGTCATATTATTCATCAAACATAATCCGCCAACATACAAGGAAAAAATATACTTTTTTCAGTTTTGGCTAAATTTGCATTTTCAGGGTTATTCAAGGAGAATCGAAAAGCCACCGCACGTTTGGTGACTTTTCGTTCTCTTCAATTCGGTTCGATTTGGCGATCCCATTTCGGTAGCCCTGCGGTGTATTCAGCAATAGGGATGAGCCGAACACCCCCGAGTTCAGTTCGTATTCGAACCCGAACTTTCCAAATGTTTGAATCCGAACTCGAACTCGAACTCAATACAAGTCAATGGGGCTGAAAATTAGATTTTTAGAGTGCCCTCCAAGAGGGCATATATGCTAGATATTTGCCATAAAAGGTGTATGGGGGTCCGGGTAGTGCCCTGGGGGACAGGAAACAAGGACAAAAAGTTTTAAAAAAAAAAAGTTTTTAAAGTGGCGGATTTCTAGGATGTATAGAAACACTTGAAAAAAAAATTACGTTTCAAAAGACGGTAAATGCTTTTACTTTAATCTAACCATAAACAACTGCTTGGGGCGGCTGTCTGTATGAAAAAAGGAGACATTTTCGGACACGCAGAAAAAGTTTAGTGATTTTTTGGCTAAATTATTCTTTTTTTTTTTTTTTTTATAATTCAAAGTTTATTGTAAGAGTAAGAACAGAAATACAGGTATACATTAAACAGAGACAAATATACAAAATAAGCTAAGAAATACATAGAAAACAGAGTCCTCCAGGCCCTAATATACAATTGAAGGAAGAGACGGGAGGACCCGAGTTGCATGGTGTCGTATAAGCAATCAACTCGACCGTTCAAGAGTAGTCAAAACGGTAGTGAACTCTTTTCGCTAGAAAACCTCCGAAGCGTGCGAACTGCCGCACCATAGAGGTTGTCGACAAATTCGGTGTCAAAACTGTAGGGCTAGAGGATAGAAGAGAAATGAAAGACAGGAGGTAGAGAAAAGGGAAAGAGAGAAGAGAAGAAAAAAAAAAAAAAAAAAAAAAAAAAAAGGGGGGGGGGGGAAGAATAAGAGCGAATAAGGGTGAAGAAGGGGTAAGCGAAAGGAAATCTGGGAAGGAAAATAGGGGAGGGGGGAGACACACTGAGGTCGACACACAGCTGACCAGACTTACACACCAAGTAGAGGGGGCCGTCCCACCCTGCCCAAACACTAGGTCCCATCGCCCCTGTCCACCCCGACCCCATCCCCACCCAGTCCGGCAGGGGTCTCCCCCATCAAATCAATCATCATTTCAGTTTCCGGGTATCCAGTGTTTCAACCCTAGTCCAGTTACACCTCAGTTGATTCCAGTCTCAGCGATGCAGTGTATCTCTCCCAATAGAACCATTTTCTATCAAAGTCTGGTAGCAATCCTCGCGTCTCCGCGTCCAGTCGGTCTATAGATCGAAGAGCTTCCACTTTCCCAACCCATTCCCTCATGGAAGGAGTTCTAGTGGTCCTCCAAAGGGCCGGTATCAAAGTACGAGCAGAAAGGAGCATCAATAGCAAGACCGAGCGCCTAAGAGATCTAAGAGGCAATGGGATGTGTAGCAGTAGAAAACATTCTGGCGTGAGAGGCAAGGCCACGTCCGTTACCTGTCCAATCGCGTCCCGAATCTGACTCCAGAACCGCTGCAAATCCGGACAGGACCACCAGATGTGCATGTACGTTCCATCAGTCGCCTCGCATCTCCAGCACATCGGCGAGGTCGCGGGAAACAAGGTATGTAGAAACTGAGGCGTTCTATACCAAAATGTCACTATCTTATATGCATTTTCCTGGACACGCGTGGCGCCGCAGCCTCTATGCATAAGAGTGAAGGTTTGGGTCCATTTATCTTCTGAGATCTCAAGGGCCAATTCCCTATCCCAGCGTAGTACATAGGAAGGGATAGAAGTGTCTGTCGACTGTAACAGGTTGTAAAGTATCGCTATCCCGTGCTTCAAGGAACGACCATCTAAGCAATATGCCTCAAACGGAAGGGGCGACCTACTCAGACTGTAGCCATGGTCGAGAGAGCGCAGATATGTTGTAAGTTGGTAGAAATTGAAGCGTTCCAGAAAGTTGGGGGGGCCCATCTGTTCATTGGGTGATAGAGAGTCCAGATTACCATCTGCGGGAACATGCATCGCTCTCAGTCTATTCCCGTCAGCCAATCTTCTCCGTAAGGACGGCAGGATTCCACCCATGAGACTCGGATTATGATCCAGGGGCAAGAGGGGCGAGATGGCCGTCGTAAGGCCAAATGGCAATTTATGTTTGTGCCAGAGTCGCAGAGTCGCCGATACCGGGTCCGGATCCGTCCCTGCGGGATTCCGAGTGGGAGGAAGCCACGGGATCGTCCACAATGGGCGTTGTGCAAGGGATTCTTCAATGTCCAACCAACGTTTATTTGAATTGGGTGTAGACCAATCTATCACGCGGGAGAAATGGCATGCATAGTAGTATTTCCTGGGGTCCGGGAGGGCCAGACCCCCCCTGTGTTTCTGTCTACATAAGACAGCGAAACTGACACGCGGGCGACCCGACGGCCAGATAAATCGTAGAAGTATCGTCCGGAGTGTCGAAAAAAAGGTCATGGGGATAAATATCGGTAAGGCACTGAAAAGGTAAAGAAGCCGTGGTAGGAGGTTCATTTTCAGAGCAGCGATCCTGCCCAGCCAGGAAATCATGCGAGTGGTCCATTCAGAGAGATCCCTCCGAAAAGTGGCGAGTATATTCAGGAAGTTAGCCTCGTAGATTTGTCGCTCCGTGGAGGCCAACCATACCCCCAGATAGAGCATACGTTGGGCACAGAAACGGAACGGGTAATCTCTACGAACAAGGCGGACAGTGGGAGTGTCCAAGGACACAGCAAGAAATTCGGATTTCTCCTGATTAATCTTATATCCGGCTACCTCACCATAGGTCATCAGCGTGCGCATAATCGCAGGGAGAGAAGCCTCCGGTTTAGTGACCATGAAAAGTAGGTCGTCTGCATAAGCAGAGACTTTGTGGCAAGAAGTATGTCCCGATATCCCAGAAATGTTGTCGTTATGCCGTATCGCCTCCAACAACGGCTCAAGGCACAAGGCAAATATGAGAGGCGATAGGGGGCAACCCTGGCGCGTACCATTATGGATGGCGATGTACCCCGACAGTGCTCCGTTCGCCCGTACACGAGCCGTCGGGAAACGATAAAGTGCAGAGAGCCACTGCAGAAAGCGGCCCCGTATTCCAATGCGGCCCAGGACAGAGAGCATAAAGCTCCACCGTACCCTGTCAAATGCCTTCTCCGCATCCGTAGATAGCAGGAGAAGACCAGTTCGGGAGGCACGAGCACATCCCATCGCTCCCAACGCTCGGGTCGTCGCATCTCGAGCCTCCCTCCCGGGCACAAATCCAACCTGGTCCGGATGCACCAGAGAAGGGAGGAGAGGCGCGAGGCGAGCCGACAAAATCTTGGCCAGTAGCTTGACATCCGTATTCAGCAAAGAAATGGGCCTATAATTTCTGACCTCAGCCCCGTCCTTCCCCGGTTTACAGATGACTGAAATCGTGGCTGCAAGCGTATGGTTGTGAAAAAATCCGCCATCCCTGACGGCAGCAAACAGAGACTGCAGTCGAGGGATCAGGGCAGAAGAAAAGGTCTTGTAATACTCTGCCGGCAGGCCATCTGCCCCGGGCTTTTGCCAGGTTGCAGGCCTTTCAGTGCAGCCTGAATCTCCATCTCAGTTATTGGGTCATTTAGGAGAGAGGATCTCGAGGGCGAGATGGAACGGACCACTTTGTCCGCAAGATAATCATCAATGTCCGCCTGGGTGGGCTCCGAGCCCGGTTCCGAGTCCATATCATACAGCTCTTGATAGAAACGCTGAAATTCCTGCAACATACAATCCGGCCTAGTGGTCGTAGATCCATCTGGAAGTTTAAGTTTGGCAATATACGTCGCAGTTCGTCGCTTCTTAAGTATCCGGGCGAGCAGCCTGCCAGGTTTGTTCTCAGAAAGGGCAAAATGACATTTCGCCTTGGAGGCCGCGAAGCGAAGATCAGCATCCAGGATGTCATTCAGCTCTCTGCGTTTGGCTGTTAGGGTCGCGTATGTAGAGGACGACGCAGTGGTGTGGTGAGACAGCTCAAGGTCACGTATAGCAGACAAGAGTCGTTGTATAGTATCCGCTCGCTTTTTCTTAAGAGCCGTGGCCCTACTAATACAGATCCCTCTGATCACTGCCTTGTGGGCTTCCCATATAGTAGTCGTGGATACGTCAGGGGTCACATTCTCAGTGAAGTACGCCGTTAAAGCGCCGTCCACTTCAGCCACTAAAGTAGGGTCAGCAAGTAGAGACGTATTCAGGCGCCACTGACGTTCTGAAGGGCGGTATAGTGGAGAGGACAGAACCGCCAGGAGAGGAGAATGGTCTGACCACGTTTGAGCTAAAATCTCAGAGTCCTCCGTCAAGAGCACTTCTTTCTGCTGGACATATATATAATCCAAACGCGAATATGAGGCATGGACCGTTGAATAGTACGTATAATCCCTCTCTCCTGCATGGAAAGCTCTCCAGACATCCACCAGTTGTAAGCTATCCAAGGAGCGTTTCATATGTCGCAATATGGAAGCAGGGACAGAGGAACGGCCCGTAGAAGAGTCTACTCTAGGGTCAAGGGCAACATTGAAATCACCCGCCACAACTAGCGTGCCCGCCACAAATCCCTGAAGACGACGCAGAATGTCTGCCAGAGAGCGATGTTGTTTCATGTTTGGCAGATAGATTGACACAAGCGTGTATCTGGTGTCAGCAATTAAACATCTCACAAACAGGTATCGACCCTCGCCATCTGTGAGGACCTCCTCCAATGTCACAGGGATCTCCTTAGAAAATAAGATTGCAACCCCTCTACTTTTACCCCCATGAAAGTCACTAAAGTAACCCGTAGGGTAGTCTGCATGAGTCAGTTGCGGTGCTGAACCTTGTTTGAAATGCGTCTCCTGTAGGAAAAGCACCGAGGCTCTAAGCGCCCTGGCTTCCCGAAAAAGCCGTCGGCGTTTCTCGGGGATGTTCAGTCCCTTAGTATTATATGTAAGAAATCGTAATGATCGCGGCGAGAAGCCAGCAGGCGAGGCCATGTCCGGACAGGGCAGAAGGACCCCCCCGGTAAACAAACAGTACGAACTAGTAAACACACAAACAGATAACAGGACAAGGTCAGGAACAAGAAACAAGGGGGAAAGGAGGAGAGAAAGACTAACAATAGAAGAAGAGAGAAGATAAAAAAGAAATGAGGAGTACTACGCCTCAGGGGAGGCCTAGATGGACCCAATAGGATTGGTGTCCGTTTAGCCCCCCTGGAGAAGTTGGCGTCAGGTCCTCGAGGGCGAAGGAGCCTAGCTCCTACCGCTCACCAAACCAGAGAACAAGGTATATGAAGGACTACGAGTAGTAGGTAGTCATAAATCGTTAAAAATAAGGTAAAAAGTAAATACAACATAACAAGCTCAACAAGAGAGTCCCCTCCGACTCCCGAAAAAGAGCACATCAGCAACATCTTGGTCAAAAACAGAACATAACATAAGAATATCCCATCTCCCCACGCCTGTCTCCATCGCATCCTAGAAATCCGCTTCAGTAAGCGCAGAGACCCAAGGCAGGACCCTCTCCGTTGCCCACCCCCTCCCCTCTGCCACCAGAGCAACGCAGGTAGGTATCTAACACCCGTACGCTTGTAACAAACAACCTAGGAGAAACGCAAGTTCATATAACAATATCACAAACACAACCCTACAAAGTCCCAACCCCCCTCCCCATATCCCTCAACGTCGCTGCAGGAAGCGCAGGAACCCAAATCATAGCTCCCCCCCTCTCCCCCTCCCCCCGGCCATCCGTTTAACGCATATTGGAGTCAGACACATGTATGCATTTAGCAGTCTCCCCAAGAAAAATGCGAGTGCTGAATGTAAGGGACATAGTTAGCCCTATACCAAGGGGAGGCGAAAAGAATAGTATGCCAGAAAGCTCTTCCTCACAGGAGAGGACCTGTCACAATCCCCACTATCATATACATATCACAGTTGGCAATATAAAGAAGGCGATTATGTCGAACAGCGAGACAATTAGATTTCTCCGCGCTGAGCGGGGAGCAAAAATCAGTATAAGTACCCTTGGTGACCTGCATCTCCCAGGAATGGGGAACGGTAAAAAAGTGGCGTACCAAAGGCTGCAGCTCGCACATTGTTCCAGGTCTCCGAGACCGACCCGCCGCAGCACATGGCCTAAACCACACACTCACGCCTATAGCGGTCGGAAGCACACTTAAGCGATGGCGATAGTAGGTCAAAACATACAATATCTAAGGTGCCCCTCTCCCGTGGTGTGCGAAAAAATTTGTACAAGTACAAGAGCGTTCGTATCAGGTCTGTCGTTCCACTCTGTACTTCCTCGCTTCATACCAAGTTCACCACATGGGGTTCGCGGAAACAGGTGGACAGTACCCACACGGAGGTCTATCAGGGAAAGCGCTAGCGCAATGAAAACCAGAGTGGGAGGGCCTCCATGAGCCGCAATGGGGCACTCGGGGGGGGGGGGGTAGATACTACCGCAGAAATATGGAACCCTCCATGATCCGTGCAGAAGTCGAGATACGATATCAATCGGGTATAGGTTTTTGTTTGTCGTCTCTTAATCCGACGTATACCATCAGTTTCTATAGGGCCCCATCCGGGTGAACCGGATGAAGCCGCCAGGGGAGATCTCCAAGTCGCACGGTCATAATTATGTGTGCCAGTTCAAACCGCCTCCGGCGGTTCAGGTGGTCTCAGGGCCCTCTCCCGTGAACGACGTCCTCGGTCTCGTGGTCGTCTCCTGCGCGCTGCCAGAGGTTCAAAAGGGGCATTTCCCCTAGTCTCCGTCTCCCAGTCCTTGATGTGCAGTTCGGGCAGTTCCAGCGCGGCCAAAAAAGCAGGGACATCCGCAGGATGTGAGATAGTGTATCGCGCTCCATCCTTCAGCGCTGTCAGGGCGAACGGGAAACCCCATCTATAAGGGGTAGCAGTTTGTCTAAGGGCCTGAGTAATAGGCTGTAGGCACCTCCGTGCCGCGAGTGTAAATGGGGCCAAATCCTGGTAAAACTCAAGGCTGCTCTCCCTGAAGGCCCACGTACGTGACAGTCTCGCTTTAGCCATAATCTTCTCCTTGAGGGGGTAATCAGGGAGGCAGCAGATAATATCCCGGGGAGGTGCAGTTGGTGGCGGCTTCGGACGCAGCGCCCGATGTACTCTGTCCATGGGGATCAGTTCACTCTGCGAACGGCCCAGTACCATGCAGAAGGCCTCACTCAATGCTGTACGCAGATCCTCCGGGCCTTCCGTCTCCGCCATGCCACGGATGCGTATATTATGTCTCCGGCCCCTGTTGTCCAAATCATCGACGCGGCGCTGTAGCTCACCGAATGCCGCCGGCTGAGGATGTTCGGGCGGAGAGATTTGCACGTTCCTCGAGGTGGTCCATTCGGGACGACAAATCCTCCACGTTCGATCGGATTTCCCTAATTTCTCCGGCGAAGCCTTCACGGAGGTCAGCTACAAGGTCCGCAAGATCCGCTTTCGTGGGGAGCGCCGATATCAGGTGCTCTAGACGGCGTATGGCCTCTGTGGTATCCGGAGTTATGGGTCCGTCCGCCATTTTGGTGCACGAGGGCGAGGTAGCGTCAGCCGGTACGGGTAGGATAAAGGCGTCCAGGGGGCCCAGGGCTCGATTCGTTCTGCGTGCTGGTGTCTTTGGGGTGTTCTGTCTCGGTTTACCCCGACCCATGACCTGTGGTTGTGTTATAAAGCTGATTATCGTCAGAGGGGACTCAGGAGCTCAGCGTCTATGCGGCCATCTTGGTCTCAGGTCAGGACACGCCCCCCTAAATTATTCTGAATCTTATGCAGACTTTGGATGAAAGTAACAATAGGTGCTTTAAAATTTGGCCTTTAGCGTCGGCAACAGTGCCGTCACACCGTAACCCCTCTGAGTATATGAATCTGATACAGGCGTCAGTGGCAGTGCACCCAGATATTGTGCTTTTGGTGTCAGGCCAGCAAGTGCATTCATACAGTGACCCCTCTGTGGTATTGTGGAAGAATGCAGGGGTGGACCATGTGGTCCTATATTAAAAATATATGAATCTTGTAATGGGCGTCAGTGCACCCAGATATTGTGCTTTTGGTGCCAGACTGCCAGGCCAGCAAGTACTATCATACAGTAACCCCTCTGTAATATTGTGGAAGAGTGCAGGGTTGGACCCTGCGGTTCAAAAAATTTAAATGATATAAATGTGGCACAGGCGTCAGTGCAGCCAAATATTGTGCCTTTCATGGCAGCAAGTGCCTTCACACCGTAACCCTTTTGTGGTATTGTGGAAGAGTGCAGGGTTGGACCCTGCGGTTCAAAAAATTTAAATGATATAAATGTGGCACAGGCGTCAGTGCAGCCAAATATTGTGCCTTTGATGGCAGCAAGTGCCTTCACACAGTAACCCTTTTGTGGTATTGTGGAAGAGTTCAGTGCTGGAGGTTTTGTGAATGCAGAAGACATCCCCGATCTATTCTGTTACTTCAGCATCAGGGGATTGATAGCTGCTGATCCAGGACTGATTCATTTTTATAAATGTCAGCTGGTCTACAGAGTCAGTGGACAGACGCACTCTTTCTTTAGTAGCTGCATAGCATATTGGCTAAGTTCTGGCCAGTGATCCAATCTCAACACCCAGTAAGCCAGTGGATCATCTGCTGGAAACGTATCCAGGTCTGCCCTTGCCCCTAAGTAGTCCTGCACCATATGGTGAAGATGCTGGCAATGGGTGCCTACATTTGACGTCCCTGGGCGTCGTGGACTAAAACAACTTAAAAATGCATCAGTCAAGCGGCCCTGGCCTTCACCACTATTCCTCTGATCATCCGCAGCCTCAGAAGCACGTGTGTCATCACTTGGTAACCTACCAGTTCCTGTAAAGGTGTTACACAAGGTTGGAGGTGGCATTAACTTCCGAGTCTTCCTGGTAAATGAGGATGACCCCATCGTGCACTCCCTCCTCCCAGCCACGCACTAGCCCTTGTGTTTCTGGGCACACGAAACCCTCCCTTGAGGAATCCCCACCTTCAATGCCCCCACTACTTAAATATTCCTCCTCCTCATCCTCATCCTCCTCCTGTCTGATCTGAGTAGGACCCGCTGGAATGCTGTCTGCGGAAAGACTGGGGCCTTGAGAGCTAGGGAAGGCCTCCTCTTCCTCCCGCTGTTCTGCCTCTAGAGCCACATCTATAATTCCCCACAGAGTGTGCTCCAGCAGGAATACTAAAGGAATTGTGTCACTGATGCATGCACTGTCCCTGCTCACCATCCTCGTTGCCTCCTCAAAGGGTGACAGTACAGTGCATGCATCCTTGATCATCAGCCACTGCGGGGGGGGAAACAAGTTGACCTGAACCTGTCCTTGTGCCATACTCACACAGGTACTCATTGATGACCCTCTGCTGCTTGTGCAGATGCTGCAGCATTGCTAATGTCGAGTTCCACCCGGTGGGCATGTCATAGATGAGACGGTTTGTGGGAAGGTGGAATTCTCTTTGAATTTCTGCCAGGCGAACGCTTGCTGGGAATGACCGTCTGAAGTGGCTGCAGACTTTTCTGGCCAGGCTGAGAAGCTTTGCCAGCCCTGGGTACTTGGTTAGGAAATGCTGTACCACTAGATTTAGGACGTGTGCTAGGCATGGTACATGCGTCAATTTACCCTTGCGTAGGGCGGAGAGAAGGTTGCTGCCATTATCACAGACGATCATTCCCAGCTGAAGCTAGCGTGGTGTTAACCATCTCTGCACCTGCCCTGCAGAGCTGACAGAATTTCTGGCCCGGTATGGCTCCTGTCCCCTAAACAAACCAGCTCAAGCACAGTATGGCTTCTTTTTGCTTGAGCCATTGCATAGACCCTGTCAGGCGTCGTTTAACTGCCACTTCGCCAGAGACACGGAAGGAGAGGAGAAGAGGAGAGGTGGTGGTGGTGGAGCAGACAGACCTCATACAAGCAGCTTTCTGGAGGCGTGGTGGATGAACAAGCTCCAGCACAGAGCCCCGTCTTGGATCCCTAACAGCTGCAATCAGAGTTACCCAGTGTGCCGTGAAGGAAATGTAACGACCCTGTCCATGCTTGCTGGACCTTGTGTCTAAAGTCACATGAGCCTTGCTGCTGACTGCCTTTCCCAATGACTCGATAACATTGTCTTCCACGTGCTGGTATAGTGCTGGAATGGCCTTGCGTGAAAAGTAATGGCGTTTTGGAACCTGCCACTGTGGTACAGCACATTCAGCAAATTCATGGAAGGGAGCAGAGTCCACCACCTGGAAAGGCAGCAGCTGCAATGCGTGTAATTTTGCTAAACTGGCATTTAGATGCTGTGCTTGGGGATGGTTGGGTCTATATTTTTTCTTACGCTGCAGCAGCTGGGGCAACGTAATCTGACTGCGTAAATCTTCAGCTGATGGGATGCTGTCACATTGTGAGGAAGGACATGGTACATCCATTACTGTAGCATCATCCCTGTCGGTGGAGGTTGTAGGCAATGACATGGCAGGACATACAGTGGGGGTAGAGACAGATGAGGAGGAGGAGGACCTACGCAAAGTTTTGCGCCAACGGGATGTGTGGCACTAGGTCATATGTCGCCTCAAGCACGTGGTAACCAAGTGTCCGGTGTCTTTCCCACGCTTAAGCCTCATCTGACATAGATTACAAATAGCAATGGTGGGGTCTGCTGCACATTTCTTAAAGAACTCCCAGCAGACAGCAGAGTTCCTGCGTGTGTGCTTTGAGACAACAGCGCTCTGCACCGGAGCAGCTCTGACATCTGATGCCTTGGACTGGCTAGTGCTACGTTGGTCATAGAGGATGTTGTGCCTCGTGTTTGCTGTGCCTCCTCCTCCTCCTCCCCCTCCTCCTCACTTGATTCCTCTGTTCAATCTGGCACCCAGGTGGAGTCAATGACCTCATCATCAATGTCATCTTCACCCCCTATCTCCTCGTCACTGGAGCCAACTTGGCAGTATGCTCCAGCTGCTGGGGCAACATGAGTGCCAGTTATTTGTGTGTCATCACTGGCACCCCCTTCCTCTAGGTTGATTATACTCCCTTCCTCAACCTCAGAGATTGAATCAGAGCACTGTACATGCTGTGCATCCTCAAGCAGCATGTCACTGTCATTGTAGTCAAACAATTCAGCTGACTCTTCCGTGTGTGATAGCGAGGCTATGGCAGGAGTAGCTGTGGACATGAAGGCTGCATTAGATGCTTTGGCAGCTGAGGTGGACTGTAAACCACTAGAAGCCTGGCTGGCAGAGGACTCGGAAGATGAGGATGGCCTGGTTAGCCAACCCACCAAATCCTCTGTATGTTGCTGCTGCTTAAGAAGACGGCCAGCACCAGTTAGAAAGGACAAGCGTGCCCCTGCAGAGGATGCACCACGTCCACCACGACCAGAGGCACAGCCTCCTGACACAGGGGCTGCTTGCCCTCTTACCTATGTCTGGGAGCATCTGCCTGTCCTTTTTGTTCTTTCATACATGGTGAGTGATATATAGATGAAATATATACAGAACTCTGATTCAACTCTGGTATAAATATTAAAGATTTACAGAACTCTGGTATAACTCAGTGAGACACACTGATAGCTGGCAGCCAGTGACAAGACACAGATTACAATTACCTCCTATAAATCAGTGTGACCCCCGGATGGGTGGCAGTGAGAAGCCACAAATTACAATTCGCATAAATCTGCTAGAAGTATGTGGGACCCCTTGATGGGTGGCAGTGAGAAGCCACAGATTACAATTCGCATAAATCTGCTAGAAGTATGTGGGACCCCCTGACAGCTGGCAGTGAGAAGACACAGATTACAAGTCTCAGAAACCTCCTATAAATCAGTGAGACCCCCTGATGCGTGGCAGTGAGAAGCCACAGATTACAAATCTCAGAATCCTACTTTAAAACAGTGTGACCCCCTGATGGGTGGCAGTGAGAAGACACAAATTAAAAGTCTCAGAAACCTCCTATAAATCAGTGTGACCCCCTGATGGGTGGTAGTGAGTAGGAATGAGCCAAACACCCCCAGAGTTCGGTTCAGGCCCGAACCCGAGTTTTTCCAAATGTTCGGATCCGAACCCGAACCACATGCAAGTCAATGGGGCTGAAAATTCGGTTTTTAGAGTGCCCGCCAAGAGGGCATATATGCTACATATTTGCCATAAAAGGTGTATGGGGGTCCGGGTAGTGCCCTGGGGGACAGGAAACAAGGACAAAAAGTTTAAAAAACTACATTTTTAAAGGAACAGTGAGTTTTCCATGAAATAAGGGTTAAAAATAAAAACGAAAAATTCCTTCAAATATCGTGCCTAGGAGGTCCCCATAACCTGCCCGTGAAGTGGCGGATTCGTAGGATGTATAGAAACACTTAAAAACAAAAAAATGATGTTTCAAATGACGGTAAATGCTTTTCCTTTAATCTATCCATAAACAACTGCTTGGGGCGGCAGTCTGTATGAAAGGAGGAGACATTTTCGGACACGCAGAAAAAGTTTACTGATTTTTTTGGCTAAATTATTGTGAAACTTATGCAGGCTTTGAATGAAAGTAACAATAGGTGCTTCAAAATTGGTCCTTTAGCCTCCCCAACAGTGCCGTCACACCGTAACCACTCTGAGGATATGAATCTGATACAGGCGTCAGTGGCAGTACACACAAATATTGTGCTTTTGGTGCCAGGCCTGCAAGTACTATCATACAGTAACCCCTCTGTGGTATTGTGGAAGAATGCAGGGGTGAACCTTGCGGTCCTATATTAAAAAGATATGCATCTGGTAAAGGCATCAGTGCACCCAGATATTCTGCCTTTGGTGCAAGACTGCCAGGCCAGCAAGTATCATCATACAGTAACCCCTCTGTAGTAATGTGGAAGAATGCAGGGGTGGACCATGTGGTCCTATATTGAAAAGTTTTTTATCTGGTAATGGGCGTCAGTGCACCCAGATATTGTGCCTTTGGTGCCAGGCCAGCAAGTATCAACATACAGTAACCCCTCTGTAGTATTGTGGAAGAATGCAGGGGTGAACCTTGCGGTCCTATATTAAAAAGATATGATTCTGGTCAAGGCGTCAGTGCACCCAGATATTGTGCCTTTGGTGCAAGACTGCCAGGCCAGTAAGTATCATCATACAGTAACTAGGGATGAGCGGTTCGGGTTCGGACGGTTCGGGGTTCGACCCGAACTTAGCCTGTTCGAGTAGATCGCGACCACCGAACATTTCCGGGTGTTCGCCGCATGTTCGACCACAATGGACCACAATGCATTTTCCCACTGGCCTGAAGCTCGTAATTGGCTACAGCTTTGCACCTGACCACAGGTCTGGTGCAAGACTGGTTCAACAATATGCCAATCACCGCTCAGAGTCCTGATTGGGCAAATTTTGCCCAATCATGGGCTCACAGAGCTAAGTCCCGCAGCACACTATATCACGTTTCCACGCGCCGATTCTGCACGCATTTCAGAGGAGATTTCAAAGGAGATAGTTGTGTCTTGTTACTGCCGGTCTGCCATGCGTCTGGGGGGGTCTCATTTCTACCAAATATCAGGGAATTTTCTTTAAAACATTTGTGAATTGAGGTGATCTTCTTGGTCATGTCACTGTGCCAGCAAGTCTTTTTGGGTCTCCTTTCTACCAAATATCAGGGAATTTAGGTGATGTGTGTCTTGTCACTGTGCCAGCAAGTTTTTTTGGGGTTTACAACTTTCTTTAAAACATTTGTGAATTGAGGTGATCTGTGTCTTGTCACACAGCCAGTACCACGCAGTATTTTGGGGGTCACAAATTTCTACAAAACATTTGGGAATTGAGGTGATCTGTGTCTTGTCACTGCCAGCAAGTATTTTGGGGGTCACAAATTTCTAAAAAACATTTGGGAATTGAGGTGATCTATGTCTCGTCACACATCCAGTACGACGCAGTATTTTGGGGCTCACTAATTTCTTTAAAACATTTGTGAATTGAGGTGATCTGTGTCTTGTCACACATCCAGTACCACGCAGTATTTTGGGGCTCACTAATTTCTACAAAACATTTGTGAATTGAGGTGATCTGTGTCCCGTCACACATCCAGTACCACGCTGTATTTCGGGGATCACTAATTTCTACAAAACATTTGTGAATTGAGGTGATCTGTCTCTTATCACACAACCAGTACCACGCATTATTTTGGGGCTCACTAATTTCTACAAAACATTTGGGAATTGAGGTGATCTGTGTCTCATCACACATTCAGTACCACGCTGTATTTTGGGGCTCACTAATTTCTTTAAAACATTTGAGAATTAAGGTGATCTGTGTCTCGTCACACATCCAGTCCCACGCGTACTTTGGGGCTCACTAATTTATTTAAAACATTTGTGAATTAAGGTGATCTGTGTCTCGTCACACATCCAGTACCACGCAGTATTTCGGAGCTCACTAATTTCTACAAAACATTTGTGAATTGAGGTGATCTGTGTCTCGTCACACATCCATTACCACGCAGTATTTTGGGGCTCACTAATTTCTACAAAACATTTGTGAATTGAGGTGATCTGTGTCTCGTCACACATCCAGTACCACGCGTACTTTGGGGCTCACTAATTTATTTAAAACATTTGTGAATTAAGGTGATCTGTGTCTCGTCACACATCCAGTACCACGCAGTATTTCGGAGCTCACTAATTTCTACAAAACATTTGTGAATTGAGGTGATCTGTGTCTCGTCACACATCCATTACCACGCAGTATTTTGGGGCTCACTAATTTCTACAAAACATTTGTGAATTGAGGTGATCTGTGTCTCGTCACACATCCAGTACCACGCAGTATTTTGGGGCTCACTAATTTCTTTAAAACATTTGTGAATTAAGGTGATCTGTGTCTCGTCACACATCCAGTACCACACAGTATTTTGGGGCTCACTAATTTCTTTAAAACATTTGTGAATTGAGGTGATCTTCTGTGTCTTGTCACACAGCCAGCAAGTTTTTTGGGGGTCACTAATTTCTTTAAAACATTTGTGAATTGAGGTGATCTGTGTCTTGTCACACATCCAGTACCACGCATTATTTTTGGGCTCACTAATTTCTACAAAACATTTGTGAATTGAGGTGATCTGTGTCTCATCACACATCCAGTACCACGCTGTATTTTGGGGCTCACTAATTTCCACAAAACATTTGTGAATTGAGGGGATTTGTGTCTTGTCGCACAACCAGTACCACGCATTATTTTTGGGCTCACTAATTTCTACAAAACATTTGTGAATTGAGGTGATATGTGTCTCGTCACACATCCAGTACCACGCTGTATTTTGGGACTCACTAATTTCTACAAAACATTTGTGAATTGAGGTGATCTGTGTCTTGTCACACAACCAGTACCACGCATTATTTTTGGGCTCACTAATTTCTACAAAACATTTGTGAATTGAGGTGATCTGTGTCTCGTCACACATCCAGTACCACGCTGTATTTTGGGGCTCACTAATTTCTACAAAACATTTGTGAATTGAGGTGATCTGTGTCTTGTCACACAACCAGTACCACGCTGTATTTTGGGGCTCACTAATTTCTTTAAAACATTTGTGAATTGAGGTGATCTGTGTCTCGTCACTGGCTGCCAGCTATCAGTGTGTCTCACTGAGTTATACCAGAGTTCTTTAAATCTTTATACCAGAGTTGAATCAGAGTTCTGTATATATTAATCTAATATCACTCACCATGTCTGAAAAGAACAAAAAGGACAGGCAGACGCTCCCAGACACAGATAAGAGGGCAAGCAGCCCCTGTGTCGGGAGGCTGTGTCTCTGGTCGTGGTGGACGTGGTGCATCCTCTGCAGGGGCACCCTTGTCCTTTCTAACTGGTGCTGGCTAGGGATGAGCCGAACACTCTCCGAGTTCGGTTCGAGCCCGAACCCGAACTTCCCATTTGTTCGGGACCGAACCCGAACCCGAACTCGAACTCCATGCAAGTTAATGGGGCTGAAAATTCGTTTTATTAGAGTGCCCTCCAAGAGGGCATATATGCTACATATTTGCCATAAAAGGTGTATGGGGTCCAGGTAGTGCCCTGGGGGACAGGAAACAAGGACAAAAAGTAAAAAAAAAACATTTTTAAAGGGACTGAGTTTTCCATGAAATAAGGGTTAAAAATTAAAACCAAAAATTCCTTCAAATATCGTGCCTAGGAGGTCCCCATAACCTGCCCGTGAAGTGGCGGATTTCTAGGATGTATAGAAACACTTAAAAACAAAAAAATGACGTTTCATATGACGGTAAATGCGTTTCCTTTAATCTATCCATAAACAACTGCTTGGGGCGGCAGCCTGTATGAAAAGACATTTTAGGACGCGCAGAAAAAGTTTAGTGATTTTTTTGGCTAAATTATTGTGAAACTTATGCAGGCTTTGGATGAAAGTAACAATAGGTGCTTTATAATTGGGCTTTTAGCGTCGGCAACGGTGCCGTCACACGTCCATAACCCCTCTGAGGATATGAATCTGATACAGGCGTCAGTGGCAGTGCACCCAGATATTGTGCCTTTAGTGCAAGGCCTGCAAGTACTATCATACAGCAAAAAAGTGCGCATAGAATGTAATAGAGCCCTTAATTGCTTTTTTTTTTGTTTTATTTACCCCGTTCGACGGCTTGTCGGCTTTTTTCCTGCAGCTGGTGGGTGCTGTGTTCGGAGGATCATTTGCTTTTTTCAGACGCTTCAGGGGTTTTTCAGTGGTTTAGTGGCTGATGGTCGGGTATTTTCGGATGCATGCGGGTTTTTTTGGCGTTTTTTTTCCATTCCAGGCGACGGTTTTGCGGCGGATTTTCAGATCCGTTCTTGGTTTTTTCTCTACACTTTGGGGACCCTGCGTTGAATGCTGAACCTGGATTCTCCAAAGAGCGGGGAACGAGAGAGCACTGAAATGTCGGTGACATTTTGGTGCTCTCTGAATAACCCTGTATATCTGATCAGAGGTGGCTCTAGGGTCAGTGAGGCCTAAAGCTTCAATGCGAGGCCCTATTATTGTGCAAAAATTTGCCCAATAAATATAATTAATGAAGGTTCAGACTGCTGTCCTGGTGGTATGGTGTATGATAATCTAGGTGCATATTTGTGTGGTACAGCAGTACATCCACAAATGTGTGCATGCTGCCACACAAACACCATCATACGAGGCCCCTGTTTGGGTGAGACCTTAGGCAGCCGCCTATTTGGCCTAATTATAGAGACGCCTCTGTATCTGATTTGTTGCCCAGCCACTACTTAGGTTAGTTGAGACTCATGCGGAATGTCGTTCCAAAACATCTGGATGGCCAAGAATGCTGAGCCCTGAAGTATACACATAGGGAGTTATAAGAGAGCACCGAAATGTCATAGACATTTCGGTGCTCTCTCGTTCCCCGCACTTCCTGCTCTTTGGAGAATCAAAGTTCCCCACCCTGCGGTGAATTCAGCATTCATCACAGGGTGAATGGAGTGCAGGCAAAACCCGTTGCACACCTGACGAAAACCTGCAGAACCGCTGCAAAAAGCACACCGAAAACATTGGAAAAAGCCGACGACCTGCCGATTACAGGGCAGACCAGCTGCTGGAAAAAGCCGACAAGCTGATGAATAGGGTAAAAGAAAAAAAACAATACTTTTGAAAGTATCAAAATTGAAACGCAGTTTGCAATAAAAAAACTACTGAACGAAAATGCCTGGAATTTACATATATAGGGTTATTCAAAGAGAATCAAAAAGTCACCGCACGTTCGTGACTTTTCGTTCTCTTCAATTCGGTTCGATTTGGCGATCCCATTTCGGCGACCCTGTGGTGTATTCAGCAAGCACCACAGGGTCCCCGAATTGCAAGGAAAAGTCACCGCAAACCCGCCGACAACTCACCGCAAAACCCGGCGAACGCACACTGAAAACCCGCAAAAACATCTTGATTAACCCCGCCGAAAACACCGGAAAAACCCAAGCAGGAGCCGATCACACGCAGCGCAGCCGCCGGAAAAACCCGACACCGCAGACGAATGGAGTGATTAAATTCGAAAAACAGTTTGCTTGAATGTTTGAAAGTGAAACGCTGTTTGCAAAGAAACTACTGAGCGAAAATGTCTGAAATTTACATATGATCCAATGAATGATAATAAAGAGGGCTGTTACAGAAAAAAGAAGAAAAGTAAAAAAATAAAATCTGAATTTTTTTAAAAACAAATACCAAAAAATGCTTAAAGTATCCTAAAAAATCTATAAATAAAGAGACTTTTTATTGCAGAATTTTATAATCAACGGTTTATTAGATATTGAATTAATACGGGAATATTTTTAACATTGAAGCCTATGGGATTCTCCTGAATAAATCTGCCGCATGAAACCACCGAATGACAGGTCAATTCGGCAACCTTTCACTGCTGGTTTGTGTTCTCTGAATAGCCGAAGCATTGCTTCTCTATGGGGATTTCACTGCCCTCGAACAGGCACCGAACAGGCACCGTATGTGCAGGCAATTCGCCAGGATTTGGCGAATTGCCTTCTCTCTGAATAGCCGAATGGCCAAGAAAGGTAACCGAACGCTGATTTTCAGCGTTCGGTTCCCTTTCGGCAGCCATTCGGATCTCTTTGAATAACCCTGATAATATCCTATGAATGATAATAAAAAGGTTTGTTACAGAAAAAAGAAAAACCGCTATTAAAAAGACAGGAAAAAAAATATACCACAAAGAAATCCCCCCCCCCAAAAAACGCAGAAAAAATCCTGGAAAATGCCTGTGAGATCCTAAAAAAAATCTATAAATAAAGAGACTTTTTTCTGAAGATTAAAATAATAAACCGTTTATTAGATATTGAATTAAAATTGAAATATTTTTAACATTGAAGCCTATGGGATTCGCCTTATTAAACCTGCCGAATAAAAACACCGAACAGCAGGGCACTTTGGCAACTTTTCACTGCTGTTCGGTGTCTCTGAATAAATTAACCATTGCTTCTCTATGGGGGATCTCACTGCCTACTCTCTGAATAGCCGAATGGCCCCGAAATGTCACCATATGGGGAAATTCCCGGTTCGGTGATATTTCGGGGGCCAGATCGTCTCTCTCTGAATAACCCCTTTTAGTGAATTTTTCAAGCTTTCAATGAGTAGTCAATTCAGAGAAGGGCTACTAAAATGGTGTACGGCTTGAAGGAGAAAAGTTACCAGGAAAGGCTTAATGATCTTAACATGTACAGCTTGGAAAAAAGACGAGACAGAGGAGATATGATAGAAACATTTAAATACGTAAAGGGAATCCACAAGGTAGAGGAAGGGAGTATATTTAAAAGGAAACAAAGTAGCAAAACAAGAGGACATAGTCTTAGATTAGAGGGGCAAAGGTTTAAAAGTAACATCAGGAAGCATTATTTTACTGAGAGGGTGGTGGATACATGGAACAGTCTTCCAGTTGAAGTGGTAGAGGCTAAAACAGTAATTGAATTTAAGCAGGCATGGGATAGGCATAAGGCTATCCTAAACAAAAGATAAATCCAGGTTAAGTATCCATGTAATTGGGCAGACTAGATGGGCCGAAAGGTTCTTATCTGCCGACATTTTCTATGTTTCTATGTTTCTAATATAGGCCATTGATCCAACATTAAAATGAATTGTTATGAAAGAAATTATTTTTTTTTTCTGTTCAGTGTCACTTTTCTTGAGCATTTTCCATGCAAAAAAATTAAATAATATTAATAATAATATTTATGTAAAATTAATTATTTCCCTTTTTCGTAGCTTTGCCACAAACCGACTTACTATAAAGATATGTACGCTTCAGGGGAAATAATAACAAAACACACATTTTAGTAGCCCTTTTTTAATTTCTTCTTCTTCTCGGGTTTTGTTGCAGCCAAGATTTATGCGGTAACACAAGGAAACAGTTCCATCTTGTGGCTGCAGACTCCGTGTTTAAACCCCTGAGATTTTTACCTTTTTATGATTTGTGTCGGCACCGCGAGCCCTCTAAGAAAATATTTCTCCAGTTTTATTACACTTCGTCTATGAAACTATTTGCTTTTTACAAAAAAAAAATAATAAAAAAAAAATAATAATAATCCCAAATCTAGTTAGGCCCTGCAAGAACGCACTGCGAGAACGGAGAGAAAAGCGACAAAAAAAAAGAAGAAACTACCCAAGGGAATCTGTTCCATGTGAAATTCCTCCGTTCTCTGAAAAATCGTGTTGTTTCAGTTAAGAATGAAGAAGATTTACAAGGTTATTCAGAGAAAGGTGAAAACCAGGAGAACTGGCAGGAGAAGAGAACAGTCTTCCAAATAGCTGATTTGGAAAGAGATAAATGGGAAACAAAATTGTGGTTTGACTATTCTGACCTGCAGGGTTATTCAAAGAGAATCGAAAAGTCCCGTACGTTCGGTGACTTTCCATTCGCTTCAATTCGGCGCAATTTGGCAATCCTATTTCGGCGACCCTACGGTGTATTCAGCAAGCACCACAGGGTCCCCGAAGTGCAAGGAAAACCCGTCGCAAACCTGACGAACACTCACCGCCAACCTGCCGAACACTCACCGCAAAACCCGTCGAACACTCACTAAAACCCGCAAAACAGCTGGAGGAACCTGAGCAGCCACCGATCACAGCGCAGAGCAGTCAACGGAAAAAGCCAACACCGCAGACGAATGGAGTGTGAAAAAAAACAGTACGCTTGAATGTTTGAATAGTGAAACGCTGTTTACAAAGAAACTACAGAACGAAAATGTCTGGAATTTACATATAAGATCCAATGAATGATAATATAAAGGGCTGTTGCAGAAAAAGAAAAAAACATTTAAAAAAGAAATGGAAAAAAGTTTCGCAAAAAAATCCCGAAAAATGCCTGAAAGATCCTAAAACATCTGTAAATAAAGAGACTTTTTACAGCAGGATATTATAAGCAACGGTTTATTAGATATTGAATTAAAACCGGAATATTTTTTTAACATTGAAGCCTATGGGATTCGCCTGAATAAATCTGCCGAATTAAACCACCGAATGGCAGGGCATTTCAGCAGCTTTTCACTGCTGGTTTTGTTCTCTGAATAGATGAAGCATTGCTTCTCTATGGGGAATTCACTGCCCTCGAACAGGCACCGTATGTGCAGGCAATTCAACAAGATTTGGCAAACTGCCTGCTCTCTGAATAGCCGAATGGCCAGGAAAGATAACTGTACACTGAATTTCACTGTTCGGCTACCTTTCGCCACAATTCGGATCTCTTTGACTAACCCTGCTAGAATTTTCAATTCTCCAGTCTTTCTCCTGAGGTTCACCTTTCTTTGAATAGACCGGTGTATTCCGCAGCAAATCCTGAATTGAGCTTGTCAGTACTGTGATACCCAAAAAAAACGCATTCATCAGAATATTTATCAATCAGCTCAAGGCAACCTCCTTATATTCTTCCATAAGTAAGAGCAAATGAGCGAAGCGGTGCCACTTACCGGTGCAGAAATGGCACAGTTTGTCTTACTGTATAGGGGTTATTCAGAGAGAGACGATCTGGCCTCGAAATGTAACCGGATGCTGAAATTCAGCATACAATGCCATTTTGGGGCCATTCGGCTATTCAGAGAGCAGTCAGTTCACCAAATTTTGACGAATTGCCAGCCAGTACAGTGCCTGTTCGACGGCAGTGAAATCCCCCATAGAGAAGCAATGGTTAATCTATTCAGAGACACCGAACAGCAGAGAAATGTCAGTGAAATGCCCTGATGTGATGTTCAGTGGTTTCATTCGGCAGGTTTAATCAGGTGAATCCCATAGGTTTCAATGTTAAAAATATAACGGGAGATCTACATCATGGATGTGCAGCCGGCAAATCTGCAGCAACTGCTTAATGCCATAATGTCAATATGGAGCAAAATCTCTGAGGAATGTTTCAAACACCTTGCCGAATATATGCCACGAAGAACTAAGGCAATTCTGAAGGCAAAAGGGAGTTCAATCAATACAGTATTACCAAGGTGTACCTAATAAAGTGGCCGGTGAGTGCATTTACTGTATATACAGTTCTGTTCAAAATTATTCAACCCCCAATGCTGTAAAGGGTTTTAGGGAATTTAGTGTACATTTGTAATTGTATTCAGAATGAAATCCTACAAGGACTTTTTAAAGAACCATATGCAACTAAAATGACATCAATTGGTTTTGTAATACAGTAGTAAATGTTTCTTTTGTGAATTCTTCATTGACACAATTATTCAACCCCTTAAAGACTACCACTCTGAAGAACAGAGGTTCATTCAAGTGTTTTCAATCAGGTATTGAAAACACCTGTGGATGTTACGGAGCAGCAATAAAGCATAATAAGCACCAATTAGGCAGCTTTAAAATGACTGTGATACTCAGCTCCTTCTAGACATTTACTGGTGTGGTTACAAACATGGTGAAGTCAAGAGAATGGTCCAGGAAGACAAGAGAAGAGGTGATTAATCTTCACAGGAAGGGCAATGGCTATAAGAAGATTGCAAAGATGTTAAACATACCAAGAGAGACCATAGGAAGCATCATTCGCAAATTCAAGGCAAAGGGCACTGTTGAAACGCTACCTGGTCGTGGCAGAAAGAAGATGCTGACTTTGACTGCTGTGCGCTACCTGAAGCGTAGAGTGGAGAAAAGTCCCCGTGTGACTGCTGAGGAACTGAGAAAAGATTTGTCAGATGTGGGTACTGAGGTTTCAGCTCAGACAATACGGCGCACACTGCGTAATGAAGGCCTCCATGCCAGAACTCCCAGGCGCACCCCCTTGCTGTCTCCAAAGAATAAGAAGAGTCGACTGCAGTATGCCAAAAGTCATGTGGACAAACCACAGAAGTTTTGGGATAGTGTTCTGTGGACTGATGAAACAAAATTAGAACTGTTTGGGCCCATGGATCAACGCTATGTTTGGAGGGGGAAGAACAAGGCCTATGAAGAAAAGAACACCTTGCCTACTGTGAAGCATGGCGGGGGGTCAATCATGCTTTGGGGCTGTTTTGCTTCTGCAGGTACAGGGAAGCTTCAGCGTGTGCAAAGTACCATGAATTCTCTTCAGTACCAGGAGATATTGGATGACAATGTGATGCAGTCCGTCACAAACCTGAGGCTTGGGAGACGTTGGACCTTTCAAAAGGACAATGATCCCAAGCATACCTCCAAGTCCACTAGAGCATGGTTGCAGATTAAAGGCTGGAACATTTTGGAGTGGCCATCGCAGTCACCTGACTTAAATCCGATTGAGAACCTCTGGTGGGACTTAAAGAAAGCAGTTGCAGTGCGCAAGCCTAAGAATGTGACTGAACTGGAGGCTTTTGCCCATGACGAATGGGCGAAGATACCCGTAGATCGTTGCAAGACACTTGTGTCAAGCTATGCTTCACGTTTAAAAGCTGTTATAACTGTAAAAGGATGTTGTACTAAGTACTAAGATTGAATGTCACTTGGGGGTTGAATAAAACTGATAATGATGTGAGCACAGAAAAGACATTTGTGGTTATTTCATTATAAATGTTATGTTATATTTGTCTGACCTACACGTGCCTCTTTGATTTAATTGTAAGCAAGATGACTGAATGATCAAAATCAATGTCAAACTGGCCAAAACACTCAATTTCAGTGGGGGTTGAATAATTTTGAACACAACTGTATATATAAAAACGCAGGCCATATATACACTGCAACTGGTCAGGCCTAGCTCCTGCTGAAGAGGGTCCAAGAAACCCGAAACGGTGCTGTCCTAGGAGTGGCTTTGACCAGTTGCATAAACCTCATCTCTGCTTAAAAAAAACCCATCTAGTGTGGCATAGCATTGATTAAAGGGTTCTGTGTAATAACAGACCCAGGATGCAAAAATGTGAGACAGATGTATTTTGCATATCCTACCCAGAGTTCCTTGCTGTATATGGGGAATGTGGCACGGGAGCTCTGGGATGCAGTTCTTTGAATTGCTGTGATGTGCAGGTGGCTTCTGCAATAATAAACACAATATATATATACATATATAAAACTCAATTGTTATTCACACAAACATATATATATTTGATATAGCTCGATAAATGCTCGTTTCGAGCCGAAACATCGGATTACGTAAATTTGATCATTTCTGTTAAAAGTTTGTTATTTTTAGTATTAGCCCCAGAGTGCGCCTCACTTTGTTTATTTATATATATATATATACACAATGCCTGGCCAAAATAATGTCACCACCTGGACATGACTAGGCAAATATGAGTGAGCCTTCCATTGGATAATTACTGCATTGATTTATATGTTTCAGCTGCTAAAAATGAGGTCCAGTGACTCCCTGAATATACTGAATGAGCAGGTTTTTCCATCAATGGGTTTTTTCTCCCCTGATGGCACAGCGGGCACATTCCAAGATGGCAATGCCAGGATTCATCGGGCTCAAATTGTGCAAGAGTGGTTCAGGGAGCATGAGACCTCATTTTCACACATGGATTGGCCACCGCACAGTCCTGACCTTAACCCCATTGAGAATCTTTGGGATAATGTGCTGGAGAAGACTTTACGCAGCGCTGCGGCTCTCCCATCATCAACACAAGATCTTGGTCATAAATTAGTGCCACTCTGGACGCAAATAAATGCTGTGACATCGCATGAGGTTATCCAAACGATGCCACGGCGAATGTTTGCCGGAATCACAGCAAAAGGCGACACAACCAATTATTAGAGCGTGTGACTTTTTCTTTAGGAAGACAGAGTATATATACTATATATACTGTATATATATATATATATATATATATATATACATATATACACCGTAGATACTCGAGTATAGCACGACCCGAATATAACGCATTGGATAGAGATTTATTATGGAAATGAGAGAATACTCAAGACTCGAATATAATGCGAGGTGAAAAATTATAAAGGTATACTGTACTGGGAAACCATTAAAATCCTTCCAGGTTCTCTTAACACAGTCAGGCTCCCGCTCGGGCCAGGGTGCTCTGCTCTAGAATGATTGCAGTTGTTACTAAGTATGAAGCCTCCGGCCACCCGTCTTCTTTACTTGCGATAAGATGGCCGGCGGAGCAAGGTGACCAACACATTGAATCATTCACCAATAGCCAACACACCGGGAGATGTCGTTTTCTGACCTCTGGCGCCTGCAGGCAGGCTCATCTACCGCCGATAGTCCGGGAGACTTGGGATCCCTGAGCAAGTCAAGTTTTTTTTTTTTTTTTACACGCAATGCAGATGTCTCGTATATAACGCGACCACTCCAGTTTTAAGGTAAGTTTTTGTCACTAAAATCTAGCGGTATACTCGAGTATCTATATATATATATATATATATATATATATAGTGTGTTTAATATTGCAGAAGCCACCTGCACATCACAGCAATTCAAAGAATTGCATCCCAGAGCTCCTGTGCCACATTCCCCATATGCAGCAAGGAATTCTGGGTAGGATATGCAAATGACCTCTGTCTCACTTTTATGCATCCTGGATCTGTTATTACACAGAACCCTGAAATCAATGCTATGCCACACTGTGGCTTTGTAGTATATATATATCAAATTAGGTCCCAGCCCCTACCTTTCCGGCGTTCAATGCTGCCATTTTAAGGGTAAAGTGCCACGTTGCTTGACTAAAAAAAAGGATTGTATATCCAGCACCGCGAAGGCCGCACACATGTATAAAATGATTTTTTTTATTTATTAAGTCAGATTAAAATGAACCGATGTAATCTGATTTTTTTTTTTTTTTCATTTTATACACGTGTGCCTTCGCAGTGCTGGATATATAAATATATCTGTATTTGTAAAACTGGAGGCCATATATACTGTATATATACATATATACTGTATATGTCTATTTGAGATAATGAATTAAAATGTGTCATCATTAATCACTTTAGTTAAATTCCCAGATTAAACTCAAAGGATTGAATGATTTTTAAAGCTGAGTTATGTGATCGTATTTTTTATGATGAGCTCTGCCTTTGTCTGGTCTCGCAAAATACCAGCCTCTTCGTTCCTTTATATTTGCTCACATTTATTGGCTCACATTCACTTTATCTCTTTATATTTTGTATTTGTACTGTTTATTCTTTTTTCTCATGAGTATTTCGCTCCAGTTGATGGTCTGGAGAAACGCATTTACACACAAACAAAAAGAGAAAAAGAAAAAAAAAATCAGATTTTGCGATCGACCGGATGTTTATGGATTTGATTATAGCAGGAATGGTATTATCATTTATTGAAGTTAATATAAAAAAGAGGATTTTGCGGTTGTTGTTGTTATTCAGGCGTTCCTCCAGTCGAACACATGAAACCTCCCCGCTTAATACGACCCGGCGCTATCAAGTGAAGCACTCGAGTCTATTATACAGAAGGACTTCATGACTATGTATGAAATAACTCATAAGATTTCCGTAGTCACCGCGCGAGTGTTACTTTATTAAAATGTGTACAGTGGACTCGAAAATCGAAGTCAGCAGCAACAAAAATCCTCTGCTTTAGGCTTTATCCATCCAAAATCCACTCACAATAAAGACTCAGACGGAACAGAACGTCCGCACGGAATCCGACACCGACTCCTTTACACTCCCGCCCCGTATAGTGGCTGCATCCAAAGACGCTAGGACATGGACAAAGACTAAAGGGGTTATTCAGAGAGGTCCGAAATGTCACCAAAATGTAACTGGGCACTGAAATTCCACGTATTCAGAGAGCAGGCAGTTCGTCAAATGTTGGCGAATTGCCTGCACGAACGGTGCTGTTTGACAGCAGTGAAATCCCCCATAGAGAAGCAATGGTTAATCTATTCAGAGACACCGAACAGCAGTGAAAAGTTGCCAAAATGTCCTGCTGTTCAGTGTTTTCATTCGGCAACTTTATTCAGGCGAATCCCATAGGTTTCAATGTTAAAAAAATCCCCGTTTTTAACTCAATAGCTAATAAACCGTTTATTATTTTAATCTGCAATAAAAAGTCTCCTTTACTTATAGATTTTTTTAGGATCTTTAAGGCATTTTTTGGGCAATTTTTTTTCTTAATTGTTTTTTATTTTTTCTGTAACAGTCCTTTTATTATCATTCATAGGATCTTATATGTAAATTAAAAATATTTTCGTTAAGTAGTTTTTTTGCAAATAGGGGTTCAATTTTGAAAGTTTCAAGCGTACTTTTTTTTTTTCACCTCGTTCGTCAGCGTGTCGGCTTTTTCTGGCGGCTGATCTGCGCTGTTTTCGGCGGCTCATCGGCTTTTTCCGTCATGTTCAACGTAGATTTTGCAAGTTTTCGGTGAGTGTTCATTGGGTTTACAGCGGGTTTTTCCTGCACTCCAGGGACCTTGCGGTCGTACTTTAATACACCGCAGAGTCGGCGAACTAAAACTGCCGAATCGCCCCGAAGTGCGGGGAATAAAAGGGCACCGAAATGTCGGTGCTCTCTGAATAACCCCCTAAGTCTCCAAAAATTTTAATCAAGCATTTTATTTTAATAATCCTGGTTAAGAAGATATTTGGGCATAAACAAAGTCTCGAAAAATAAATAAAAATAAGTAAGTTCTTTATTTTGACAAACCACTAATGTAGCTGAAATGGTTGGTCAGTCTTACCCATCTTTCCAACTGCTTTGTTGACTTATTTTCTGCCCTACAACTGCAGACTTTTTAATCCGGGGCTTTTTTGGCCCATCGTGAACTGGTACTGTATTTGTCATTCTCACATCTACTGGGAGTTGCAACCACTTCTGCACATTGGCCACCGTTTTTTTTGAGAAAGGATTTTACCAGGAAGGATACATTGAGATTTCTCTCGTTTTCAAGTATGTCCTGGGTGGCGATTATGTACCGTTAGGTGTCTTGCCCAAGGACACTTACTGGAGAGGTGCTCTTGCTGGGATCGAAGCTGTGTCTCCACAGTCTCTCTCCACGTGGTGTTACCTCTACTCCACCCAGCCGGTACTACTCCACCCAGCCGGTACTACTCCACCCAACCGGTTTAAGATAAGGTTGTCAAACTCCAGCCCCCCGCCCAGATGTTGCTGATCTACAACTCCCATGTTTCTCTTGCCCTCTAATGTATTCAAAATGGCCTGAGGAATGTAGGCCATCAACATCTTGGGGGTTGGATTCTGACAGCCTTGTCTTAAACGGTGCCCAAAGGGCAGAAGTGGTTGCATCTCCCAGTAGATGCAAGAATGACAAACACAGTACCGGTTCACGTTGTGCCAAAAGAATGTCTTGTGTTACTTGAAAGATGCTAACATCAGCGATGCTTCAACCCTTCAGGCTATAACAACCTGAGGAAAGCCCTGAAGGACTGAAAAACATTGCTACTGCTAGCCTCTTCCAAAGAAATAAACCACACACTTTTGACCCGACGAGTGCCGGTACTGTATGTGACGTCTTCTTCACTATCAATGCGTTTGACATTGTTACAACCTGTATGTTTAGGATAGCAGAGTAAGGTCTTGTTCACACCAAATGCAGAGCAGATCTGCACACGCACGCTAGACTTAAGACGCGTTTTTGATGCGTTCCAGAGCATTTTTTTTTCTAGAAGCTAACAATGTTATGAGGTCATTTCCTTTTACCTCTGACCTTTCATTAGCTGTTCTGATTATTTCCTGCTTCCTCTGGCCTGCCCTTGTCTCACATGTAAAATTGTGGGATGCAGGCATGCTCCTGGTGATGGTTATTATACTGCTACGCCAAAGTGCTGTAAGGAGACGTCGTTTTTGGGTGCACCCACTGATGAGTGAAAGAGATCCAAAAGACCGGTTTGGGACTCTATATGCAGTTTTTTTTTTACTGTTAGTTTTTTGTATTGAGTTGCATTGCGATGCGTTTTTGACGCGTATTTGATGCGTTTTTGATGCGTTCCAGAGCAGGTCCAGAGCAGGTAAAATAGGACTTGCTGCAGTTTTTTCACCTGCTCTGGACTTGCTCTGTTCCTGAATGCTGTGATGTGAACTGGAGCAAAAAATACCATTGGAATACATTGGACGCAGTTTTGATCCGGTCTGCAACTGCTCTGCTCTGCACCTTCTCCGTGGTTGGTGTGAACAAGGCCTAAGAGCTTGCATAGGCATTGCTTAAGGGGTCAAAGTTCCAAATTGGCTCCGAAATTGCACCGAACAGTGCAACAGTGTCCCGGCTCTCCCCCCTACAATCCATCCTGAACGCCTCCGCCAGGCTAATTCACCTCACCCGCCGCTCTGTCTCTGCCGCTCCCCTCTGCGAGTCCTTTCACTGGCTCCCCATCCACTGCAGAATTAAGTTCAAAATCCTTATCCTTACCTACAAAACCCTCACTAACTCAGCGCCCCACTACCTGTCCTCACTAATCACCAAATACACCCCAGCCCGCTCCCTAAGGTCAAACAGTGACCTGCGCCTAGCTTCTCCCCGCATCACCTCTTCCCATGATAGACTGCAGGATTTCTCACGCGCAGCCCCCACTCTCTGGAACGCTCTCCCTCGTACTGTCAGACTTTCACCTAACTTCTCTTCCTTCAAACGCTCCCTTAAAACGTTCCTATTTAGGGAAGCCTACCACCCAACTCACTGACACAACCATCAATCACTCTCACCTTACAGTCCTCTCCTCCTGTTTCCAACCCCAACCCTCCCAGATTGTGAGTTCCTACGGGAATAGGGCCCTCATCTCCTCCTGTACTGTTTGTCAAATGTTGTTCAATGTATTGTAACCCTGTCTATACTGTGCTTATTGTACAGCGCTGCGGAATATGCTGGCGCTATATAAATAAAGAATAATAATAATAATATTTCCCCGTACAGGGCAATTTCGAAGCCATTTGGCTTTTCAAAAAGCAGGCGGCTCGCCAAATATTAGAAAATTGCCAGCAAAACAAGGTGCACTTCGAAGGCAGTGAAATCCCCATAGAGAAGCAATGGTTAATCTATTCAGAGACACCGAACAGCACCGAAATGTCAGTGAAATGCCCTGATTTTCAGTGGTTTCATTCGGCAGGTTTAATCCGGTGAATCCCATTACTTACTTTCAATATAAAACTATTCCTGTTTTTATTAAATATTTATTAAACTGTTTATTATTTTAATTTGCAGCAAAGAGTCTCTTTATTTATTTATATTTTAAGGATTTTCTAGGTATTTTTGGGGATTTTTTCAGTGAATTTTTTTTTCAATTGTGTTTTCTTTTCCTGTAACAGACCTTTTTATTATTATTGATAGGATCTTATATATTAATTCCTGGAATTTTCATGAAGTAGTTTTTTTGCAAGCAGTGTTTGAAAGTTGCAGGTGTTTTTTTTACCCCCTTTGTTGGCTTGTCGACTTTTTCCGGCAGCTGGTCAGCGCAATGTTTGGCAGATCGTCGGCTATTTTTGGGTGCATTTGCTGGTTCTGCGGTGGACCGTCGGGTGCGATCGGCTTTTTTTCGGTGGTATAGCGGATGGCTCCATTTTTTTTTCGGCGTTTTTTGCGTTCGAATTTGTGGTTTTGTGGTGGTTTTTCAGATACGCTCGGCAGCTTTTCCCTGCACTTTGCTAAACAGGAATTGGTGTGTAATGTTAAAAATAGTTCCTCCAAGCTTTGTGGCCAGATCACCAGTGACCTGTTAAGCTACCGGATTAACGCAACGGCACCAACTCTTACCTTAATGGCTCTTGCCGATTATACAACCGGGTCACAAGCTTGAAGGAGAAGATGGAGCTAGATGGAGAAGATGCCTAGAGGTAGAAGAACGGGCTATTCCAACATAGATCGTTCTTCATCTCTGGAGTTGGTCTTGGGGGTGCTTTTGTAACCTGGTGTTACTTGACTTTGCTTTTGCAAAATCTCTTAACATTTCTATTTAAGACTATTAAAAAAAATAATTTACTTACTAGAGGTGCGCACGGCTGGAAAAATTTGTTTTGTGTCGTTTCAAAATAATTTCGTTTTTGTTATTTCGTTTCATAATTTAGTTTAGTTTTGTATATCAGATCACTAAAAACCCCATTGTAAGTTAAGATTGATTCGATAGTTGATATCGAGTTGAATTTCGGATCATTAAATAAAACCCCAATAAATCAAATCCTGCTGTTAAAAGCCAAGCTAGAAGTTAAATGTTGAGCTGTCCATTGGCCTATGCTGCTGACAAGATTCAGCACCACAGACCAATTTACAGGGACAGGGTGCTTTGTGTAACAGTCAAACAAATCTGATTCATTTCATAATTAGGCTTGTGCACCGATTTTTTTTTCGGTTCGATTTTTCGGATTTTTAAACTGTTCGATTCGGCTCGTTTCGACCGATTTCTGTTTCGATTCGGTTTGGCTCGATTCGTTTTTAGTGTACATTTTTTTTTCGGAATATCGACCATTTTTCGTATTTTCGTGTCACTTAGCTCGTTTTTTGTATCGACTTTTCGTGATTTCGGAAATTTTCGTTTTTCGGAATTGTACATGTTTTCGGAATATCGACCATTTTTCGTATTTTCTTGTCACTTAGCTAGTTTTTTGTATCGACTTTTCGTAATTTCGGAAATTTTCGTTTTTTCGGAACTTCTGTTCTCCTCGTTTCAAAGCAATAAATTTCGATTTGACACATTTCAAGTCCATTCGAAAATTCCGAAAATATTTCGCTTCGGCTCGGAAAACTTTTCGGATCTGCCATTCTCGGATCTAAAAATTTTCGGAAATTCGGCCGCATCCGAAAACACCAATCGGGAAATTTCGTGAAAATTCCAAAATTCCGAAACCCGAAACGCACATCCCTATTCATAATGTCATTTGCTTTAGTACTTGTATGTATTATAAGTTGGGATCGATTCGATAGTTGATATTGAGTCGAATTATGGATCACTAAATAAAACTCTGATGAATAAAATCCTATTCAGGAATCATTTAATCAATGGTTCTCTTGTGAAACAGTATAACAAATTAATTTAGTTATATACCGTTTCGTTTTCGTTTCAATTTGGATGAAATCAATTCGTTATTTTGGAAGTACTTCCGAAATGTGAATTAACAGACTTTCTAATGAATTGCGGTTTGTTACAAAACAAATGCACACCTCTATTACTTACCTGAGATTCCATGGAACAGAGGGCGGTGCACTCCACTGCTATGTCTCGCTGTGAGAAGAGGAAGACAGGGAACAAATAGTTTCCATTGTTCTTCCACAGCTCCTGCGCGACCCCGCTCAAGTGAGCTCGCATAAGGTCACGTTGGGCTGCATAGAGTTTTATAGACTCCAGAAGATATCAGCAGTGGTGCATGGCTCGGCTGCCAGTATTGGTAAGCAGCTCAAAAATATTCCAGCACAAGTTGCTTGGGCAGAGGCTCAGCCAGAATAGACCCATTAAAAGCGAGCCTCAAATTGAAAAGGCTTGTGCAGCTGTTTTTCCATTGGGGCTTTTCATTAGACGGTCAGTTTTGATCTGGCTCTTGGTTTTTAGAAATAAAACAATTTGGAATTTTGAAAATTAGTAAAAACTCCAACCCATAAACTAGTATTTATTTGCATAAAGGATGAATTATTGAAATCTAAATATTGTTTCCCAGTTATGACCAGGGACGGATTTACATCTCAGGAACCTGTAAGCAAAGAAATCTGGAACGCCCCCCCCCCCTATCAAAATAATAAATAAAAAAATTGGGGAAAGTACCAAATCTCCATGAGTGGGGACAGGATGCATGGAGGAGGGAAGAGGAAGAGCTAAGGACTAGCAGCTGGAGAGCTGGCTGCTCATACTGCTCAGTAAAGTTATCTTGGGCTCCCTGCCATGATCCAGCTCCGGGCTGAGGATTGTGCATCCCAACTACCCCTAGGCATAACATGACCACTCTTGGTATTTGAGGGGCCCTCTGATGACATGTTTAATTCAGTATTGATGATAAAGACTTTATCAGGGTTTGTGGATTTAGAACTTTACCTGGATCAATTTACCACCATAAGAGAAGCATTTTCATGCTATTTTACAGAGCAAGATGGCCCTGTGGTGGACGCCTGTAGGCACATGCCTACGTTGCCTAATTGTAAATCTGGTCCTGGTTGTGACCAAACGCCCAAAGGCTGGCCTTTCTTGTTGGGTTTATTCAGTGAACGTAGAACATTAGGGGGAAAATAACTTGGTGGAATGGCAAATTTTAGGATCATTTGTCTAGCAAAAACTCTCCCACTCCTTCATTTGCACAGTTTGCAAATGGCATGCCAGTCTTCCGCAGTTCCCGGTTTAGCGGCTAAGACCACTTTGTATATTTTACCGACGACCAGGGCTTAAAGAGCGAGAAAGAGAAGGTGTCATTACCGTCAATGATCATGCCGGATTTTTATCATAGGCAGTGTTCTGATTATGTTACTGCAAAATGCACAGCAAATCTAGCAAATAAACCAGTCAAGTGGCGTGCAGAGATTGGAAGGGAGCATTCATCACAATCATGCTAAGGTATTTGCACATTTTCAGACAGGTTTGCTGATTATTTTTCATTCTTAAAACAGGAATCAGTCGACGGCCCGTATAGCTGTTCTGCGTGATGTATGATAACTGCATTTAAAAAAAACCACTTTGTAAACCCTCCATAGTACTAGATAATGTATTGAAACCTTCTTAAGTAAAAGCAGTTTCAATGCCCGGCATATTGTTGGATAATATAATAAAGCTATGTAAGATTAAAACTCGTTGGGCCATATTACAATGTCAATGCTAAAATGGGGACGATAACGGGGAGAATCTGCATCTGCAGGTTTCCCTGTAGTGTCCCCATTTTAGAGTTTGATTACGTGGCAGGCGCTACCTTGCCCTGTAACACAGCGCTTCTCTCAGTGATACTTGCAGTAGCTCTACTGTGCCGCCGCAAGTATCACCTCCTGGGGTCCACAGGACTCCATGGATGGTGTGACAGAACATGCTGTCACTGTGCAACTTGGAGGGGGCTGTGGGCTTGCCTCCAGCCTACGGCCCAGCAGTTAAACTGGAGATTTTGGGGCTGTTTGCCGTCTCCCGCAACCATAAAACGCACGGCATACAGTGCTAAGTATATCCGCGGTCGCCGGTTCCTCTGAACCAGGCAAAAGCGGCTTTTGTAGCCGTGTGCCTGGAACTATTATGGGCTACCTTTTCATATTAGCCTGGCTGAGTTAAATGTATAATTTCTTTCCAGACAATGACTGTTTCCCTTTGAAAATATATGTGTTTAAAAGGGTTGGAGACAGACTTTGGGTGCTTGGACACTTTAGAACAAAATGGAGTTTCTATAATGTAAATAGGTTTGTGTAAAATGGATTTTGCAAGAATACTGCCTCACTATCTGTCTATTGTCTGTGTGTATCTGTTATCTGTTTATATTTGAATAGTCTGTAATCTGCTGTCTGTAATCTGTTTGTCAATCACGATCACCCATTGTCTTAATTCCTTAAGAAATGTTAATAGTGTTTACTGTGTACTGTCTACCTAATGTAATTAGATTTCTCATTCCAAGATGTCAATGTTTGTGCATCTGTATCAGTGTGATTAGGACCCCTAGAAGAGGTTGTGATTTTTTATATGTAAATGACCCCTGTTTTGCCACATAAATATCTGTGCTTGTTCACGATAAAACCAGTTCTATTCTGACCCTATAAGTAGGTACAAGACTACAAGACTCTTGGTTTGGGTAGCAGCTACCTTCTGCGCACTGTGCCAAAAAAAGGCTCTAGGTCTACAGCATCGGATTATTTCTGGGGGATGCTAGCCAGGCTCTCTGCGTGTACCCGTCTTTAAGCTGCGGCTAAGGAACGGGAGAAAGACACGGTAGACCCGAGGGGAACCCGGGTGTCCAGCGAGGAAGCAGCCTTCGACAAATGTGACCCTGTCAGGGTACAGAAATCTCTTACAGATGGTTCCACTGCCAGACCGCAGTTACAACCCAGCTCCCTTTGCAGGAATATTGCAGGATCTTCGTTCCCACCCGTTCCCCCTGGGCTTGACCCCTGACAAAGAGAACAGTAATATACTCTTCTCGTCCTTCTTTGATTAGATATTCAACATTATACATTAAAATCCCACAGACTATGTATAGGGACAGTGTACAGAAAGTAAAGCTGCAGTTTGGAAGTCGTTGAAGCCTGTAACGTTCACAGCACACGTTACACAGGAATACGATATACACAGCTTCCATTAGGTTGCCGCACTCTACTTTAAGTCCCTTGAACATAGTTTTTCCCGGGGAGCTGCCGTTATCCCTCCTGCCCACACAGCACCTCTTAGCACATGCAGTATATGCTTAATAAGGCAATTACCTAATAATTGTAACATTGCAAGTCTGCTTGTGTTATGCTGAGCTCATTAGCTGAAATTTCATTCTTCCCCGCGGAGGTTGCCGATGGCTTCCTCAATAGAGAGGTGCCGTGGAAATAAATAGGCTATTAACCTTTGGTTCTTAATATATAGCAGCTGGCATGCCAGCGTCATTCATTTATCCCTAGGATCCCTTTATTGGTCTATGGCTTTTTTTCCCATGATACTTTCATGATATGGCTTGACTGAGGGACGCTCCTCTTTCCCCGTACTGATGGACAGAGAGGAATATCCTATCACGCTATATAGTTTCGTTGTGTTCATCATTCTGGTTTTAGTTTCTTCATTTCACTAAATGCCAAGTGTGATATATACACACTGCCTGGCCAAAGAAAAGCCACCACCTGGATTTAATTAAGCAAATAGGTGCTCGCCTTCCATTGGATAATAACTGCAGCGATTAATATGTTTCAGCATCAAATAATGAGGTCGTGTGACTCCCTGAATATACTGAATGAGCAGATTTTACCATCAATGCGTTTTTTCTCCCCTGATGGCACAGCGGGCACATTCCAAGATGACAATGCCAGGATTCATCGGGCTCAAATTGTGCAAGAGTGGTTCAGGGAGCATGAGACATCATTTCACACATGGATTGGCCACCGCACAGTCCAGACCTTAACCCCATTGAGAATCTTTCGGATAATATGCTGGAGAAGACTTTACGCAGCGCTGCGACTCTCCCATCATCAACAGCAGGGTTATTCAAAGAGAATCGAAAAGTCACAGCACGTTCGGTGACTTTTCGTTCTCTTCAATTCGGCTTGATTCGGCGATCCCATTTCGGCGACCCTGCAGGGCCATCGTAGTGCAGGGAAAAGTCACCGAAAACCTGCTGAACACTCACTGCAAAACCCAGAACGCACACGAAACCCACAAAAACATCTGGTTAACCCTGCCGAGGACGCCAGAAAAACCCGAGCAGCCGCCGATCACAGCGCAGAGCAGCCGCCGAAAAAACCCGACACCGCAGATGAATGGAGTAAAAAAAAAAACAGTACGCTTGAATATTTGAAAAGTGAAACGCTGTTTGCAAAGAAACTACTGAGCGAAAATGTCTGAAATTTACATATGAGGTCCAGGGATTGACAATAAAAAGGGCTGGTACAGAAAAAATAAAAAAAGTTTAAAAAAAAATAAAACAAAAAAAACGGAAAAAAGTTTTGAAAAAAAATCCCAAAAAATGCTTAACAGATCCTAAAAAATCTATAAATAAAGAGACTTTTTGCTGCAGAATATTATAATAAATGATTTATTAGATATTAAATAAAAACAGGAATATTTTTAACATTGAAGCCTATGGGATTCGCCTGAATAAATCTGCCGCATGAAGCCACCGAATGGCAGGGCATTTTGGCAACTTTTCACTGCTGGTTTGTGTTCTCTGAATAGACGAAGCTATGGGGATTTCACTGTCCTCGAACAGGCACCAAACAGGCACCGTATGTGCAGGAAATTCGCCAACATTTGGCAAACTGCCTGCTCTCTGGATAGCCGAATGGCCAAGAAAGGTAGCCGAACACTGATTTTCAGCATTCGGTTCCCTTTCGGCAGCCATTCGGATCTCTTTGAATAACCCTGAAGATCTTGGCCACAAATTAATGCCACTCTGGATGCAAATAAATGCTGTGACATTGCATGAGCTTATTGAAACGATGCCACGGCGAATGCGTGTCGCAATCACAGCAAAAGGAGGTCTAATCAGATATTAGAGCGTGTGACTTTTTTTGTCAGGCGATGCATTTAATTGTGAACAGTGGAAATTGCAGAGGCCTGGGGTGTTTCTGTTCCACTCGCCAATTCATTCGTCAAATCTTTGCTATACGTTGCAGAAGCGCCATAGACATAAAGTTTTTGACAGTAATTTTAAATTCTTATTATTTTTTATTGGCCAGAGGTTGGTCTCGTATATGAAAGAAACCTCAAATGAAGTTCATCGAGTACATTACACTCCCTACAAAGGCCCCTATTACATTCTTCGCGCAAATTCGTCCGCGCAGCGCAATATTTGTTCCGTGCAGCGTTAAGCGTTATGGCGTGAAAATTAACGTGGTATTCTGATCCGAACGCATTTTCTCATCCGTCCAAAAATAAGGTTCGTAAAAATGACGTGCAAAACGAAGAGTAATATGAGCGCAGTAACGTAGCGCACGTAAATCAGTGTGCGGACTGTTTATTTCGCGGGATTCAGCCAATCAGAATTAAGAACCTTAATTGACATCAATTTACCTTAATTGACTCACTTAAGTTTTTGCGCCTGTCAAAGTAAATCTGAGTATATATGCTGCAGCAATAATAAAAACACGCACAAATTCACAATTTTATTGTTTGGGTATGTGTAGAATGTGTAACTATACTGTGCTGTATTTTTTTTTTTCGTGCTGGCGTTTTTCGTTTCGGCCAGAACGTTCAGATTTGCAGTTACCAGCAGCTTTTCAAAGACGTTAAAATTATGCGCGCAAACGTCGTTCGTAAAAAGATGCGAATCGATTGTAATACCATCCGCGTACCAGTGCACGAACGCATTTGCGCTCACAATGTTAAGTATAGGAGGCGCGCAGTTCATCACGCTCGCGCAGGTCCATCTGCGTTAAACGATAACGCGCATCATTTGCACGAACGTTGTAATACGACGTTCCGCGCAAAGGGTTTTGCCCCTCGCGCAAATGCGCCTTCGCGCACGCAAAACACTCTTCGCGAAGAATGTAATAGGGCCCAAAAAGTTTAAAAACTAGCTATGAGCAGCACACATGTAGTGTAGTTGTTTGACTGACAGCTAAATTTAACATTTCTCCGTGTTTATTTATAAATCCACTATGTGCGCGGAGTATTTTAGATAAGCATTATCTCTAACTTTCTTTACTTCACAAGAATTTCATTAAATATAAACACTGTAAACAGAAACATTGAGTTTGATGGCAGATAATTCTGCCTGGGACTCTTTTTCTGATTTAGCATCGGTACTTTTTTTATTTTTGCTGAAAGCATAAACCTCATCTCAAGTCATTTGTCGCTTCCACTACCAAGTGCTTTTTGTTGCAAAAAAATATTATCATAACGTTGTTTTATGCTCTCTAATGTGAGGTGCTTAGTTAAAACTTAAATGTAGGGTAAAATGGCAATTTTTCATAAAAATTGCTGTTCTGAGACTGAAAGAAGACAAAAATAATTGAAATTTGCTCATTTGAAATTTGTCATATATTTGTTTATCCTTTAAGGAAATATTGCTGGTCATGTGACCAGCGCTGCCTGCTTCAATTTAGTCCTATGGACTCCATCTAGTGGATTCTCGCGTCGGCGCTTAGCACCCGATAACAATGCAGGCAGCTTTTTAAGCGCCTGCATTGTAATATCACGCTAAAACGGGGACGCAAAGGAGAAACCTGTAGGCGCAGGTTTTTCTCCTTTGCGCCCCCGTCTTAGCGCGATTATTGTAATGACTGACTGATGAAGCCAGGTGACGCTGGCGAAACGCATTTCAGGTCCTTTTTAATTTGTTATCCTTGTTTAAAAAACGTTTTTATGCCGATATTTTTTAAATAAAAAAGGCGCTTTTTAAGTCTTTGGATCCGGGGTCTCTTTTGTACGTTCCCCCTGACCACACCAGCCGGATTTCGGAGACCACTCGCGGTTTAAAGGAGGTTGGAGGCTACCTAAAGGACCTCACAGGCCATCCATTCCCAGAGCCGGGCGAAGAGGCTCTGGGTCTAGTAAGTACCCCATAGGGGAGAATCAAAGGGGGCATATATTGCATAATACTGCATAATCGTGTTCTTTCTGTCTGGCTTATATCCCCCCTCCAGAAACCATCTAAGGAGAATCACCATCAGAAGAAAATCACCATATATCACCACCTATCCTCTACAATCATTCCCAATTGATTATACATTCTATGAAAGTGTCATGCAGACATACAGTCAGAGAGTGTGGTACGAAGGAGGCGCTAGAATGGATGGAATATTGGTGTAAATGCGTATGCAGCCTACTAGGAGAAGGACACAAAACCTCGACAGAAAATGTGTTTGAGATACAGAAAGATGGGAGTTACTCCAGTGGCGCAAATGAGGGGAGGGGTTAGCGTAAAAAACCGTATATGTAAATGTAAACACAAGTGGTTCTACGAATGCAGTTTAAAATCAACTGTAGGAGCACAGTCTCGGAATGGACCAATGATAAAGTGCTATCTCAAGTGTACACTAGAAAAAGTGCAAATGCAGTCAGAAGTGCATATAGTGCAAATGTTAACTAGAAACGTTGTGCACGTTGGAAATACAAATAGTGCAAATAACAGTTAAAACGTTGTGCAAATAGCAACTAAAAGTGACAGCTAAAAACGTTGTGTACGTTGGAAGCGTACTGTGAAAAGTGCATTAATTTTAGGCAGGACAAAGTTCGTAATAAGAACAGTTCCAGAAATCACATAAAAGCACATAAAAAACATAAAAAACAACACACACTTTGGTGCAAAGGTGCAAAACGAAGTGCAATTACAATGGCACACTTATCGATGCAAAAAGGGGGGTAATAAAAATAGTCCAAAAATATATAGAAGTCTAATTAAAAAGTCTGGTTTGTGAAAGGGTAAAGGAGGGCTTATTTGAGATGCGTGAGCCTCTCTGATATACAGTCAGGTCCAGAAATATTGGGACATCGACACAATTCCTTTACATTTGCGATTAATGTAATGTAGCCCTTATTTGGCTTATTTAGCAAACACTGTCACTTGCAGGTTGAATTCTTTAGCATTTTTATCATTTCTCTTTGAAACCATCAAACAATATTGAAAAATCAGTTGGTAACTAGATAGTAAATACAGTTACTGATTGTTTCCCGGCATGCATGATTTCTATCATATGACTCTAAACAAGTCAGATAAGATGGAAGGAAAAAAGAAAACCAGAAAACAGTTATGTGCGCGAGAATTCGAAGATAAGAGGCCGAGGCGCGATCAGATTTAATTTTTTTGTGAGGCTGCTAATCTTAGCCATTTCTCTGTGTTCTTTGGGCATTTCAATCCTGCAAACACATTTTATAATTTCCCTAAGGCTCTGTAGGTTCACTGAAGGGTGGATAGTTATCCTTTCACTACGGACCATTAGTGAATGAAACATTATCATATTATGCTTGATCAGTTCTCCGTCAGATTTACTCTCTTTTCACTTTACCCGTAGCCTCGATGAAATGACATGTTCATTATATCACTTTATCAATCTGCAGGATGGACTCGATGGACCCGTTATGTAACACGTTTTTTCTTGAACTGGTTTCTGGTCTTGCTTCCCAGTTGGGAATGGATACAGATGATGACCTTTTTGTTCATAGAAACATAGAAAATGTTGGCAGATAAGAACCTTTCGGCCCATCTAATTTGCCCAATTATTTGGATACTTTCCCTTTATTTATCTTTTATTTAGGATAGCCTTATGCCAATCATAGATCGATCGTATTGGGGGCTGCTCAGTAATATATAGAAAGCCAGGGGTCCTCTTCCACCCCAGCCATTAGACTAATGGATGGTTCAAGTTGGTATACAGTGGTTAGTACCTGCCAAAAGGTCTGTGTGACTTCGACAAGGGCCAAATTGCGATGGCTAGACAACTGGGTCAGAGCATCACCAAAACGGAAAGTCCTGTGGGGTGTTCTCGGTATAGAGTGGTTAGTACCTACTAAAAGTGGTGCAGAGAAGGATTACTGGTGAACTGGCATCAGGAACAGGGAGCCCAAGGCTCATTGCAGGTGGGGAGTGAAGGCTAACCTGTGTGGTCAAATCACACAGAAGATCTACTGTAGCTCAAATTCCTGAAAAGGGTATTGTTGGGGATGATAGAAAGTGTCAGAAAACGAATGGTTCGAGTCGTTAGTGGTTGCGTCTACATTTGCCATACTGATGGCTCAAGCTGCTACTCTGACCAAGCTGTGAGCTTTGTTGTGTTGCGGATTATTTATTTGCAAAGTATTTTACCAGGAAGGATACATTGAGATTTCTCTCGTTTTCAAGTATGTCCTGGGATGGTTACTGTAAATGAATGTGTCCTACAGTTTGTAGACTTTGTATAGGGGCGTTAATTTGCTAGCTAGAGGAGAACAAGCTATTCCATAAAGTATAAGCTAAAGTAAGTCAAATCACTTGACATTTTCAGATAAATATGGCCAAAAAAATCCACATCTTAATTCTCATCCCACATACATAGGGCATCATTACCTGCTGCATCCTCTTGCCGTATGCAGCAGAGGTCTGGGCACAAATGGTTCCCAGTGTCCATCAGGGATACCAGCACGACCAAGCATATGTGAGCTCATGCAGAGATCACACAGAGTCTTGGTTTCCTCCATGGGATCTGGTGGACTCTAGGAGCAATTCCAGTACCAATTGGTATTGTTTAGCTGCTATCAAATATTCAGACTAGAGCCATTAATAGTGAGCTTTCAATGGGCAAATGTTTGTGCACATTCATCCACCAGCGAGATGCTATTGATGGCTTCTTCTTTTTCTTCTTTTTCTTTCTAATTGAAACAAAAATAAATCTATTTAGTTTAATTTATCATTTGTTCTATGCGTGGCAGTGAACATCTACCTTTCTGCAGATGCGGCACAGGTATTTTAAGAGACACTTCCCACCCAGCATAGACCTCAACGAGCAGATCATGGCTTGATATCAGTGGAAATAACATATTATTGACAACAACAGTTTTTTTTTCTCATCTTCATGGGTTCCGATGGACTCTAGGAGCAATGCCAGTACCAACTGGAATTGTTTTGCGGCTACCAAATATTCTGACTAGATTCATTAATAGCGAGTTGCTAATGGATAAAGGCTCGGGCACATTTATCCACCAGTGAGACGCTATTAATGGCTTTTATCCACCGACACTATTAATGGCTTCTTCTTTCTTACTGAAACAAAAAATGTATCTATTTAGTTTCATTTATCATTTAATCTATGAGATGCAGTGAACATCTAATTTTCCTTGCGGCACAGATCTATTAAGAGACACTTCACACCCAGAATAGACCTAAGCGAACAGGTCACTGCTTGATATCAATGAAAGCAAAATATTATTGACATAAGTCCAAAGGTATGTTCCTGATTTCACAGTAAGTTATTGAAGAGTCATGAGCTCATTACATCATACTGGATTTCAGAGATCTTCCAAAAAAAAGCTGTTGGGCAAAGTTGGGTGTTGGTAAGCCTATCAGACAGTGGAATCTTTGAAATGATTTAGAGTTTTCGAAGATTGGAGAATGCATCTGCAACCACCAACAAAGAAGCAGAAATTCCAATCAAACCAATCCTCCTCTGTCTCCTTTACCGGCACACCTCTTCCTTAACACCTCTTACTGGGAGAACACTAGTACTGTAAGAGATGTTGGGGAAGAAGTGCCCTGGCATTCCATCATTTTATCAGACCTGTGGCAAATCAAGACTCACATCACTTAAGGTGCACCCACTTCACTTCTGGTGATGTGGAATCAGCTGTTTGGCTCCAAAGCCACACAATGTGCATGCACACCCAGGGGCGGACTGACCCATCGGGCACTTGGGCACTGCCCTAGGGCCCGCGGGTCAGTGGGGGCCCAGTTTTGGCTGGCCCCTCCTGAAAAATATTGCCAGCCGCCACATGCTAATTACCAGCGGCCGCTGGCTTGAAACTCTGCCGCTCACGTAGGTTCCGCCAGCCAGCCGTTTGATCTCGCGAGATCGCAGCTGGCTGGTGGAACCCACATGAGCGGCAGAGTTTCAAGCCGGCGGCCGCTCGTAGGAAGCACACGGCGGCCGGCAATATTTTGCAGGAGGGACCTGGCTGAGGAGAGGTGAGCTGGGGGAAATATATTTCCATGTGTGAGCTGGGCGCAATATATATCCATGTGTGAGCTGGGGGCAATATATTTCTATGTGTGAGCTGCTGGGGGCAATATATTGCCATGTCTGAGCTGGGGGTAATATATATCCATGTGTGAGCTGGGGGCAATATATTTCCATGTGTGAGCTGGGGGCAATATATATCAATGTGTGAGCTGCTGGGGGCAATATATATATAGCCATGTGTGAGCTGCTGGGGCAATATATATTTATGTGTGAGCTGCTGGGGGAAATATATATATATATATCCATGTGTGAGCTGCCGGGGCAATATATATCCATGTGTGAGCTGCTGGGGGCAATATATATCCACGTGTTAGCTGATGGGGCAATATATATCCATGTGTGAGCTGCTGGGGCAATATACTGTATATCCATGTGTGAGCTGCTGGGGGCAATATATATATCCATGTGTGAGCTGCTGGGGGCAATATATTTATCCATGTGTGAGCACAATAATGTACATGTGGGTGTTGTAGGGGGTGGGGTTTTTTTAAGGGTGTGGCCTCCTGTGGGTGCAACACAAGGGGCCCCATGATCTCCATTGCTTGGGGGCCCCATTAGTTGTCAGTCCGCCCCTGTGCACACCACCCAATAGCCGCACAATGCACACATTCCACAGCGGACACGTCAGACAGAGAAGGATTGGTTTGATAAGGATTACTGCTTCATTGTTGCACAGTTGGTGCTTAAACAGGTGTTGAAACCACCTCCTGGAAGCATTTCTGTACCATATTTTATTATTTAATTATATTGTGTCTTTTTACCACTGTTTTGTTTTTTTATGGAACGTCTAGTAACTTGGCATTGAACGCTAGATTTCTAGAGTTCCATGGAACCCTTGCTGAGGAATTATACTATGAGATCAACTGAAAATCTCCTTTTCCTACGACCTCCAAAACCTTGGTGTGTACTGATGGCCTACATCAAGGAGTGATAACTATATCTGCTGTCAGAGGCCCGACAGGGCAAAGAGCTCTACGTAATGTGAAATGACTGGAGTCTGGCTTGACTCCCATTCCTCTGACAACCTGCCAACTGATCGCAATCCTTTTAATAGTGAAAGCCAAATCTGATTTACCATTCTATGTAATTTCTGTCAATCAGCAGCTAGGCTGGGGATGGTAATAGAATTAGAGGCAACACAGGAGACATTCTGCCAGATTCTACCTGCATGACATGCATGTGATTTTTGTCCTTTGGGATGTTCTGGAACAAAATAGCCGATCCATGAGGTCCCACATCACGAAATTCAGGACTCAAAGGATCTGTTGCTCATGTACTGGTGCCAGATACAGCAGGACATGTTCAGAGTACTTTGTGGAGTCCATTCTTTGATGTATCAGAGCTGTTTCGGCAGAACGAGGGGCACCTACACAGTATCAGGAAAGTATTTTTAATGTTGTTGCTGATCATTGTAGAAAGGCAGATATAGGAGAGTTATCAACAGATACAAGTATTTGTTTTTACACATTATATGTTAGGGTTGTGCTATTAATTGGGTTGCTTAAAATCAGCTTTAAGAATTAAATATCAATTATATGGAATAAAAAAATCCAACAGCGAGATAGTATCTAAAAATGCAACCAAACATATAAAATATGCAATAGTATATATATTGTGATGGAAGCCGATACTCATAGCGAGTAGATCCGCCGTAGGGATCTCCTTTGCTCTGGAGAAATCAAGTGAAGAATATTATTCCATGAAATAATGCAAAGTCTTTCCAAATATCCCCCTAAGCATTAGTCAAGACTCAGTAGGGGTAAATCAAGTAGGTATATTTATTATGGACAGACAGGGCTACTTTTAAACAAACTGTACCCATTGTTCACACTCTTACCCTCCCTCAGACATACCGGCACTGGGACAACACCGCCCTGAGCCCGAGCCCAATTTTCATTCAAAGAATGGGTTACCGCCGCCTCTAGCGCGAACCCAGTAGATTACCATACAATAGGGGATCCTGCCCCTAGAGCAAGCCCAGTTTGGGAAAATCACTACAGCCCTAGCGCATGCCTACTTTGGCCGCTCAATCGGAATGGTAGGTGAGTCTGAATCATGAGTCAAAAATATTGAAGATAAATAGACAGATACAGTCAGGTCCAGAAATATTGGGACATCGACACAATTCTAACATCTTTGGCTCTATACACCACTCACAAATGGAGGTTTAATATCAGACGTTGTTGTAGGTGAAAATTTGGGATCTAGTGATCACCAGTCAGTATGGTTTAATATAAGAACAGAGATGGAGCCGCACCACACAAAAACAAAAGTTTTAGACTTTAAAAAAACAGATTTTTCTAAAATGAGACTTTGTGTGAAGGAGTCATTATCAGACTGGAGGAGTTTAAAGGGAGTCCAGGAGAAATGGGATTATTTAAAAGAAGCATTATTGAAGGCCACAGGCAATTGCATTCGACTTGTTAGCAAAAACAAAAAAGGGAAGAAACCACTGTGGTACTCTGCAGAAGTGGCCAAAATAGTGAAGAACAAAAAGACAGCATTCAATAATTATAAAACAACTCAGTGTGAAGAAGATAGGCAAACCTATAAGATTAGGCAGAAAGAGGCAAAGCAATTTATAAGAGCTTCCAAAGCACACGCAGAAGAGAAAATAGCTCAGTCAGTAAAAAAGGGGGACAAAACATTTTTTAGATACATAAACGAGAAAAGAAAAGTAAAACAAGGATTAGTTAGATTAAAAACAAAGGAAGGAAGGTATGTAGAAGAGGATAAAAGTCTCGCTGACTGCCTCAATGAATATTTTTGTTCAGTCTTTGCAGAAGAAAAGGAAGGAAAGGGACCTCAGTTAGGAGGAAACACTAACAAGAAAATTACATATCAGTTTACAGAGGAGGAGGTTCTACAGCAGCTGTCTAAAGTAAAGACAAATAAATCAATGGGGCCTGATGGGATCCACCCTAAATTATTAAAAGAGCTCAGTGATGTAATAGCAAAACCGTTAACAGATTTATTTAACCAATCCTTGCTAACGGGAGTCGTCCCAGAAGACTGGAAATTAGCAAATGTTGTGCCCATTCACAAGAAGGGTAGTAGGGAGGAATCTGGGAACTATAGGCCAGTTAGTCTTACGTCAGTAGTGGGTAAATTAATGGAAACCATGTTAAAGGAAAGGATTGTTGAACATCTAAAAACACATAGATTACAGGATCAGAAACAACATGGGTTTACCTCAGGGAGATCATGCCAAACTAATCTTATTGATTTTTTTGATTGGGTAACAAAAATAATAGACACAGGTGGTGCAGTATACATTGCTTATTTAGATTTCAGTAAGGCTTTTGATACTGTTCCGCATAGAAGGCTTATCAATAAATTGCAATCTTTGAGCTTGGATTCCAATATTGTTGAATGGATTAGGCAGTGGCTGAGTGACAGGCAACAGAGGGTTGTGGTAAATGGAGTTTATTCGGCGCAAGGTCTTGTTACCAGTGGGGTACCTCAGGGGTCAGTACTTGGACCCATTCTATTTAATATTTTTATTAGTGATATTGCAGAAGGTATTAATGGAAAAGTATGTCTTTTTGCTGATGACACAAAGATTTGCAACAGGGTTGACGTTCCTGGAGGGATCAGCCAAATGACAAATGATTTAGGTAAACTAAAAAAATGGTCGGAGCTGTGGCAATTGAGTTTTAATGTGGATAAGTGCAAGATAATGCACCTGGGACGTAAAAACCCAAGGGCTGAATATAGAATATTTGATACAGTCCTAACCTCAACATCTGAGGAAAGGGATTTAGGGGTTATTATTTCAGAGGATCTAAAGGTAAGTAGTCAATGTAATAGAGCAGCAGGAAATGCTAGCAGAATGCTTGGTTGTGTAGGGAGAGGTATTAGCAGTAGGAAAAGGGAAGTGCTCATGCCACTGTACAGAGCACTGGTGAGACCTCACTTGGAGTACTGTGTGCAGTACTGGAGACCGTATCTCCAGAAGGATATAGACATCTTAGAGAGAGTTCAGAGAAGGGCTACTAAAATGGTGTACGGCTTGAAGGAGAAAAGTTACCAGGAAAGGCTTAATGATCTTAACATGTACAGCTTGGAAAAAAGACGAGACAGAGGAGATATGATAGAAACATTTAAATACGTAAAGGGAATCCACAAGGTAGAGGAAGGGAGTATATTTAAAAGGAAACAAAATAGCAAAACAAGAGGACATAGTCTTAGATTAGAGGGGCAAAGGTTTAAAAGTAACATCAGGAAGCATTATTTTACTGAGAGGGTGGTGGATACATGGAACAGTCTTCCAGTTGAAGTGGTAGAGGCCAAAACAGTAATTGAATTTAAGCAAGCATGGGATAGGCATAAGGCTATCCTAAACAAAAGATAAATCTAGGTTAAGTATCCATGTAATTGGGCAGACTAGATGGGCCGAAAGGTTCTTATCTGCCGACATCTTTCTATGTTTCTATGTTTCTATGTTAATGGAGTTGGACTGAAACAAACACAATGTGCTTTAACTGCAGACTGTCAGCTTTAATTTGAGGGTATGTACATCCAACTCAGGTGAACGGTGTAGGACTTACAGCAGTTTGCAGATGTGCCTCCCACTTGTTAAGTGACCAAAAGTAATGGGACAATTGGCTTCTCAGCTGTTCCATCCCCAGGTGTGTGATATTCCCTCATTACCCCAATTACAATGTGCAGATAAAAGGCCCAGAGTTCATTTCAAGTGTGCTATTTGCATTTGGAATCTGTTGCTGTCAACTCTCAAGATGATATCCAAAGAGCTGTCACTATCAGTGAAGCAAGCCATCATTAGGCTGAAGAAACAAAACAAACCCATCAGAGAGATAGCAAGAACATTAGGCATGGCCAAAACAACTGTTTGGAACATTCTCAAAAAGAAGGAATGCACCGGTGAGCTCAGCAACACCAAAAGACCCGGAAGACCACGGAAAACAACTGTGGTGGATGACCGAAGAATTCTTTCCCTGGTGAAGAAAACACCCTTCACAACAGTTGGCCAGATCAAGAACACTCTCCAGGAGTTAGGTGTATGTGTGTCAAAGTCAACAATCAAGAGAAGACTTCACCAGAGTGAATACAGAGGGTTCACCACAAGATGTAAACCATTGGTGAGCCTCAAAAACAGGAAGGCCAGATTAGAGTTTGCCAAACAACACCTAACAAAGCCTTCACAATTCTGGAACAAGATCATATGAACAGATGAGACCAAGATCAACTTGTACCAGAGTGATGGGAAGAGAAGAATATGGAGAAGGAAAGGAACTGCTCATGATCCTAAGCATACCAACTCATCAGTGAAGCATGGTGGTGGTAGTGTCATGGCGTGGGCATGTATGGCTGCCAAAGGAACTGGTTCTCTTGTATTTATTGATGATGTGACTGCTGACAAAAGCAGCAGGATGAATTCTGAAGTGTTTCGGGCAATATTATCTTCTCACATTCAGCCAAATGCTGCAGAACTCATTGGACGGCGCTTCACAGTGCAGATGGACAATGACCCAAAGCATACTGCAAAAGCAACCAAAGAGTTTTTGAAGGGACAGAAGTGGAATGTTATGCAATGGCCAAGTCAATCACCTGACCTGAATCCCATTGAGCATGCATTTCACTTGCTGAAGACAAAACTGAAGGGAGAATGCCCCAAGAACAATCAGGAACTGAAGACAGTTGCAGTAGAGGCCTGGCAGAGCATCACCAGGGATGAAACCCAGCGTCTGGTGATGTCTATGCGTTCCAAACTTCAGGCTGTGATTGACTGCAAAGGATTTGCAACCAAGTATTAAGAAGGGAATGTTTGATTTATGATTATTATTCTGTCCCATTACCTTTGGTCCCTTAACAAGTGGGAGGCACATCTGCAAACTGCTGTAAGTCCTACACTGTTCACCTGAGTTGGATGTACATACCCTCAAATTAAAGCTGACAGTCTGCAGTTAAAGCACATTGTGTTTGTTTCATTCCAACTCCATTGTGGTGGTGTATAGAGCCAAAGATGTTAGAATTGTGTCGATGTCCCAATATTTCTGGACCTGACTGTATATAGACAGAAAAACAAAGTGGTAATATTATACACACATTTAGGTAAATGATATTTAAGTTGCACAACTGTTTCCGTTCACTCCAGAACCGGAAAACGGATCTGAACAGAGGATCCTGAGAGTATACAGTACAAGAGATGAGAATGAGATGTTTTGACAATGTCACCGATGGAATCAAATTCCAGAATCTTAGCTTCCAGCTTTCAGAGCCTGTAATGGTCTTTTTTTTTATGCTGTTATCTCGTAGCTGTCTTGACCTACCGATTTTATCCACAATTGATTTTGCCTCTAAGATTTATTTGTCTTTCCTTTTTTTTCCTCTATCATATTCCCTAGAGAATATTCACTGGACAAGAGAGCTGTTCGTGATATATGTTTTCTGTTGAGCAATTTACTTTGATCTACATGAATTGGCCCTCTGGGATGTCTCCGAAAATGGTGCTTGGGGTCACAACGAGGCATACAGCTCCTGCAGTGCTTTTCTGAATTCTTCACTGTTTTGTCCAGCACTTTCCTTTAGAGTGCCATCATTTTTAATATATATATATATATATATAAATATATATTTTTTTCAGGATTCCTAACATTAATTATTATTATAAATTTATTTATTAACGGCCGGGGCATACTTAGGGGGGGGGCGGGGGCGGCCCGCACCGGGTGGCACCACCCCCTACAGTGACACAAAAAAATAAAATATTTTTTTACTTTTGCAAAGTATTTTACCAGGAAGGATACATTGAGATTTCACTAATTTTCAAGTATGTCCTGGGTAGACAAGGTCCTAGGCTAGCACTTTCCAGGGGGCAGCAAAAAACCTCACCACTAAAGGGATTACTCACAGAGCACCGAAATTACACCAACATTTTGGTGTTCTGTTGTTCCCTGCACTTCGGGGAATCAAATTTCCCCACCCTGCAGTGAATTCACCATTCACCGCAGGGTCCCCAAAGTGCAGGGAGTCGGCCGCCGTATGCCGCCACCGCAAACCCGTGGCCTGCTGTTTTAAAAAGAAAACACTGAACAAAAATGTCTGGAATTTACATATAAGATCCTATGATTGATAATAAAAAGTTCTGTTACAGAAAAAAAGAGAAACCACTATTAAAAAAAAAGGGGGAAAAATTTTGCCGAAACAAATTCTGAAAAAATGAATAAAAGGTACTAAAAATAATCGATAAATAAAGACTTTTTAATGCAGATTAAAATAATAAATGGAGAGGGGCGTGGCTTGGTGCGATCACCCAGGCTCCTCACCCGGGCACTTCACAGGCACTATATAGCCGCAGTTAGACCCATCGATGGGACCCAAAAAAAGGATCACAACACTGATGAGCCACCCGAGCACCCCAGCGCCGTCCTCTGCCTCACCAATGCGGCATTACTTGAGCGGTGCTGCGGCGTCGATACAACTAGGCCGCGAATCCAAGATGGCGACGGTCACAGAAGACATCAGAGGCCCGGGAAGCCCTGCGCTGTCGGCTGGCAGCGTGGATGATTCGGAGGTGAGAGAAGCCCTGAAACTGTTACCCACCAAGACGGACCTGGAAGGTCTTTTTGCCAGATTAGAGGCCAAATTTGATGCGCGCTTTGAGGAACTGGGGGCAGATGTTAAACATTTGGGTGGCAGAGTGCAGGACTTGGAGGAAGACAGGGAAGCTGCAATAACTCAAACCCAGCACTTTGAGACACTTTTGAGCACGCAGGCTACACAGATTGCCTCCTTATTTCGCTGGGTGGATGACCTGGACAATAGAGGGAGACGCAATAATATACGCGTGAGGGGTCTCCCTGAACCCCCTCTGGGTGAAACCGAAAATATAGACCTGACGTTGCAAACTTTATTTAATGAACTTCTCCAACGCTCCCATGATACACCTTTTCATCTAGATCGCGCTCACAGAGACTTACGAGCCAGAGGCGCCCCGAACTCAGCTCCTAGAGACGTTATTTGTCGAGTGCATCACTTTACTCTGAAGGAGGAGGTAATGAAAGCGGCGAGGAACATGCCTTCAATTATTTTCGATGATCACACCGTGGAATTATTCCAAGACGTATCAAGATCTACCCTCTTAGCCAGGAGGGAATTGAAGCCTGTCACAGACCAACTTAGAGCGCGCTCCATACGATATAGATGGGGATATCCATTTGCACTGCACGTTCGAGCGGACAACAGATCCCTGAGTATTTCTACCCCTGAGGATGTACCGGATTTTCTACAAGCGCTGGAACTATCTCCAGTTACTGTACGGAGCTGGTTTGGAGGAGACCCGAATGCACCTCCCCCACCGTTACCACAGCGCCAACCATGGCGCACTGCTCGACGGGACCGTCGACGCCCCCTGGATACAACACGTGGAGCTGACCGCAGTTCTACGGACCCCCCATGAGGGGATTGTCAGGCCTTCCACGATGCTGACTGTTTCTTTTTCTTCATTTGACCTCAATGGCTTGCCCGGGTGTTCTGTTCCTTTGGTCTCCGACCGATCTCGGAGAAATGGTTGTAGACTGGTTAGGTCTGCAGGTTTTCAGACCGGCAAATATACTGTTTTTCTTTGCCGCTTCCCCGCGCGGTGCTAAATTTTCTTTGTCTCAATGTGGAGGGTTTTTTCCACTACACTCTTTTTCATAACATGTCCCGTAAGGGATTTAGTCCATTTTGGGCTTCTGCGCCAATGCACAATGTTTAATTTTTGGTTATGTTTAGTATGTTTGTTCAGTTTTTACAACGCCTTATACTGTTCTGATGATGATGATATTGTATATTCCTCTGGGAGAATGCTGGTCTTTCAATTGCTCAACTCCACTTTCACTCTGGTTACGTCAAGCGCTTTAATCCACCGCAGTCCCTGCCATGGCTGATTTGCAAGTTATTACTCTTAATGTGAGAGGCCTTAACCACCCGGCTAAACGCCGTATGGCACTACACGACCTACAACGTATGAGAGGAGAGGTGGTGTTCTTGCAGGAAACGCATATTCGCAGTGATACGTTCGTTTGTTTATATTCTCGTTATTATCCTCACTGTTTCTATAGTAACTTCTCCAATTCTAAATCACGAGGTGTGGCCACCCTAATAGCGGCACATGTGCCTTTTACGTGCCAGGCGCAATGCCCTGACCCGGGGGGTCGTTATCTGTTTGTAAAAGGCCTCTTGGGGTCTATGCAAGTTACCCTGGCCAATTGCTACCTCCCTAACATTAAGCAATGTACGTTCTTAGACAAAATCTTGACAAAACTGCAAAAATTTGCAGAAGGCACGTTGATATGCGGAGGTGATTTTAATGTTTCACCTGATGCCCCAGGAGAGGCGTCTCCCTCACCGGCTTCGGTCCCTTCGTCTAAAAGACGAAGATTCCACCAAATACTACATAAGACCCATTTGGTTGATTGTTGGAGGGCAATGCACCCGCTTGGACGGGATTTTACTTATTACTCAGCTGCAGCTAGAGTGTATTCTCACCTAGATCTATTCTTGTTACGTCACCTTGACCTAGGTTACGTCAAATCGGTTAGTATTGGCAATATTTCATGGTCAGATCATGCCCCTGTGTCCATGACCCTCTCCTTGCCGTCCATGCCCCGTAAATCCTTCCAATGGCGTCTGAATGGTACGATACTAGCTGACATTGTGGAGAGGGAACGCATTTCTGAGGCTATCAAACAATATTTTGTAGACAATGATACAGAAGATGTGAAGGCCACGGTCTTGTGGGAGGCCCACAAATGTGTTATACGGGAACCCTTATTCAAATTGGTGCTCGACGTAAACGGGAAAAGACAGCTAAAATCCAAGCCTTACTTGCTGAAATCCAGGTAGCCGAGGAGCTACACAAGGCTACTGAATCAGTTGAACATTACACGACACTTGTGGCGTTGAGAGCTGACTTATGACAGCTCTTACACCAGCAGGCCAGTCGCTCACTTTTGCTTACAAAACACTAATTTTATGTACATGGAAATATTTGTGGTAAGCTGTTGGCTAGGGCTCTACGCCATAAATATCATGCTACTTATATCCCCAAACTGAAGTCTCCCATGGGTCGCCTTCTATCCTTGAACACAGAGATTACTGACCAATTTGTAAAATACTATCAGTCACTATATTCCCTACGCCCTGATAAGCCTTCCATTCATCTCGTAGCTGAGTATTTGGATAAGTCCTTGCAGGCGACGCTAACGGAGACGGAAGCTGAGGCTCTGGATGCCCCTTTCAACTTGAGTGAGCTTGCGGCGACCTTGAAGGCAACCCCCACTGGACGGATTTTCTATAGCCTATTACAAAACATTTCTACCCCTCATAGGTCCCCACTTACTCCATTCTCTGAATGCCCTAGAAGATAAAAAAGGCTTCCCAAAATCGGCACTTGAGGCAACGATAGCCCTCATCCCGAAACCCGGGAAGGATCCTACGCTATGCCAAAACTACCGCCCGATCTCGCTAATTAACAATGATATTAAATTGATGGCAAAGATGTTGGCTATCCGTTTGAGCCCCTTTTTACCCTCCCTGATCCATCCTGACCAGGTAGGATTCGTCTCTCAGAGGGGAGCACGTGATAATACCTACCGGGCTATCAATTTGATTCATAGAGCGCACACAGCGCACTTGCCAATGGTCCTTCTCTCTGTCAACGCTGAAAAGGCATTCGACAGAGTGGATTGGACCTTCCTGATGGCTGTCCTGGAGAAGTTTGGCCTGGGTCCCTGATGGCTGACCTGGATTTCAGCATTATATAATAATCCGACGGCGGCCCTCAGAATTAATGGGGTGCTTTCTACACCGATAGCGATCTCCAACGGTACGCACCAGGGTTGTCCCCTATCCCCGCTCTTATTCATCATGGCTCTAGAACCGTTCCTACAACGGATTAGGGATAATGATAATATTCAGGGCGTAACTTTAGCTTTCCACCATTATAACATTTCTGCATTTGCAGACGACATACTCCTTACCTTACTAAACCCAGTCAGCTCTACTGAGGCCTTTTTGCAAGAGGTTGAGAAATATGCTGGAGTGTCGAACTTCAAAATTAATACAGATAAGTGCGAAATGATGGGGGTGGGCATAACATCACTTACTAAGGCGGCGCTGCAACGCTTGGCCCCGTTTTCTTGGCCTACTAAGGCTATCCACTACCTAGGCATACAGCTCCCGTCGGATTTGTCATCTTTGTTTGACCTTAATTATGTTCCTCTACTTAACCGGGTATCTCGAGACCTTAAGGACTGGCACAAACCGCAGTTCTCTTGGTTCGGACGTATTAATATTTTAAAAATGACACTTCTGCCAAAATTTTTGTATCTCTTCCAGACTTTACCTATTGCTCTACCATTATCCTTTTTTAGTTCCCTGAAGACCATCTTTCTGAAATCTATATGGAGGGATAATAGACCGCGGATATCATACGATGTCCTCGTCCGCCCTAAATCGGGAGGGGGCCTGGGCCTACCACATCTAGAACTTTATTATGACGCAGCATTAATGATGAGACTTAGCGACTGGTCGATGTCACCCCCTCATAAACTGTGGGTACATTTAGAACAGCTTTTTTTCAAGGTTCCTAGAGTCTCGGCCCCATGGCAAACTGTACCCATAGAAACATTAGTCCCCATTCCGCACCCAACAATCAGCCCGACGTTAAAGAGATGGCGTAAACACCGCACACTTTTGGGTTTATCTCCCTTGCCTTCTTTGCTGACTCCGATTACCCATAACCCAGACTTTCTCCCAGGTAATGCCCTGTCCTTTCTAGGATTGGACTACGATGGCCCGTATGTCCCTCTTAAGGCCTGTATTGGATCGGAAGGTCTGATCTCTTTTAATGATCTGCTGGGAGACCGCTTGAGCACGCCATTATGGAAATATAACTATCTGCAATTGCAACACTTTATTACTACACAGATACTTCGGGCTGACGTTACTGTACCTACGGCTCTGACTACTTTTGAGACAATATGTATTTCAGACCCACCACCTCTGCATCTACTCTCATATATGTACTCTCTTTTATCGACAGCTCGGTTTAAAACTCTACCCTCCTACACAACAAAATGGTCATCTGAACTCCCTCAACCATTGACTCCTGAGGAGTGGTCGACAGCATTTCAGGTGACGTTTCGCTCCTCCAGGGCTCTCAATGTACAGGAAACTAATTACAAGTTGATTTCTAGATGGTACTTGACTCCAACTCGTCTACACGCTATATATCCAGCGGTCTCTCCTGATTGCTGGAGATGTCAAGGGCATAGGGGTACGTTTCTACACATTTGGTGGGACTGTCCTATCATACAATCGTTTTGGGAGGTGGTTTGGACGTATATTAAAGAGGTAACGACTTTAGACTTGCCATTTCATCCTAAAGTGGCCTTGCTACATGTCATCCCCTTGTCCATAGATAAATATGTGAAATCAGTGTCGGTACACTTACTTAACGCAGCGAGAGCATTAATCCCAAAATACTGGATACAATTGTCACCCCCCACGATCTTTGATTGGATTGATAGAGTAGAATACGTCAGGGAACTGGAAGAACTACATTACACTCTCGAACAAGACTTTGACACATATTTCAGGACATGGTACTGGTGGACGGAATTCAGATCCAAACATAGGCGAACGGCCCGGAACTCATCGACACAGGTTCAGATTCAGGAACCCGCCATATCGGTTCCAGAGTTTTCTGTGCAGAATGACACCCAAATGTGATATCTCCCCAATTATAATAAGTTCGAACAGTGAAAATGATGGTATAAGACTAGCATTAGTGATAGACTTTTCTTATAATTGTTTATCTTTTTTATTTTTATTTTATTTTTATTTTTAATTTTATGCATTTTTATGTGTTATATGTGTGGTTTGTTAATTTTTTAAGTTATGGGAAAAATGGTTTGGTGATACTTTTCTGACTGCTTATTCAACCTCAAATATTTGCATTTGATACTCTATATTTTAAGCTCCTATATGATATATATGTCGTTGCTCTGAACATCATTTTGCGAATTTTGTCACCACTAATTGTTGTTTTTATTATGCTACAAAACTTAATAAAAATTATATTACGTAAAAAAAAAAAATGGTTTATTAGATATTGCATAAAAACAGGAATATTTTTAACATTGAAACCTATGGGGTTCGCCTGAATAAACCTGCTGATTTAAACCACCGAACATCAGGGCATTTCACAGACATTTCTCTGCTGTTTGGTGTTCTCTGAATAGATTAACCATTACTTCTCTATGGGGATTTGCACTGCCTTCGAACAGTACCGTACTTGCTGGAAGTTCGCCAAAATTTGTGTGTGAGCATATCACAGAGCAGTGGTGTACTTAGGGGAGTGGTGGGGGTGGGTTGCCGCAGGTACCAGTGATTATTGGGGTGTCATTAGGGGGTACTAGGAGGTGCCACTGTCACTGTGTGTCAGCTTTGAACTGTGTTCTCAAACAACGAGCAGTGGAGCAGGACGTTTGCATTAGGAATAAAATAGAATAGAATAAAAATCCCCCTCTCCTCCCTCCATAGCTCCTCCCCTGCCCCCTCAGCAGCTCCAGGAGAGGGGAGGGGGATGTGATTGGTGTGCAGAGAGAGAAGATGACAGTAAACGGCAGGTAAGGGTGGTATCAGCAAAATATGATGTCCTGTCTGCTTACTGCTGTTTAAAGTGGACCTTTCCTTAACCAGCACTGCAGTGATCAGAAATTTGTGTTGAGCTGCCTGACTCTTGGTGAGGTCCTGCATAGAGGGGGCCAGTGTAACTTTGGGGGTTTCCAGCCTTTCCGGTGTGCTTGAGGGCAGCATGTCTGATGCTGCTCGCTCACCAACACCCAGTTTAAATTGAAACAGGCAGGGAGGTGGCTGCATGAGTTGCGGCTTGAGAGGGGGGTGTGGTCTGGTAAAGGTCTTTTAAAAACCAACAGTTCCTTCTAAGCAGTGCCAGATCGTGGTTATCCATACCTGAGCTCCTTGTACCTGAATTCTCTCGTGATTTAACCTGTTATTGACCTCTGCTTGTTTTCTGACTATTCTGCCTTCCGTTGCCCTAGACTATTTTCTTGTACTATGCTTCTGCACTGATATCGACCCGGCTATTCCATTTGACTATTCTATTCTCTGTATTCCTGATTCTGGCTCGTCTGACTACCCCCGTGTTGCTGACCAGGTTTTGTATTACGACATTGTCTTCGATTAACCCTTTCTGTCTAGCTAGTATACCTGGCCAATTCTAAGGACCAGACAGTTAGGGATTCCTTTACGGCTACCCTGTTGGTAGCTTTTGGGCTCTGTGGAGTGTTGGGCTTTAAGGACTGCGTGGTGGGATCCGGGAATCGTGACAGCCAGGCTGCATTCACTGCATCACCAGTTAATAGGCAGCCCAGGGTAAACAGGGACAGGTAAGAGGGTGTCTTAAAAAACTGGAAGAGTAAAGAAAAAATACCATAGCAACACTGCATACCTGAAAAACACACACCTGCTCAGCAACTCCAATCCACAAAACCAGCCACCCACACACACAACTCCCATCACACAAAACCAGCCACCCATAGAACTCCATCACACAAAACCAACCAACCCACAACCCCATCACACAACATCAGCCACCAACACACAACCCAACCACCAACACACAACTCCTATCACACAAAACAAGCCACCCCAACACACACACAACTCCCATCAACAAAACCAGCCACATGTGTACTTTTGTTCATAGCATGAGGATGGATATGTTGTGAGTTTGCAAAATCACTTAAAAATAACAATTATTCCAAAAAAATCTACACTCACCTCTTATTGCACATGCACAGCACAGAGGACACATGATTCACCATCGGCAGATTCATAACATATCATTATTATATATATAGACGTCATGTCCTGCAAGAATGCTATAACTAAAAATATTTTTGAAAACATTAAAAAAGTGTGTGTAATTTATTTATATATTTTTTAATAAAAAAATTTACATTTTAAAGTTGGGGGTGCCAAATATAGGATCCGCCCCGGGTGCCAAATGTTCTAGGTATGCCCCTGATTAATGCCAACAGTTTCTGCAGTGCTTTACAATAACCAATGGGGAATGAGGCAAAATTACAACACAGGAACCAGAAACAAGAGGCGTAGAGGGCCCTGCTCAACTGAGCTTAAAATCTAGAGCAGTGGTACCCATCCTGGTGCTCATGTTCCCCCTAACAGGCCAGATTTTAAGGATTACCTTGGAGAGATGAAGAATGAATCATGCAATCACTGAGCAGCAAATCATATCACCTCTGATATGCTACAGATACCAGGCAAACCTGGCCTGTTACTGGAGCCTGAGGACCTGGGTTGAGAACCATTGATCTAGAGGAATTGGGTTGGGGGAAGACAGCTGCACCTTTATTGTTCAGAAGGTTCAATAGTGTTTCAGAAATGGTGAGAACATGGAAATGACATCTATCATGATAGGGGCAGGCGAGGAGAGGGATAAATTGGCATCAGTAATGTGGTATGCTAATCTGAAGAGATGGGTTTTGAGAGATTTCTTGAAAACCCGTAGATTGGGGGAGATTCTGTAAGACTGAGGTAGGTCATCCCACAAGGCTCAAAGCTGTCCTTGAGAAGACTTGGAGGAGCAATTTGAACAAAAGGTTAGGTTTGCAAGGGGGATAAACAACTGCTGTTTAATTGCATTGGATTCCGTTTTTAGGCTTCACCAATTTTCGTGTCTCTTTGGTCACCTCATGGACTTTCCTACTTTCCTATTGCAGTTCTTATTCTACTTTTTCAACCTTATGTGGCTTCCATTGATGTAGAACTCTTCTACCAAAGATAGTCAAGGCTGGTTGATATCTTGTTATTTGATTTCTTAGTATGTATACGTTTTTATGCCTATTCTCATCAATTTAGCCTTAATCTCTTGCTTTACCGCTTTCTCTTCCCTTTTACAGCTAACACGATTTTGCCTTGTGCTTCATTACTGTTTTTGGTCATTTGTCTTGATTTTATAAAACTATGATTAAAAAACACAAACTAGTTTCATGCAAAAGGAAAAACTTCCAAGCAATCAGGTGTGGTAAAAGCTGTCCACTAATTGCCAGGTACTTTACCACCACTGGTGGCTAGACTCCAATATTGACTATATTGTGTATTTTTGAAGACTTATTTGTGCTCATTCAGGCTTCCTGCCTTTTAGAAAGTAAAATGTGTTCAAATGCTATTACCTATTTTAAAAGTCCTCTTCTTTGCTTTAAGATACATGGGACCCCGTCAGACCCTTGAGAATTGTTGTACACAGTGATCCAATTGGTCGAGGTGTGCATTTTTGGACCAAGGAATTATGTCCATCCATAGGTAGGAAAACACATCAAAGGGTTGCTCTAGAGAGCAGCACGCTCTAGTTTTGTAGGAACACTTTACTCATCCTGACCACTTTATTGTTTTAAAGTGCTCAGGATTTGAAGTGTGCAGCCTCCTCTCTGCTGTCCCAATTGGGTGTTATCCCTGCATGAAGTGAAGGAGTTTCCTCCACCCCATCAAATGTCACCAGCAGCCAGGATGGGCGTTATCATATTTATATCTGGCGCCTCGGCAAATGCCGATGACATCAGTCGCCGAGGTGTGTCTTCCCAGATAATGGAGTGGAAAGCAGTAGCGCAGGTTGAATTCACAAAATTAAAGGGATCGTAGACAGCTTCTGCAAGTCCCAGTATATGATCACTTGATTATACCATAAAACATAAAGTAAAAAAAGAGAAAGGTCCTCGCGCATGCAGATCCCAGCTAGTTGGTGTGTGCTTCTCAAATATTTCTCATATGGACCAGTCCTGAAATACAAGAAATAAATCGCACATAGCGTAGTATATCCTACATAATGGACCCTCCAGTATCCCAGCCAAGAAACGTGCTCACTTTTTCAAGAGCCAATTAGCAGCTGGCTCTGAACTATAGCAACATATACACATATGTGTTCATGCGGTTATAGTTCAGAGCCGGCTGCTAATTGGCTCTTGAAAAAGTGAGCAATTTTCTTGGCTGGGATACCGGAGGGTCCATTATACAGGATATACTACACTATGTGCGATTTATTTCGGTCAGCGTAGACTTTTCCCCCAGTCTTTCCCTGCTCCTGCCGGAAGGGGGAGGTGGTTGGAGCCGAGGTCCTCGCCGCGGGACAGAGGGTGAGTATGTGATTAATTGTTTTATTTTTTTAGGCTGTTGTTAACGGATTCTGCAGAAGCGGGATCCGTTAACACCAAGTCCTGGCTGTGGTTACCTTTTCGCTGACCAGAGCCAGGCGTCAATCAGCGCTGGGACTTTGTAATTGCACAGTAAAGCTTCAGGGACTTCCGGCTTGAGGAGCTGCACGTGGCGAGGGACAGAAAGGTGAGTAATATCTCTTAGAATAAAAGACATTTGTAAAAAATAATTGGGCAGAGGCTGTCAGCAGTATCTGCCCAATTATTTTTGGCAAGAAAAGGGTAGTCTATTTTCAGTAGAATATCCCTTTAAGTTTAATCACTGTATGTACCAAATATATGAAATTACACGCAGCGCCCTCAAAGTCAGTTAACAAATATACAGTTGCATATTAAAATACATCACATTTTCTGTTTGTTTCCTCACATACAGTAGAATGGCATTTAGCATAAAACACAGTTAGCAGACCTGTCATGTAGCATTCTTTCAAAGTTTTGCTTTGAATATTTTATACGAGAAAGAAAGCTATCAACGCACAAGCCACATATTGGAGGGGAACAGCAGGCAGCATATCATGGTGCTCACTGCGGTGTTGGAGATGGCAGTAGAACGCTGAAGAAATATCACAATGGGTCAAGAGGAAAGAGGAAGGTAGAGTATGATCGAGAGAGTGTGACAGAGCAGGTCAGACAAACCACTGAGAAATCGCCATGCACACTAAAAAATGGATACAAGCTATTTACAGAGCTGACGGAGGCCATATTTGACTCTGGTTGAAAAATGAAGCACTCTTGCAAGAAAACAGCACATAAAGATTGGGATGGGAAGATAAAGGAGCAAAGGAACACTCTAACTCGACAACTGAAAATGTTGCACACGTGTGTAGAAATATAATCATATACAGTTGTGTGAAAAAGTGTTGGCCTCCTTCCTGATTTTTTTATTTTTTTGCAAGTTTGTCACACTTTAACCCTTTCGCTGCTGAGCCATTTTACGCCTGTGTGCTGAGGTCATTTTTACCAGTTTCGCTCATCATGTTTAAACGCGTTTTGAAGCCTTATTTTATTATATGACCCAGACATATTATATAGCGTTCTTTCCGGCAGACTGGGCAGATTCATAATATATCATTATTGTATGTATACGTCATGTCTTGTCTGTATATTATAGCAAACAATGCAATAAAATTTAAATTTTCAATAATTTACAATGTGTAAAGTGTTTTTTTTCACATTTTAACATGCGAGCGTTTGCGGTTATAATTTCTATGGGTTACACTTGTTAAAAAAAATTGTAACGGGGTATCGTTACTTTTTTGGGGGGAAAATCACACAATTTTTAACAAACGCACCCCATACAAAAATCGTTAGTGCAGCATCATTGTTCACATTATAATTGAAATGGAAACAATATTGCTGCAGTAAAAAAAAAAAAAAAATAAAGTTTATTTTTTATTTATTTATTTTTTTAATATTTTTTTATTTATATTTTTATTTATTTATTTTTTTCTTAACTTTTTACATGGTCATGTTTGGTATCGTTGGAAAGGCCATGCTCTGACCGATCCAATGATACCAAACATTAACCCCTAGCTACCACGAATCAGGAGATAGGGGGTTCATTGGAGATTGGGGGTTCATTGCTATGCACGATGACGCCAGTCATATGGGGGAGTTCCCGGAAGCTTGGCCGACATCCAAGATGTCGGCCAGCTCCGGGAGAGGATCACGATCCGGCGCTTTTTGGTGTCAAAACGTGATCCGGCACCCAAGGGGTTAAAGCTAGGCACCAAGTGGGACTCTCACAGTAAACTGGTGGAGGGGATTCGTCCTTGCCTCTGCGGGGAAAGCTGAGTACTCCTTCAATTAATTTTTTCGGGACTTTGTTAGCTGCTCCTTTTATTTTACAACTCTACAATTTTTATAATTTTTCTTGGGTGACCCGTAGCGGGCTACCTATATTCTAAATTTTTTACAATTTTTTACCGGGGACTGAACCGGGCTGAACGGCAAAACTTTCTCCGGTAGCAGTGCTCGCTGTTTCCCTGTGCCCGACTTTACCTCACTGCCTAATTTGTATGATGTTGTGTCCCCCTTTTTTTTTTTTATGCTGATTGCTAGTCCCATGTCTAGTTTACCCTGAGTTCGTGTTTGTATCACCGTTGGACTTCCTTGATCTCCCCTCACTAGGTGCTACCATGGAGATAGAATCTGTGTTTTTTTTTTTTGACCCTTTCGAGTCACTCCCTTGAGTGCCCTGGCCTTGTGACTAATTTCCTCCTTGGCCTCCCACGACCCATTGGGTCAATGGGCTTGTGTCGGGACTGTCACACTTTTGACCTTCGCCGAGTTGCCCCCTTATTATTATTTTTCACCCTCCCTGTCGACGTCCCGTTCTCCTTGCACGTGCGGAGCCTTCTCTTTTTTACAGAGACCCCCCAGTTGGAGATGTTTACCCCCCCCCCCACCGTTATATATCTTATGTAGTAGACTTGTTGTCCTCGTTTCAATAGAATTTATGCCGAAGATCCCCGGATGGGGTCTTTTTTCTTGCTTTAAACCGACATTTATTACTATGCTCTTTATTATACTGATGCCCTCGCTGACGTGAATTGTACACTAAAAAAAGAAAAAAAAAAGCGCTAGGCACCGTTTGGAAGAACAGGCTGTGCCCTTCCAAATCGTGCCTGGCTTTGAACGCTGGCCCCCGGTGATCGGGAGGGAGAGAGGTCCGATGACATCGCCGCCGCGATGACATCTATTGGTGCCCGCGGCGGTCCCGGATGCTAGACTGACATCAAGGATGTCAGCCTGCACGGGGGGGCACAGCAATCGGCTGGAATCCGGCCGATCGCTGGCTGCAAAGGGAGGACACGCTCAGCGCGTCCTCCACAGCCAATACTTCCTGCGGGAGGACGTGCTGAGCGCGACCTCCACAGCGAAGTGGTTAATGTTTCAGATCAAACTAATTTAAATATTAGTCAAAGATAACACAAGTAAACACAACGTGCAGTTATTAAATGAATGTTTTTATTATTGATGGGAAAACAAAATCCTAACCCACATGGCCCTGTGTGAAAAAGTGTTTGCACCCCCCTGTTAAAACATAACTTAACTGTGGTTTATCACACCTGTTTGCAATCAAGAAATCACTTAAATAAGACCTGACTGACAAAGTGAAGTAGACCAAAAGATCCTCAAAAGCTACACATCACGCCGAGATCCAAAGAAATTCAGGAACAAATAAGAAAGAAAGTAATTGAGATCTATCAGTCTGGAAAAGGTTATAAAGCCATTTATAAAGCTTTGGGACTCCAGCAAACTTTTTCACACAACTGTGTGTATATATATATATATATATATATATATACACTGCTTGGCCAAAAAAAGTCACCTGGATTTAACTAAGCCTATAGATGTGAGCCTTCCATTGGATAATTACTGCAGTTATTAATAAGTTTCAGCTGCAAAAAATGAGGTCATTTGACTCCTTGAATATACTGAATGAGCAGGTTTTTCCATCAATGGATTTTTTCTCCCCCGATGGCACAGCGGGCATATTCCAAGATGGCAATGCCAGGATTCATAGGGCTCAAATTGTGCAAGATTGGTTCAGGGAGCATGAGACATCATTTTCACACATGGATTGGCCATCGCACAGTCCAGACCTTAACCCCATTGAGAATCTTTGGGATAATGTGCTGGAGAAGACTTTACGCAGCGCCGCAACTCTCCCATCAATACAAGATCTTGGCCACAAATTAATGCGACTCTGGATGCAAATAAATGCTGTGACATTGCATGAGCTTATCCAAACAATGCCACAAGGAATGCGTGCCGCAATCAAAACAAAAGGCGCGCTATCCAAATTTTGGAGGGTGTAACTTTTTTTGGCTAGTCAATGTATATTTCTACTTTTCTGTACCTATTTTAGTGTTTATGCTAATAGAAATTAGCTCTAATCATTGCTATTTGCTGATATTTCTAACCAATCAAAAGCAGAAATGAGAAGATGTTTAATAAAGAGGATTATAATTCCAGAAGAAGACCATGCAGTATGTGATGATGTAAAGCAATCCTCTAGAACAGACATTAAACGATTATCTCAGATTACCCAGATGCTGATTGCCTGCATAACATTCCTCAGAATCTTTGAATGAAACAGATGGCTTGACCAGAGAATCATGGAAGTTGTAGTTCAGCAACATCTGTGGAGTCACAGTTTGAGATCATGACTTTAGGGTATCAGAGTGAATGGTCGCTTTATATTCAATACACAAATTTACAATTGTATCCTAAAATAAATCTGTTGAGACAGTAAAACAAAAACGGTCTACGAAGGACTGATGTGTGAGTCGAACATGATGCCCACAGCACATTCATGGGGTAACCAGTGCAACTGACCAGATAAAACCAAGATAATTAGGGCAATACATATCCAAGGTTAGAAAGGAGTTAATATGAGCTGTATGTATCTAATCGTGTATCTAATGATATAAATAATATAAAAAATGAAAGGACAAGATGGGAGCTATGAGGAGACTGTAGGGAGTATTGGTGATACCACTATTGCCTCAAAGAGAGAATGGCAAAGGATGATAATGGGGGAAGCGAAAACGTTCTTGAGTATCAGGAAATGGCACACCCTTCGGTTGGGAAGTGAGGAGCACTGGCCCCAGGGACAGGGAAAAAGATAATCAATCTTCAAGATACATTGCTATTCTAAGCTGTTTCCAGGTCTTGGTATCCTCATAAAATTGGTTTTGTTTAATTTGTCCATGCCTAGGATCACCCTAAGACTGAAATATGATGTTATGGTGGCTTCGTTGGCCTTGTTATGTCTACAGGGTTATCAAATACACCTCCCTCTTTCTCTTTGAAGACCCGAACTGTCATCTGGGGTTGCTGTTAGAGATGTGCATTCATTTTGGAAAAATTCAGAATTTGGAACGAAATTTAATAATTCGTATTTTGGAAGTACTTACGAACAATGAATCGATACAATACAAATTCGAAACGACATGGTATATAACTAATTTATTTCATTTTACACTGTGTCATCATCATTAAAGAAAAATTTGAATAACTGATTTCAACTATCGAATTTGAAATGAACTATCGAATTGATATCAACTATCGAATTGATCTTAACTTACAATACAAGTAATAGTCAGCAAAGGACTTTCTGAAACAAATTAATTTTGTTTCACTGTTTAATTTGACTCAAATACTAAATCTGTCACACAGCTTTAAATGTAACCCTAGCTTTTCCTTTAACAGCAAAATTTGATTAATTGGGGTTTTATTTAGTGATCCAAAATTCAAATTGATATCAACTATCGAATTGATATATGAAATTCACATTGATTCAAAATTTCAAATCGATACGAAACGAAATACGAAGTGAAATTAATTACAAAATTCCGAAAACAAAATGATTTAAAAACATAACGAAACGCTACTAAACGAAACAAATGTTTCAGCCATGCACATCCCTAGTTGCTGTATGTTTTGTACACAGGAGACTTGCATGGTATTCTTCTCCCATTTTGGGTAGGATGTGACTGATCTGCACATTGTGCAAGATTCCCCCCGTAATGGCACAAGATACCTAAAAACATTTTAAGACTCAAGTAAGATACTATAGAATGGGCAAGAAAATCTTTGTAGGCGCCATATTGCCCTGTTGTAGACAATTTAAAAAAATGTGAAACTCCAGATTTGTGGAGGAGTCAATCACAAAGTACAGGAGATTTAAAGGTTAGCAGGAGAATATAACTTATCACTAAAGGGTATGATAAAACATCAGAGGAAGAATGGAAAGGAGAAACATGTCTGGCAACACATAATAAAACTTACTATATTTTAATTTGTCCCGGGAGGGTCGTATTGTCAAGCTGATGAATAAAATTGGAAAACCTTGTACTTTACTTGTTTGTATATATCTCCCGGAGTGCAATTCATACACAGGGCTCTAAAATCTCATTTGGATCAATATTGTTGGAAGGAAAATAGTCTGGAGAAGAATCTGCAGTAAAAAAATTCAAGGAATAAATCTCGAATTGGTCAATGTAAAGAGAAATGTGCTGTATGACATCAACAATAAAACGTGATTAACATCTGGAGGAATGCAAGAGATAGACGACATCTTCCGAAGAAAACAATTCCTTCTACCTCAAGGCCATAAAAATAAAACTCATATGGTATTCAAGAGATTGGATAGTAATGGGCTGAAATTTTAGCCCATTTGGCCCAGAGTTTTGGATTATGGGATAATTACCAGGAATATTCCAACACACAGTTCTGTTCCAGAAACTGGAGAACTACCGGCCATTTTTGGAGCACAGGAAAAAAATGAATGCTCTTGGGTGAGTATCCAGATATTTGCCTAAGTAGAGTTGAAAACGGAATGTAATAATGCTGATTGGTCGACTGATGGATAGAACTATGAAACGCATTACATAATTGCAATATTTCCTGCCAATGTGTTGCATGAAAACAACAATAAACCTTGAATCGTGTCACGTTCTTGCTGGCGCTCACCCCAGATCAGAGTGGTTTGGAACCTTATGGACAGATTTCTATAATGCGTGTCTTGATAGCAGTAGGAACTGCAACACACATTGAGACATGAATATAACTTGGCTTATCAGAAGTAGTGATGAGCCGAAAACCCCGTGTTCGGTTCACATTCGAACTCGAAAAATTTCAAAAGTTCGAGTTCGAAAGCGAACACGAACCGAACTCAATGCAAGTCAATGGGACTCGAAAGTTCGATTTTTAGACCTGCACGTGAAGTGGTGGATTTGTCGGATGTGTAGAAGCATTTAAAAACAAAAAAAACCATTTCAGATGACGGTAAATGGTTTTCCTTTAATCTATTCATAAACAACTGCTTGGGCGGCAGCCTGTATGAATAAAGGAGATGTTTTAGGACACGCAGAACAAGTTTAGTCATTTTTTTAAATTATGGTGAAACTTATGCAGGCTTTGGATGAAAGTAACAATAGGTGCTTTAAAATTGGGCCTTTAGTGTCGGCAACAGTGCCGTCATACTGTAACTCCTCTGTGGTATTGTGGAAGAGTGCAGGGTTGGACCCTGCGGTCAAATATTAAAATGATATGAATCTGGTATAGGCATCTGTGGCAGTGCACCCAAATATTGTGCCTTTGGTGGCAGCAAGTGCCTTCACACCGTAACCCCTCTGTGGTATTGTAGAAGAGTGCAGCGGTGGACCCTGCGGTCCAATATTAAAATGATATGAATCTGGTATAGGCGTCAGTGGCAGTGCACCCAATTATTGTGCCTTTGGTGGCAGCAAGTGCCTTCACACCGTAACCCCTCTGAGATATTGTGGAAGAGTGCAGTGGTGGAGGTTTTGGTAATGCAGAAGAGATCCCCGATCTATTGAGTTACATCAGCAGCTATAACAAAACCGAGTCAGCAATGTTTAGGCACTTGTACTGCGCTACTGTATATGGTGAGAATTGGCGCACACCAGTAGCAACAGGAGCAAACAGAACAGGCAGGGAATACACAGAGAGAATAGTCAAATGGCAGGCAAAGTCGGCAACAGATCGGGTCCTCAGAGCACTGAGCGTTTAGCGACGCACAGCGTAGCAAAGAGAAGCAAACATTTTGCAGGCTTGACTTCACTCCGCTCCGCCTCGCAGCGTGTCTACACTGCATTACGTTTGTTTCTCACCGCACTGGACAGGAATGCACTAACTAAATTAAAATGTACACACAAAACCGTTTTATTTTCACAAAGCACATGCTAAATAGGCAAAAAAAGTTTCTACTGAATAAAATACATCAAAAATTACTGTTAATTTAATAAGAATAGTATAAAATATTTAAAAAAAGTTAATCCCTGATCATATATATTATAGGGACACAGAGCGCTGTGTATAGAGTAGGGATGCATTGATACCACACACAGACATATACGTATATATCAACACGCAGACCTATATATACGTATATATCAACACGCAGATATATATATACACCCACCCTCAGACCTCAGACCATATATACACATACGCACATGGGGGGGTGGCATGTGGACAATCTCAACTAATTTGGCTGATCCCTCCAGAAGAAATGTTGAACACGACAGAGCAGAGAATATATATATTATTCTCTGCTCTATCGGGTTCAACATTTCTTCTGGAGGGATCAGCCAAATTGGGGGGGGGGCAATTAGTTGCCAAAATGTGTGTGTAATACAAGTCTGGATATATATATTTATAAGAATATAGATATATATCTTATATATATATATATATATATCATGAAAAGGGTAGGGTCAGTGGGGGCGCTCTAATCTTTGTATTTATGATTCAGCTAGTGCTGCCAGATAGGAAAGAAGCACAGACTCTCGAAGGGGTGTGCGGGTATATAGTTAGAAAAGAAAGGGGTGGCTCCTATCGGCGCAATCAATATTGGTCATACAGTGATATTGGTTGTTAATACCTCACAGACTGGTAGATACCAATTCCCAGATATCTACATATACCATATAAGATAGTACAAATGTGACTTCTCACAATATAAAGTGCTCTCGTGATATCATATGTAAATGGTGACACAAAGTGCAAATGCAGCAATAAAGTGCTTATCGTGCAATATAGTGCAAATTGGCCAAAATAGCTAAGATTAGCGGAGCCAAAAGGCCAGGTTCAAATGTCCAGTATAAATGGATTATGCCCTATGGCAAGGTTCAATGTGTATTTTAGTCCTAGTGTCCTTAGTAGCGATTCCTGGAGTTCCTAAATGGAAGGGTTGTGCATCAAATGTGCCCGGTGATTTAGTCAATATTACTCTTTCAACATGTATTGCGGGTTACTCCTCACTATGACAGTTCTTCCTGTGGTCACGGTGGACTCCAGTATAGATGGAAAACAGAGAAAAGAGAAAAATAGTGCAATATTGTCTCGACACACTAAAAGCGTAAAAAATGATAATATCGCACTTACAGATTCCAGAGCCTCATACAGTCAGGTCCAGAAATATTGGGACGTCGACACAATTCTAACATCTTTGGCTCTATACACCACCACAATGGAGTTGGAATGAAACAAACACAATGTGCTTTAACTGCAGACTGTCAGCTTTAATTTGAGGGTATGTACATATATATATATATCATACCTTCCCCTATAAATTTGCTAAAAATATACACACAAAAAAAACCACTGCCTGAGACCCTGCGCAGCCCACATGCCCCCCCTCTACCTGGCTGAATGTATCTAATATATATAATTAAATACATTCAGCAAGGTAGAGAAAGAAAAAAAAGTTTTATTTTATGTTCCCGGGGATATTTAAAAATGTCCTCGGATTTTATTTTTTTTAGAAATGTGTCGCCTTACCTTAGCCTGGTGGTCAGTGGGGGCTCCCTGGATCCTGGTTGTGTGGGGGGGTCTGCCGTGGCCGCAGGTGCAGTGGCTCCCTCCCTGCACCGCCTGTCTCTGCACATGCACCCGGGCGGCAAGCCCGCACAGTCGCAGCTCTGTCATCCGGCGGCCGCATGCTCCTCAAGGGGATCCTTGGGAGGCCCCGGCAGGCTGCCCTCTACAGTGCCTGATTAGAGGGCCGTGTCTGCCTGATGTTTTAGTAACAAGAATGTTTTATCCCATAGACTTCAATGTTAAAAATATTCCCGTTTTAATCCAATATCTAATAAACCGTTGCTTATAATATTCTGCAGTAAAGAGTCTATTTATTATTTCTAGATTTTTTAGTATTTTTTAAGCATTTTTTATATTTTTTTCAAATTTGTTTTTTTTTCGAAAGTTCGAAGTTCGTAAACCTTAGAACGGCCAATGTTCGAATAAAACTCCGAACCGATCGAACCAAACAGCTCATCCCTAATCAGAAGCGTGACCAATAGTATTTTCCGAGTCTGCACAAAAGAGGGGAGTCGTATATGCAGGATTAGCAACAGGGATGACTCTCATATATTTATACTCGATAACAATGAATGAGTGTGCAATGAATTCAGCAACCTGCAGGGCAGGTCTACAATCAGAGATAATGCATTTAGCTCTGTACATAGACTTGGCATTTAACAGGTAGCTTGAGAGGTTGGGGAGTTTAGCAACCTTCAGGACAGACCCAATCGGAGACCTTGCGATAAGATCTGTACCTAGACTGGCACTCAACAGGCAACTTGAGCAGTTGATAGATTTTGCAACCTGACGAGCAGACCCCCAAACAGAAATCATGCGGTATAAAATATGCATACACTCTGTGATCACAGCATACAACATATACACACACAAGGGAATAAGCGTAAGAATCATCAGTCGGCAATCCGGGTCAAAAACACAAGCAAGGTCCTCGTACTAGCAAAGTCGGCAACTAGGCAAAAGTATCACTGAAACAGAACACTGAAATCAGCTGGCGATGCTGGAAAATAACTCCACGTCAGGGCGACAAGCAGAATCTTGTGCCCTGCATTTAAAGCCAGTGGCTCCGCGTCACCATGCCAAGCCCCGCCCCTTCAGACACCAATCGGCCAGCTCGAACTCCTGGCACCTGGCCAGCCAGCGATGCCGCCAGGTGCCCAGACCCCCAGGCAGCGCTGCGGGGGCTGAAGACGTGACAATTCGCATCTATAGGAATACACGAGATAGACAATATCTGCCAAACGAAACGAGTCCTTTTTCCGTAAGGCTATAATAATATATCCTTCATTAACCCATGGAAATCAAGAAATGACATTGCAATGAGCCTAAACTTGGGCCCATTTAGCCTGAGCTTTGGATTATGGGATAATAACTAAGAATATTCCGACACACAATTTTATCTCAGAAAATGGAGACCCACCAGTCACTTTTGTAGTACAGAAAAAATGGAGTGTTCCTGTGTAAGCAGCCAGATATTTGACTTTGCGTATTTGGAAAAGAAACGTAATAATGTCACTTGGTCAACTGATGGATAGAATCATGAAAGGGACAATATAATCACAATGTTTCCTGCCAAAGTGTTGTATCAAATCAACACTGTCCCGTGATACAGGTCTATAAGAATACAAGAGGCCGACGACATCTGACAAATAAAACAATTCCTTCTATCTCAAGGTTATGAAACAATACAGCCTTCATTAACTATCAGGGTTATTCAGAGAGAGTGAAAAGCAGGAGAATGACTGGAGAATGAAAAATTCTAGGTCAAAATAGCAAACCAAAAAAAATCTCCCTTTCATCTCACTTTCCAAATCGGCTATTTTGACCTAGAATTTTTCATTCTCCAGTCATTCTCCTGCTTTTCACGCTCTCTCAATAACCCTGTACATTCAATAAATTACATTGTAATGGGCTGAAAATTGGGCCCGTTTGAGCCTGAGTTTTGGATTATTGGATAATTTCCAAGAATATTCCGACACACAGTTCTATCCCAGAAACTGTAGACCTACCGCCAGTTTTTGGGTACAGGAAAAAAAATGGAGTGCTCCTGGGTAAGAACCCAAATATTTGCAATGTACTGTATGTTTGGAAATGGAACATAATAATGTTACTTCGCATATGCTATCCCAGGTTGACTGGTGAATAGAACCACGAAGTGGACTAAATAATCACATTGTTTCCTGCCAATGTGTTTTATGAAATCAACAATAAACTAGGATTCATGTCTACAAGAATAGAAGATATAGACGATACCTGCCAAATAAAACAATTACTTCTATCGCAAGGCCGTAAAAATATGTCCTTCATTAAAGAATTAAAGAAATGGCATTGTAATGGGCTGAAAATTGAGCCCATTTGGCCCTGATCTTTGGATTATTGGATAGTTAGCAAGAATGTTCCGACACACAGTTTCATCTCAGAAACTGGAGAACTACAGGCTATATTTTGAATACCGGAAAATGAAGTGTTCCTGTGTGAGTATCCAAAGAATTTGCTTAAGTTTGTTTGAAAATGCATCATAATAATGTCCTCCTTGGTTGACTGGTGGATAGAACCATGAAGCAAACTATATAATCAAATACAGGGTTATTCAGAGAAAGGTGAAACTCTGGAGATTATTTGGAGAAGTGAATATTCACGATCAAAATAGCCAAACCAGAAAAATTCTCCCATTTATCTCACTTTCCAAATCGGATTTTTTGACCTCGAATTTTCACTTCTCCAAAAGTTCTCCAGTGTTTCACCTTTGCCTGAATAGTCCTGATTGTTTCCTGCAAATGTTGTTTTTGTTTTAAATCAACAATAAACTACGATTCACATCTACAACAATGCAAGAGATGGTTGACATCAAATAGAAAAATATATTGTTTATTAACCCATGGAATTTTGTTAATTAACCCAGAAACTGGAGAGCTACCGGACACTTTGAGTACAGGAAAAAATGGAGTGGTCCTAGGTGCGCCCAGAGATTTGCATGAGTTGATTTGGAAAAAGAACATAATTATGTAACTTAGCATACAAATTCCTTGGTCGACTGATGGATAGAACCATGAAACGGGCTGTATAAACACAATGTTTCCTGCCAAAAATTACAAGGTGATAAATAACAAGCACTGTTTATCAATTTTCTGACATGTCGTACCGCTTGCGATTTCTATCTTTTATTGCAATAAAGGAGAAAGTGCTGTAACCTGTAAAACAATATGTTAATTTTGTTTGTAATTAGAATACAAAGCAGTGTGTAAATCAGCCTTCAGGACAGTCAGTTCATCTGGGGACATACAACAATCGGAGAAGTAAGAGAAACAGTTTCGGTGGGAATTATTATTGGTTATTCACTTTGCGGAGAACTTGAGGTTATGCTATAAGGGATTTGCAAATTGTACGGCAATATATTTGTCAGCTGAAAGAATTCCGAGGCTGGAGAAAAAGCCATATTCCAGTTATTTATGCCTTAAAAGGTGCAATTTCCTTGTATTTCTTGGGGAATTAAGAATGTTTTAGGGATGATCCCCGAGGAGCAGGCACGTTAGTGTTACACAGGGGAGTTATTGAAAGACCACTGGTCTCTGCCAAAGTTACATAGTTACATAGACTGAAAAAAAAGACATGCATCCATCAGGTTCAGCCTTTCACACATCACCTACTGCTGTTGATACAAAAGAAGGCAAAGAACCCAGTCTGAAGCGCTCGCCAATATGCAACATACTGAGAAAAAATCCTTCTTGACCCCAGATGGCGTCAGATTTCTCCTTGGATCAAGAAGCTTTTACCCACATATTAAATATTATAACCCTTAATATTCTGTGTCTGCAGGAAGTCATCCAGTCGTTTTTTAAAAGTCTGTACAGACTCTGACCCAACCACCTCAACAGGCAGAGAATTCCACAGCTTTACTGGTCTCACCTTAAAATAACCCATCTTATGCTCTAGGCTGAATTTCCTTTCATCCAGTCTAAATGGGTGACCTCGTGTCCTGTGTATAGTCCTGTTAATGAATAGGTTTCCAGACAATGGTTTATAATGGCCCCGTATAAATTTATATAAAAGTTATCAAATCCCCTCTATGGCGCCATATATATTTATATAAAGTTATCAGATCCCCTCTGAGGCGCCGTATATATTTATATAAAGTTATCAGATTCCCTCTAAGGCCCCGTATATATTTATATAAAGTTATCAGATCCCCTCTAAGGCCCCGTTTATATTATATAAAGTTATCAGATCCCCTCTAAGGCCCCATATATATTTATATAAAGTTATCAGATCCCCTCTAAGGCCCCGTTTATATTATATAAAGTTATCAGATCCCCTCTAAGGCCCCGTATATATTATATAAAGTTATCAGATCCCCTCTAAGGCCCTGTATATATTATATAAAGTTATCAGATCCCCTCTAAGGCCCCGTATATATTTATATAAAGTTATCAGATCCCCTCTAAGGCACCGTTTCTCTAAACTAAACAGGTTTAAGCTTGTCAGCCTTTCCTCATAACTTAAACCTTTCATTCCCCTTATTACTTTAGTCGCCCATCTCCGTCAGTTGCGACAGCAGCAAGCGCTGGTGTTTCAAAAAAAATATATATATATTCAAACAGCAGCAGAAGAAGCTTCAATGTGAAGCTTTTCTTCCTACAGTTTTTTTCCCTTTGTGAAATGTTGGCATTTGTCGCTGTTGCAACAACAGCAAGTTTCAACAGTGGTTGCAATTTTGGGCTTTGACTCTTATATCCCCCTTCTCCTTCTTATTATAATTATTAATACTCCCATCAATATACCACAGATATATGATAAATAACAGAGAAATTTGTGAATATCTCCTCAAAATATACCTGGGAAAGTTAAGGAGCATCACATAAAGCAACTAATGTCTCTAATGTTGCAATGGATTTCCCATTGTTGACGACGGGGATGATGACTATACTAATGTCTAAGATCACGATCAACTGTGTATCTGTGGGTTGAGCTGGATCAACAAAACGTATCCATGGAGGCCCCACTTCACAATAGGCTTGTGCACCGATTTTTTTTTCGGTTCGATTTGGTTCGATTTTTCGGATTTTTAAACTTTTCGATTCGGCTCGTTTCGACCGATTTCGGTTTCGATTCGACCGATTTCGGTTTCGATTCGATTCGGTTCGGCCCGTTTTTCGGGTACATTTTTTTTTCGGAATTTCGACCATTTTTCGTATTTTCGAGTCATCGTGCTCGGTTTTTGTATCGACTTTTCGTAATTTCGGAAATTTTCGTTTTTCGGAATTGCACATTTTTCGGGATATCGACCATTTTTCGTATTTTTCGTGTCATTTTGCCCATTTTTTGTATCGACTTTTCGTTTTTTGGAAAAATTTTCGTTTTTCAGAAAATTTTCGTTTTTACAAAATTTTCGTTTTTCGGCAAATTTTCGTTTTTCGGAAAATTTTCGTTTTTCGGAACATCTGTTCTCCTCGTTTGACACATTTCAAGCCCATTCGAAAAATCCGAAAATATTTAGTTTCGGCTCGGAAAACATTTCGGATCTGAACTTTTCGGATCTAAACTTTTTCGGAAATTCGACCGCATCCGAAAACACGAATCGGGAAATTTCGTGAAAATTCCGAAATTCCGAAACCCGAAACGCACATCCCTACTTCACAACTTGCGGGACGTAAAGGATCTGCTGCTAATGTCTTGGTGCCAGATACCACAGGACACGTTCAGAGATCTTGGGCTCTATTACATTCTCTGCGCAAATTCGTACGCGCAGAGCAATTTTTTTGCGCGCAGCGTTAAACGTTAACGCGCGTAAATTAACGCTGGTATTACGATCGGAGCACCTTTTTTTCATCCGTCAAAAAATACCGCGCGATTCAGCCAATCTGAATTAAGAACCACAATTGTCTCCCGTTCAGTTTTTGCGCCTGTCAAAATCAATCTGAGTATATATGCTGTAGCAATAATAAATTCACACACAACTTCTCCATTTTATTGTTTGGGTATGTGTAGAATGTGTAACTATACTGTGCTGTATTTTTATTTTCGTGCTGGTGTATTTGGTTTCGGCCAGGACGTTCAGATTTGCCGTTAACACCAGCTTTTAAAAGACGTTAAAATTATGCGCGCAAACGTCATTCATAAAAATTTGCGCATCTATTGTAATACCATCCGCGCACCAGGGCACGAACGCATTTGCTCTCACAATGTTAAGTATGGGATGCGCGCACGAACTTGCACTCGCACAGGGTTCGCGCAGGGTCACTCGCGTTAGACGTTAATGCGCATCGTTTGCGCGAACGTCGTAAAACGACGTTCAGCGTGAAGGGTTTTGCCCCTCGCGTTAATGCATTTTTGCGCACGCGCACATTTTTTCATGGAGAATGTAATAGAGCCCCTTGTGGAGTCCATGCCTCGACTCATCAGGGCTGTTTCGGCAGCACAAGAGGCTTTTTTGATTCAAAAGAATTCTGGCGTTTGAGAAAATCTACTCAGTGTAACTCAGCATTCTTTTTTCTTGGGGCACAGTTTGGACCGTAGTGGCCCCCTGCTCCCAAGCATCAACTCCTGATCGCTTTCTTTTGTAGATAATGCGTTAAAGATAAATCGGGAGACTCTCCCGGCCTGCTGCGTCGTTTTAAGAAACAGAGAAAAAGAAAGAATTTTCACTTGTTCAGTGAGCTCGGCTGCGTTTATACACATATAACATTTTTATGATCGTAAGATGTCCTGGTGGTGATTTGGACATCCAGAGCTCTCCCAGCTCGCGGAGATAGAATTGTTACAAATCTATATTAAAACGCCTGGTAACAGCTGCCTGTGGTGTATGTTATGTAGTGAGCAGTAACAACTCATTGATAAATATAAGCTAGCAGCTGTTCACTTTTATTGGCTACGGCTCATGAAATGCAAAGAAGATTGTTAATCTCTCATTTCGGAGAAAAAATACTTACTGTATGCAATATCTTTAAACAACCATGTAGGAGACTTGTCTCTAGTCTTCTCAGACTGCATATATCTTCTTTATTTTACTTTTCTACCTTAGACCTACTTTGATTATTGGCGGTGGGTTCCTTAGTGATTAAATCGACTATTCAGCAAGTGAGTAAATAGGCCAATTAAACACTAGGGACCTGTTGCAAGCCTGTGTTAAAATGTATCTAGCAGAGAAGCTCTGTTAATGCAAAAAGCATTCACGCTGGTTAGTGTAAACCAGTGGTTCCCAGCCGTGGTCCGCAAGTCCCCCTAACAGGCCAGATTTTAGGGAATACCTTGGAGAAAAGCAGAATCCTGCAATCACTGAGCAGCAAATCATATCAACTGTGCTGTGCTTCCAATATCCTGCAAACCTGGCCTGTTATGGGTTCTTGAGAATTGTGGTTGGGAACCACTGGTGAAAACCATTGTTTCCCAACCGTGGTCCTCAAGTACCCCTAACAGGTCAGATTTTGAGGATTCCCTTAGGAAAATGCAGACTGAATCCTGCAAACACTGAGCAGCAAATCATATCACCTGTGCTGTGCTTCAAATATCTGGAAAACCTGATTTGTTAGGGGTTCTTGAGGATTGTGGTTGGGAACCACTGGTGAAAACCATTGTATTCCAACCATGGTCCTCAAGTACCCCTAATAGGTCAGATTTTAAGGATTCCCTTATGAAAGTGCAGACTGAATCCTGCAAACACTGTGCAGCAAATCATATCACCTGCGCTGTGCTCCACATATCCTGCAAACCTGTCCAATTAGAGGTATATGAGGACCAGGGTTGGGAAACAATGGTGTAAATCATATTTGGGGTTAATTAGAACTTCTCTTGGCCTGGTGATGCTCAGGCCCACCCAAGCCATTGCAGGACAAAACATGACCACAAAACCCACCCAACCTACTTATCTAAAAGTATCAAATCATTCATTGGATGCAATCTGCAAAAGAAAAAAAGGGAGAAAACCTAGGGTAAAATCCCACAACACCAAATATATGATAAAAATTTATATAAGCCACTTACATACGTGACCAAAAATCAGTACCAATCAATCATTATGGATCCTGCTGAAGAGAAGATCTCCCCTCCACATATCCGGAGGACACACGATCATATAAACATAATTTAATAAAAAAATACAAAGAAATAAAACAAATTAAAACCGTCATAGATCCATATTAAACTGATTTTAATACATACTTTAAAAATAAACATACAATGTAGAAGTAATCAAGAAAGACATTTAAAAAAATCAAATAATAAAATAATAAATCAACCTACTTATCCCCCTGGCTTTCTGGTGGGTCAGCACTAAGGGGTCCGTTCACAAAGCACTGAAATTGAATGCAATTTCGGGAATTTCAATATGTTGAAAATTCAGTGAAATCACTATTTATCGAATGGTCACCGTATTTTGCCAAAACGGAGTCGCCGAAACAGTTATTGGACGATGGCTAAAATCACCGAAAAGCGTTGAAATTGCCTCGGCAAATTTCACAGAAGCAAAATATGGAAGTCTCCTATTGTCCTAATAAGGGCTTAAATTGATAAAAATGTAGTAAAAATATGTAAAAATAATAAAAGGTCATTTAAAAAATAAAATAATAAAAAGGGTTTTTACAAAAAACAAAACTATTGAATTTTCTTTAAAAAAAAAAATTAAATTAAAGATATTCCATTGTTTACAATTAAACCTATGGGATTCATCTGTTTAAACCTGTCAAATTGAAACACCGAAAATCAGGGCATTTCACTGACACTTCGTTGCAATTAGGCATTCTCTGAATAGATTAACCGTTACTTCTCTGTGGGAAAATTCTGCTGCTGAACGGCACCATATTCTGCTGTCAATTCGCCAGTATTTGGCAAATTGACAGTTTAGTGAGTAAACGAACTGCCCCAAAATTGCACCGTATGGTGAACTTCATCGTTCGATGCAATTCGGTGACAATTTTGTCTCATTGAGAACAACTGCTTCCGTTTGGCAAAGCTGAAGTCGAATTCTTCATTGTACTTCTACTTAACCACTTCAATGCGGAGGACGCGCTCAGTGCGTCCTCTGCATTACCGCTGCTGTGCGGAGGACGCGCTGAGCGCGTCCTCCCATTGGGGTCAGCGTTCGGCAGGGTTCCGGCCGATCGCTGGCCCCTCCGGTGCGGGCTGACATCCTCGATGTCAGCCGCGCATCCGGAACCGCTGGAATTAGGTGTCATCGCGGCAGCGCGATGACACCTAATTCAGGCGCCCCCCCACATGTGCGGAGGAGGCGCCTGAAAGGGAGGGGGGGAGGTCCTTCGGACCTCTCTCCCTCCCGATCGGCAGCTCTGCGGGGGTTAACCCAGGCACCATTTGGAAGGGCACAGCCTGCCCTTCCAAATGGTGCCTGGCATTAACCCCTGGGGAGCTGGATCGCGAATTGGCGCTGAAAAGCGCCGGTTCGCGATCCTTTCCCGGAGCTGGCCGACATCTTGGATGTCGGCCAAGCCTCCGGGAACTCCCCCTGAGGACTGGCATCATCGTGCGTAGCACGATGACGCCAGTCCTGGACTTAACCCCTAACTGCCACCAACGGTGGAGATAGGGAGTTCCAATGAACTCCCTATCCGTGGCAGCTAGGGGTTAAAGTTTGGTATGGTTGGATCAGCCAGAGCATGGCCGTTCCAACGATACCAAACACTACTGTGAAAAATTTTATCAAAAAAAAAAAAAATGAAAAATAAAATAAAAAAATTTTTAAAAAAAATTATAAAAAAAAATAAACACTTTTTTTTTTCTTTTTTTTGGTTTGTTAATGCAGAAATATTGTTCCCATTTCAATTATAATGTGAACAATGATGCTGCACTAACGATTTTTGTATGCGGTGCGTTTGTTAAAAATAGTGTAATTTTCCCCAAAAAAAAATGTAACGAGACCCCATCTCTAATTTTTTTAACAAGCGCACCCCATACAAAATATAACCGCAATTGCTCGCATGTTAAAATGTGAAAAAAAAACACTTTACAGATTGTAAATTATTGAAAATACATATTTTATTGCATTTTTTGTTATAATATACAGACATGACATAACGTATACATATAATAATGACATATTATGAATCTACCGAGTCTGATGGAAAGAACGATATATAATATGTCTGGGTCATATACTAAAATAAGCCTTCAAAACACGTTTAAACATGATGAGCAAAATTGGTAAAAATGACCTCAGCACAGGGGCGGGAAAAGCCTCAGCAGCGAAAGGGTTAAACAATGGTGAAAACAACAGTTAAACGAAAACTGAACAGCATAAACTGCAGTGGATACAATGGTGAACACCACGCTGAAAACAACGGTAAAGATAACGCAGAACAACGTCGACATAAACTATAGTGGAAACAAATGGTGATAACATTTAGCTTCCCATGATTGTGAATTCAGCATCGTTTCACTGTAGTTGATCCTCCATAGTTCCACAAAGTAAACAACAGTAGATAATGAGTAGAACCTTAACATCTTGTTTACACGATCAGCAGTAGTAGTTAAAACAGCAGCCTGAGATCGTGGTAACACGTCATGGAGCTATGCTGAATCACTGCAAATTACATTTGTTTTTTAGGGATGTGCGTTTCGGGTTTCGGAATTTCGGAATTTTCACGAAATTTCCCGATTCGTGTTTTCGGATTCGGCCGAATTTCCGAATCGGGTCGGACCCGAAAACCGATAGATCCGAAAAGTTTTCCGAGCCGGAACGAAAAATTTTCGGATTTTTCAAATGGACTTGAAATGTGTCAAATCGAAATTTATTTTTGCTCTATTCATGATTTCGGTTCCATTCGTGATTTCGGTTCCATTTCGGTAATTCTGGACATCGTATATTTAACTATTATCGGTTATATCGCTGAGTCTGTAAATTTTGTATTTGTAAATGCGTATCACTTGTTTCTTGTGGCATTCGGGTCAGTTTAGCGTTTTTTAAATCGTTTTGTTCATTTTTTTTGTTCCTTGGCTTTCATACCATTTTAATATGATTAAATAAAGTTGTGAAATGTATATTCAATTATTCATAAGAAAAAAAGGATCTTTATTTAATAAAAAAAAAACACGATAGAATCGCCAGAATTATCATAGACACTTTGAAACGAGGAGAACAGACGTTCCGAAAAAATGTAAATTTCTGAAATTTCCGAAAAGTCGATACAAAAAACGAGCAAAGTGACCCGAAAATACGAAAAATGGTCGATATTCCGAAAAAAAAATGTACACGAAAAACGAGCCGAACCGAACCGAATCGAAACAGAAATCGGTCAAAACGAGCCGAATCGAAAAGTTTAAACATCCGAACAAATCGAATCGAACCGAAAAAAAAATCGGTGCACAAGCCTATTGTTTTTTGCAAATTAAATCTGTTTGAACTGGGCTTCAGGTGGTGCCCCCAAAGTTTTAGAACCCCAGGCTTGACACCTGAGGTGCTACAACACTTTTTACAAGTGAACATCTGTGTAACACAGAGATATTCACTTACTGCAGCAGGGAGCCCCAGCTGCTATAGCTCCATTTGACCAGCAGATGGCGACATCTGCCCCGCCAAATGGGACTAGTACAGTAAATCAGGCATTAATTATGTACTGGGACGATTCCACTTTATAAATAATAAAAAGTGATTTTTTTTCAGAGATCCACTGGGTCCTGGCATCACTTGGTAGTGAAGGGTTAACAGGGTTATTCAAAGAGATCCGAAAAGTCACCGCACGTTCGGTGACTTTTTGTTCCCTGCACTTCAGGGCGAGTCGGCGATTCCTAGTACACCGACCCTGAGGTGTATTCAGCAAGTACCGCAGGGCCCCCCCGTAGTGCAGGGAATACTCGCCGCAAACCCGATGAACACTCACTGAACACTCACCGAAAACCAGTAGAAACTGCCGCAAAAACCAAACCGAACACGCCTGAAAAGTCTGAGCAGCCATCGATCACAGCGCAGAGCAGCCGCCGGAAAAACCCGACACACAGACGAACGGGTGAAAAAAAACAAAAAGCAGTTTGTTTGAAAGTTTGAAATTTGAAACGCTGTTTGCAGAAAAACTACTTAACGAAAATGTCTGGAATTTACAGATAAGATCCAATGAATGATACTAAAAAGGTCTGTTACAGAAAAATGGAAGAAACGCATTTAAAAAAATAAATAAATTTGACAAGAAAATCCCCAAAAATGCCTAAAAGATCCTAAAAAAATTTAAAAATAAAGAGACTCTTTACAGCAGAATAAAATGATAAACGGTTTATTAGATATTGGATTAAACCAGGAATATTTTTAACATTGAAACCTATCAGGGTAATTCAAAGAGATCCAAATGGCTGGAGAAAGGTAACCGAACGCTGAAAATCAGCGTTCAGTTTCCTTTCTCGGCCATTCGACTATCCAGAGAGCAGGCAGTTCGCCAAATCCTGGCGAATTGCCTGCACATAAGGTGCCTGTTCGGTGCCTGTTCGAGGGCAGTGAAATCCCCATAGAGAAGCAATGCTTCGTCTATTCAGAGAACACAAACCAGCAGTGAAAGGTTCCCCTAATGCCCTGCCATTCGGTGGTTTCATGCGGCAAATTTATTCAGGTGAATCCCATAGGCTTCAATGTTAAAAATATTCCCGTTTTAATTAAATATCTAATAAACCGTTCATTATAAAATTCTGCAGTAAAGAGTCTCTTTATTTATAGATTTTTTTAGGATATTTTAAGCATTTTTCTGGATTTTTCTTTTTTCGGCAAAACGAACCAAATTGAAGAGAAAGAAAAGTCACCAAACGTGCGGTGACTTCTCGATTCTCTTTGAATTACCCTGTATGTGATTCTCCTGAATAAGCATGTCGAATGACCGAAAAACAGGGCATTTCGGCAACTTTTCTCTGCTGTTTGGTATTCTCTGAATAGACGAAGCATTGCTTCTCTATGGGGATTCACTGCCCTCGAACAGGCACCATATGTGCAGGCAATTCGCCAGAATTTGGCGAATTGCCTGCTCTCTGAATAGCCGAATGACCCCGAAATGTCACCGTACATTGAATTTCAGTGTCCAGTTACATTTCGGGGCCAGATCGACTTTCTTTGAATAACCCTGTATGTCTTTTTTCTTTCTGAACCTAACTGGACAGTATATGAAACACATTGGGTGACCCTGAACTGGGACCGTCACGCCATGTCTTACAAGTCTATAAATCTGCATCAAGCGCTTCCTGTAAAGTCCTTTTCAGGATGTGTGATGCTTGGGGAATGCTGGTGAAAATGTCATCCCTTTTAATGCTTTTAGCGCATGGTTGGAAGTGCGACTTGGATGCGGTCATCATTGATTTGCCAGAGCTATAAATCTCACTGAACAATTCGGCGAGTCCTTTACTGTTAGATTTCTAAACTGATAGAGGGAGAACGCACGATCAACACAAAAAAAAAAGAAAGATAGAAAAGAAACTTCACTTCTCTAATTTCCATAGCAGTTGACTAACATTTAAAAAGGCAGTTAACCATATGTCGCCTTTCTGCTCGAAAGCAGATGTTTATAAATGAAAAGATAAGAGAGATAACAAAGTAACTGTATTAGAATCAGATGAAAAACTCAAAAACAGTGTTATAGGGACGATCTGCTCATCCTGACAACTTCACGTGTAAAGTGGTCAAGATGTGACCTCCCAGCTGCCCCAATCTGAAGAGAACGCTGGATGACGTTGAGGAGTTTCCTCCACCCCACCCAGCGTCAACAGCAGCCGGGATTTTGAATTTCCCAGCTACCGGTAGCCAGATCCGTCATTAGTGACAGCAGCATGCGGACTTCACCTTCTCTGAGACCAATCGCTAAAGAGGCAGCAGTGGATCGGATCTGTGCATGCACGTCCGATCCAACGTTCTGAGTAGGCGCTACAGAATTTATGTGCGCAAGTCCCGTTGCGGTGCACAATTTGCTGTTTCATAAGAACGCAAATTATGCAGAAAAGTTTCAGTGACTTCTGGGTTCGGGAGTCATAGAGCGGAAGAGGAGGAGCTGCACGCGACGAGGGAGAAAAGCTGAGTAAGATCAACAAAAATAAAAAAGAGAAATGTAAATAAATAATTGGGCACAGGCTGTCAGCAGCACCTGCCAAATTATTTAGGGGCAAAATAAAGGAGACTCTATTTTTTGAAAAGAGTATTCCTTTAAATATAAGTAACGCATACTCGGGGAGAAAACCTTGAGAGTAAATAGGTGTGGGTGTCGGTATATACACAGGGTTATTTAAAGAGCTCCGAATTGCTTGAGAAAGGTAACTGAATGCTGAAAATCAGCGTTCGGTTACGTTTCTTGGCCATTCGGCTATCCAGAGAGCAGGCAATTCTCCAAATCCTGGTGAATTGCCTGAACATACGGTGCCTGTTTGGTGCCTGTTCGAGGGCAGTAAAAACCCCATGAAAAAGCACTGCTTCGTCTATTCAGAGAACACAAACCAGCAGTAAAAGGTTCCCAAAATGCCCTGCCATTCGGTGGTTTAATTCGGCAGATTTATTCAGGAGAATCCCATAGGCTTCAATGTTAAAAATATTCAGTTTTAATTCAATATCTAATAAACCGCTCATTATAAAATTCTGCAGTAAAGAGTCTCTTTATTTATAGATTTTTTAGCATATTTTAAGCATTTTTCTGATTATTTTTTTTTAACCCTTTCGCTGCTGAGGCATTTCCTGCCTGTGTGCTGAGGTCATTTTTACCGGTTTTGCTCATCATGTTTAACCTCGTTTTGAAGCCTTATTTTATTATATGACCCAGACATATTATATATCGTTCTTTCCGGCAGACTCGGAAGATTCATAATATGTCATTTTTATATGTATACGTTATGTCCTGTCTGTATATTATAACACAATATGCAATAAAATTAGAATTTTCAAAAATTTACATTGTGTAAAGTGTTTTTTTTCACATTTTCACATGCGAGCAATTGCAGTTATATTTTGTATGGGGCGCGCTTGTTAAAAAAATTAGAAATGGGGTCTTGTTACATTTTTTTGGGGAAAATTACACGATTTTTAACAAATGCACCGCATACAAAAATCGTTAGTGCAGCATCATTGTTCACATTATAATTGAAATGGGAACAATATTGCTGCATTAACAAACCAAAAAAAAGAAAAAGAACTTGTTTTTTTTTTTTTTTATAATTTATTTTAAATATTTTTTTATTTTTATTTTTAATTTTTATTTTTTTTAAAAACCTTTTTTCACAGTCGTGTTTGGTATCGTTGGAACGGCCATGCTCTGGCCGATCCAACAGTACCAAACTTTAACCCCTAGCTGCCACAGATCGGGAGATAGGGGGTTCATTGGAACCCCCTATCTCCACCATTGGTGGCAGCTAGGGGTTAACTCGAGGACTGGCATCATCGTGCTATGCACGATGACGCCAGTCCTCAGGGGGAGTTCCCGGAGGCTTGGCCAACATCCAAGATGTCGGCCAGCTCCGGGAAAGGATCACGAACCGGCGCTTTTCAGCGCTGATTCGTGATCCGGCTCCCCAGGGGTTAATGACAGCCACCGTTGGGAAGGGCAGGCTGTGCCCTTCCAAACGGTGCCTGGCATTAAGCTCAGGATCCCCGCGATCAGGAGGGAGAGAGGTCCCTTCCCCTCCCTTTCAGGAGCCTCCTCCGCACACGCGGGGGGGGGGCCTGAAATAGATGTCATCGTGCCACCGCGATGACATCTATTGTGCCCGCTGCGGTCCTGGATTGACGGGCTGACATCCAAGATGGAATCCGGTCGATCGCAGGCTGCTTTGGGAGGACGCGCTCAGCTCGTCCTCCGCAGCCAACCCTCCCTCCGCAGCGAAGTGGTTAAAAGTCCGATTTTATTTTTTTTAAGCCCTTTTTATTATCATTCATTGGATCATATGTAAATTTCAGACATTTTCGCTCAGTAGTTTCTTTGCAAACAGCGTTTCACTTTCACACATTCATACAAACTGTTTTGCTAATTTATTCACTTCACTCGTCTGTGGTGTCGGGTTTCTCGGCTTTTTCCGGAGGCTTCGCTGAGTGTGATCGGCTCCTGTTCGGGTTTTTCTGTGGTTTTCGGCAGGTTAATCCAGATGTTTTTGAGGGTTTTCGGCGTGCATTCGCTGGGTTTTGCGGTTAGTTTTTGAGGGTTTGCGGCAGCATTTCCCTGCAATTCGGGGACCCTGTGGTGCTTGCTGAATACACCGCAGGGTCACCGAAATGGGATCGGCAAAACAAACCGAATTGAAGAGAACGAAAAGTCACCGACCGTGCGGTGACTTTTCGAATCTCTTTGAATAACCCTGACAGTATATCTATATATATTCCTGTATTTATTTAGTTCTAATATGTTCCAGAGGTTGGACCTTGTCGTACATTACAATGACACATTATATGTTTGCTGCTGCAATCTGATTTCCATCTTTTACTTTCCATCTCATGTTTAGCTTTTTTTGATTCTCTACAAGAAAGACAACACAGTAAATTTGTTATTTAATCCACGAAATGTGCTTATAAAACGCACTCAGTGTAATGGAGAAATGAAAGGGAATTTATTCTAAAAGCTTCAGAGTGCTGGCGTTTCACTATCCAGCTGGCCGGCCCACCGCGCTTTGTGACTGCTTCATCCCTTCAATTGATTGCTGTCTGCACAACTGTTGGGATTACGTGCACAAACCCTTTGGGATTACGTGGAGTTTTGCATGAATTGGTCATAAAATGTGCTCTCATCTTCATCTAAGTCACAACAATTTGAAAAACACAGTCTGCTTAAAATAATACAACACAAACATTATATGTTTTCATGTTTTATTGAACAGAACATGTAAACAGTCACAGTGCAGGGTGGAAAAAGTATGTGAACCTTTGGATTTAGTAACTGGTTGACCCTCCTTTGGCAGCAATAACCTCAACCAAACGTTTCCTGTAGTTGCAGATCAGACCTGCACAACGATCTGGAGTAATTTTGGACCACTCCTCTTCACAAAACTGTTTCAGTGTAGCAATATTCTTGGGATGTCTGGTGTGAATCGCTCTCTTAAGGTCATGCCACAGCATTTCAATCGGGTTGAGGTCAGGACTCTGACTGGGCCACTCCAGAAGGTGTATTTTGTTTTGTTGAAGCCATTCTTTTGTTGAATTACTTGTATGCTTTGAGTCATTGTCTTGTTGCATCACCCATCCTCTGTGGAGCTTCAGTTGGCGGACAGATGGTCTTACATTTTCCTGCAAAATGTCTTGATAAACTCTGGAATTCATTTTTCCATCAATGACAACAATCCGTCCAGGCCCTGAGGCAGCAAAGCAGCCCCAAACCATGATGCTCCCTCTGCAATGTTTTACAGTGGGGATGAGGTTTTGATGTTGGTGTGCTGCGCCTTTTTTTCTCCACACATAGTGTTGTGTGTTTTTTCCAAACAACTAAATTTTGGTTTCATCTGTCCACAGAATATTTTGCCAGTAGTGCTGTGGAACATCCAGGTGCTCTTTTGCAAACTTCAAACGTGCTGCAATATTCTTTTTTGGACAGCAATGGCTTCCTCCGGGGTGTCCTCCCATGTACTCCATTCTTGTTTAATGTTTTCCTTATTGTAGATGTGTCAACAAAAATGTTAGCATGTGCCAGAGATTTCTGTAAGTCTTTAGCTGACACTCTAGGATTATTCTTTACCTCATTAAGCATTCTGCGCTGTGCTCTTGCAGTCATCTTTACAGGACGACCACGCCTAGGGAGAGTAGCAACATTGCTGAACTTTCTCCACTTGTAGACAGTCTGTCTTACCGTGGACACATGAACATCAAGGCTTTTGGAAATACTTTTGTAACCCTTTCCAGCTTCACGCAAGTCAACAATTCTTGATCGTAGGTCGTCTGAGAGCTCTTTTCTGCGAGGCATGGTTCACATCAGGCAGTGCTTCTTGAAACCAGTAAACCCAAAACTGGTGTGTGTTTTTAAAGGGCAGGACAGCTTTCAGCAAGACATCCAATAATATCACACTGATTGGACTCAAGGTTGGCTCATTCCTGGCTCCAATTAGCTCTTGGAGAAGTCATTAGGCTAGGGGTTCACATACGTTTTCCACCCTGCACTGTGAATGTTTACATGTTATGTTCAATAAACACATGAAAACATATAATTTTTGTGTTGTATTATTTTATATTTTTTTCAAATTTTTTTATTTTGCAATATGGCCATCAAGTTATCAAACATGAGAGAAGGGCCTCGCAGGGCCATGCAATATCATTGTGTAAAACACAGTGTAACAAGACTGTCAAACATAAAAATGTAAAATAAAGAAAAAGTAAGGGGGTGGTGCTATATGCAACTCAAACGAGAAGATGGTGGGGGAAGGGAGAAGGGGGGTGACAGCTACCATTGCTGTGACAATCCTGGCACACTCCCAAAGGAGGCCACGACAGATAAAGCCGCGGTGGCACACCTCTTGGCAACCAAGAATTTGGGGGGGAACAAAAAAAAGAAAACACGAGAGGGGTGGGAAGATGAGAGAAAGGGAGGGAGAGGGGAATGGCAAAGACCATCTCCGTGACTCTCCTGGCACGCTCCCGAGGGAGGCCATGGAGGGGTAGTGTCACGAGGCCCGGGAGACTGAGGGCCAATCACGACAAATAAAGCCGTGGTGGCACGCCTCATGGCAACCCAGAAATTGCCAAAAAAAAAAAAAAAGGGGGGGAGAGAGGGGAGGTAAGGGAGGGACACCATCACAGCAGGTAGAGCACCAATAATAATTAACAAGGGGGAGTAAAAAAAAAAAAAGTAGGGTAAAATAAAAAGACATAGATTCATGCTAAGTCCTCAGTATTCATCGCAAAATAAGAGTCTCTGGAGAAAAAGTTAAGTCCCCAGCCGGGTGACTGTCGCAAAGGGGCCTCAAACAAGGGGGAACACACTAATGAGGGGGCTATCAGTAAAGGTGGGGTGTCTCAGAAAAAGAAAACTTTGGCTCTTGCCAGGGGAGCACCAATGATGTCCTGTGGGAAAGACTGTATCGCTCAGTCCGGCTCTCTCGAAGAAGATGGGGAAGCTGCTGTGCGCTCCACAGTGTCCCCACCCAACGTAGGAGCAACCAGGCCCAGCTCCCGGAGATAGATGTCTGCTTCCTCCACCGTGGACGCCGATAGCATGCGTCCATCACCACAGGTGATCAGCAAGGAACCCTGCTCTCCCCATCTATAACGTACATCGTGAGCGCGAAGTGTGGCGGTGACAGGTTTGAAGAGCCTCCGAGCCGCCAAAAGAGAAAAGGGGAGATCCTTATAAATCGCAATGGAGGCAGCTTCAAAAATGATCAGGGGAATATTCCTCACCGTGGTCAAAATTTTAGCGTGTAGGAACACATCACAAAGCACCACTATAACGTCCCGGGGGGCTCTCACAGGTGCCAGAGCTGCCTTTCGAATTCTGATGGCCAACAGCACAGAGCCCACAGCGACCGACAGGGTGGGGAGGACAGCCGAAACAAAACGATGAGTGTAGGCAAGCAAGTCAGCATCACGGACAGACTCCGGTATACCTCTGAGCTTGAGGTTCCTCCGCCGGTGTCTTGTTTCTAGGGCCATCACTGTTGACTGCAAGCCACTAACCTGCTTCTGAAGCGCAAGCAGGAGGGAAGAGGTCGCGGCCTGCACTCCCTCCATCTCCTGAGTACGTGCCTGAATCTCTCCCACCTGAGCCCGGGTATTAGCAAGGCTGACATCAAGGGACTGCAGCCCTGACTGCCAAGCAGACCTGGCATCCGCCAGTAAGGTGCGGATGTCCCTCCGTGTGGCTGGGAGATCTTCTTCCGACATCACAGGTGCCAATGCCTGTGGGCCAGGCGACAGGCCCTCCGCGTCCTCCCCTGCAGGGTTCTCGTCCACAGGGCCGGGCAGGTCTGTCGTCGGCAGTCACCGGCCTCGTCCCCCACTCAGCGAGATCCAGATGTCCGGGGTACCGGGGTCTGCCGCAACTCCGCCACTCTTGCCCCTCTTACCCATCCGGGAGCCGTGAAGCAAGGGGCACAAGAGGAAATCTACAGCAGGCTTCGATGTGCGCTCCAGGCCGCAATCGGCGCCTGTAGTAAAACAGGCCCGAACGTCTCTTGGGTCCGGAGGAGGGGGAAATTGGGCTCCAGAACGCTTCCTCCTGATGACCAGCAGAGTATATGCAGGGCAGAGGGTTAAGGATTGGGAAAGAAATCGCTAAAAACCCCAAATTTAGGGATATATTTGCAGAGCTCTGCCGGAACACGTCTGGTCGCTGCTGCAGTCGGCCATGCCCCCGTATTATTTTAAGCAGACTGTGGTTTTCAAATTGTTGTGACTTAGATGAAGATCAGAGCACATTTTATGACCAATTCATGCAAAACTCCACGTAATCCCAAAGGGTTCACCTACTTTGTCTTGCAACTGTATGTTGTGCTCCGGCAGTGATAGAGGGAGATTTAGGAGTTTTTGGCTTGGGAGGGGAAGTTTTTTTAACGTAAAAAGGACAATTAAATTTATGGGAATTCCTTTATATACCCTGACACGACACATACTGAGTTCATATACATTCAGTGAAGGGGTTGTTCACTGACCAACATTCATTCATTGAAAGAAAAATGTTTTTAGGCAAACTTTGGGGGACCTGGTGGGTCAGGAGCTGTAAATCTACTGTCATTTCAGCGACTTACACTGTAGCTCTCCATATATTCTACCATTTTTTCCACCGTAATTTCTGCCAAAATTACTTAGCATAGATTACACCAGTGAATCAAAGTTGTCTAGCATTGTTTTCACCATTGTTTGTATTGGACTTCGAAGATAGATTCATACTTTAGAATCTTCATAGTTTAATCACCGGTGTTGCAAACAGTGAAACAACGCTGAAAGAAGAGTTGGCAGAGTTTCGGTCATGGTCACACGAGCGCACTGAGTGCGTCCGTAGTGACCCCTCCTCCCAGCGTCCGACGTAGCATTATGACGGCTCGCCTGGGACGGCAACACAATGTAACTTGTGTACTAGTATCGCACGTTACCATGGGAGTGCAGTTCTCCACCCCGTTGACCCTCTACAGCGGACGTTGGACAGGTCTACAAAGCGCAATCCTCCATAGGCGGCTCATGCTTTGTAGGGCTGAGTGCACTATCGTACTCGGCGAGATGGTCACACGGGCGTCCGAGCAGAAACAACATCCGTTCTCACAGATGTTCCCTCCACGCACATGTGACCTGGGCCTTACTCATTTTACAGAAGAATAAGGATGGTACTATTGTCCACCATTGTTTCCATCAACTTCTTCTACTGTGGGTGAGTTTTGATACTCTTTATAGCTGAAGTGCACTGTAGTTGCAACAAAAGTGGTATAGCCTAAAGCCGAGTACCAACTGGAAGACCGATGATGTCAGCATTCTCTGTACTCAATTGCAAGCATTCTGGGCGATGCCAGTGCCAGATGAGGAATGGTGTTGTGTGCGCACACATAGACCAATCCATGGTTCGGCACAAGCACTGCAGAACTTGCACACAGAAGTACGCAACTTTCGATCGATACACAATTTATTGAACAATTTACGTAGGCTACAAAAATTGAGTAAGAAACTGCTGGGTTTTGCACATTTGGATGCCGCTGAGCTGAAGGGGAGGAGCGGCCCAGCGTCAAGGCAGAATAGGTTAGTGTTTTTACTTATAATAATAAAAAAATAATAATAATAATTGGACAGATACTGTCAGCAGCTTCTGCCCAATTATTTAAGGGTTAAAAGAAAGGAGGAGATTTTATTCAGTTGAGTGGCCCTTTAAGAATGTGTTCCCAAACAGCCACTCACATTTTTAGGGTTGTGGACACTAGGGATTATCCATTACCACTGTTGTTTCACCAAAGTTCACTGTTGTGAAAAATAGACTGTATATCGGAGGCATGCAAGACAGCTAGACCATTTCCACGTACCATGTCTTCACAGAACATTGGGCTTCGGAGAGCAAGAAAAAAACACCAATGACTTCAAAGCTCTTTCTAGAGCAAATCAACCATCAGTCCACACATTGCTGATGAGAAGACGGGGGCCAGGTGGACAGGTCATGCCATCTATTTGCCTGATGATCGTACACGTAAACGGCTCCTGTATGGGTAACTTTCTGTTGACAGACGCTTGAGAGGAGGACAGAAGAAATGCTAGAAAGATACACTTAAGGCCTCCCTGAAGTCATTTGACATTGACAGAGCCAACTGGGAATCAATGCCCTACAATCATTCCAACCTGGCGTGGCCTCAAACACATTGGCTGACAAGCTATCAAGCCAAAGCTATCAAAACCAAGCACACTTCTGAAGCAGAACACAAGCTTGTTCAAGTCCAAATCCTCCAGTGAAATAACGGTGGCTCTTACATGTGTTTGCCCAATGTTTGCCAGGACCTTTTGTCCCAAATTGGCTTGATAAGTCATCTATGGATGCACCGAAATATGTCAAAACATAAAATGATGTCAAGGTCCTCAATGATTCCGCTGGAGGAACAACAACAGGTACAAATGACCCGTTCACTTTAACCCTTAGCACCAAGGGTCTGCAAGAGGCAGGTGAGCTTAAAAGAAGCAGAGCAGCATAGCACAACCCATGGCTTTTTGGCAACTCTTATGGCTTGCCTCCCTTCCCTGTGACCAATCAAAGTCATTGGCTGCAGTGGGAGTGCCAGAAAGTAGGGATGTGGATGGCTGAAAAATTTGTTTTGTTTCGTTACATGTTTAAATAATTTCATTTTTGGAATTTCGTAACTAATTTGTTTCGTATTTCGTTTCATTTCGGATTGATTTGAAATTTCGAATCAATTCGATAGTTGTTGATATTCATTTGACAGTTTATTTCAAAGTCAATAGTTGTTGATATCCATTTGATAGTTCATTTCAAATTCGATAGTTGATATCAATTATTCTAATTTTTCTTTTATCATGACACAGTGTAAAACGAAATAAATTTGTTATATACCGTTTCGTTTTGAATTTGTATCGTATCAATTCGTTATTCGGAAATACTTCTGAATACGAATTATCAAATTTCGTTCCAAATTCCGAATTTTTCCAAAACGTATGCACATCTCTACCAGAAAGCTGCAGGGTGTGCTATGCAACCGTCCGGCATTTAGACCCATCAGCTGCCAGGACACCCACTCTGCGGCATTAAGGAGTTAAAAAGCTCCATATCGTTTGTCTTGATCTGATACACATTAAATATTTAAATGCAAATATCATTATTTTACACTGATTGTTTCTTCGTTGTGAAACAAAACCACAACCATAATAACAAAATCCCAGTTTCCCCTTCGCGAGTGAAATACCGTGGCATCGAAAGGTCAGATTCCCCTGTAAACAGCTGTGTGATTGCAATAATTTGTTCAGAGAACAGCTCCGCAAAGCCAGGATTTCTACATATCGGCTTCCAAACCCGGGCTATTGCATTGATTCATTCCATTGTAATTATTACAAATGTCTTGATTTTAATTCTCTGTCCTTTCAGCCCTTCAGACGTTTCACCTGTTTGTAAAAAAAAAAAAAATTATCATCGTCAATTTAAAGAAATGTGAAAAGAGATTGTGAACAACGTTGTAATTCTGCATTGCTTTTCTCAGCTTGCAGATAAAGCAAACTGAAATAATTAAAATAGAAATTGGTCGGATAAACAATGCAGTCTGCTCCTTTGTGATATGATGTAATATTAATCGCAGGCTTTCATGTTCCCTTTTTTCCTCCTTATTCTGCTCCAAAGGCATTCCACGGACAAGGAGGGAGATAATAATCATCTTACAATGGAGAAATATTATATTATTTTAAAGGATGAGTTGGTCTGGGAAGTATCTCCAGTGAAAGATGCTATGGTTTGCAGAATTTTTAAATAGATACAGTATGCGTGACAGAATCTCTTGGATTGTCATTGCGTATATTTTCCCAATGGCACTGCAGAAAATATTTGATCTACAATTAACTCCTTCACTATCGTGCTTTTCCATAAAACCACTGCCAGGAACCGGTGGTTTAATGGAAAACCATTAGGGTTATTAAGAGAGCACCGAAATTTCGCAGACATTTCTGTGCTCTCTCAGTCCACGAACTTTGGGGAATCAAATTCCCAACCCTGCGGTGAATTCAGCATTCACAGCAGGGTCACCGAAGTGCAGGGAAAAGAGGCCGACGGATCTGAAAAATCTGTGAAAATGCACTGATAACCCCATCAATACGATCTGAAAAATCGGATCGATCCGGAACTACGCAGAAAACCTGCTAAACGTACCCCGACGATCCGCCGCAAACCCTCCAAACACGTACCAAAAAGCAGACGATCTGCCAAACACAGCATCGACTAGCTGCCGGAAAAAGCCAACAAGCCGACGAACGGGGTAAAAAATTTTTTTCAAAAAATAAACGATTGAAATGCAAAAAAAATTAACCGCTGTTTGCAAAAAAATACTGGACGAAAATGTCTGGACTTAATGAATAAGGTCCTATGAATAATAATAAAAAGGTCTGTTGCAAAAAAAAAGAGGCTATTTAAAAAAAATTGGAAAAACATTTTTCCGTAAAAAATCCCGAAATTATCCTAAAAAAATAAAATAAAGAGACTTGCTGCTGCACATTAAAATAATAACAGGTTTAATAGATATTGAATAAAAACAGGAATATTTTTAACATTGAAACCTGTGGGATTCGCCTGAATAAACCTGTCGAATGAAACCACCGAACAGCAGGGAATTTCACTGACATTTCACTGCTGTTCGGTGTTTCTGAATGGATTAACCATTGCTTCTCTATGGGGGATTTCACTGTCGTCAAACAGACACTGTATTTTGCTGGCAATTTGCCAAAATTTGGCAAACTGCCAGGTTTTGAATAGCCGAATGGCCCACGAAAATGCACCGTACGGGAAATTTCAACGTTCAGTGCAATTTTGGGGCCAGTTCGGCTCTCTCTGAATATCCCTGCATGTTACAGTAGCCATAGAATATAAATCTGCTGCAGAATCCCTACAACCCATATCCTTACTGTATGCACTGTTTGAGAGAGGGCTGCATTTTAGACATGTGCACAGCACAAAATTTTGTTTTGAACTAATGGATTAGTCCTAAAATGCAATTTATTTAGTTACTAAAGAAATTCGTTTTCAGTACTTTAGTATTAAAACTAATTTCATTCATCCGAAAACCAGCAGATACAATTAATATTGTAGTGGTGGCTCCTTAAGAGGGCTGAGATCGATGGCTTGTTACAGTATCTCACACTCTCTGCACAACAAGTCAGGCAAAGCTGTTACTGACTTCTGCTCATCACAGCGGTCAGAGTTTCAGTAAAACTAGTAAATAATATTTTTATATATAATTGGTTATAGCAATATTATTTCCTTGTTTTACTGAAATTCTGAGTGCTGTGATGAGCAGCAGTCAATTACTGTAACAGTTGAGCCTGATACATTGTACTGAGAGATAATGTAACAAGCAGCCGATCTCAGCGCTCACAGCCACTGTATTTAAAGGGCTAAAAAAAAATCTCCTCTCTGTATAATGTATAGAACATCCTTCTGCATTAATTATTACCCCTCTCTGGATAATGTATATAACATCCTCCTGCATTAATACCCCTCGCTGCGTAATGCATAGAACATCCTCCTGCATTAATTAATGCCCTTCTCTGTATAGAACAGCCTACTGCATTGGCATGTGGAGGGAGGAGAAATTCAGAATGTAATGCTTATCCAGCGCAGGAGAGGGAGCTTCTACTTAAACTTTGTATCTCTGTGGGGGAGACAGACAGGATTATAAAAGCAGGAGAGAGGGAAAACATTAACGTAAATCGGTCTGGAAGCTCAGAGAGGAGATGACGGGTGCACATTTTTCTGTAGCTTTGCGATGGTGCCCTCTTCATTGCTCTTCTCCTTCACTCATTAATGTAATATTACAAAAAGGACTGAAACTAAAATGTAATGCATTTTCCTTTCGTTTCTTTCGTTTTTTGGACTGAGCAGTTTCGTATCTCTTGAGTCATACGAAAACTAAATTATCCCAAAATTCTGACTAAATCGTTTTAGTACTAAAACGAATGCACATGTCTACTGCATTTAAAATCTACATCCAAAAGAACGTGAGACGTGAGGAACCTTATTGTAAAATGCTGAGCTGTATAAACAGAGAGGTTCTCATTCAAGTAGGTAAAACTTGTTTTGCCCATGATAGTACAAGTTTAACCCCATGGAAGACGTGTGGGGGAGGCCATGGGGTTTCCCCGCAACATGCTGAGGACATATCCCACACGTCACGTGGTTTTACAGCCCAGGGGGAGACCGCGACCACCCAGGTTGGAGTCCAGCGGTGGTATGACTTCCTTAAAGTCAGACAGGTCTGTGGGACCCCTCCAGGCCCACAAGCATCATCTCGGAGCCTGAAGGGGAGAGCGGTGGGGTTCTTTGGACCACTCTATCTCCTCATCCATAGGGGACAGACACACAATGGAGGCATTGCTGGAAAGGTCACAGTCTGCCCTTTCCAATGATGCCCCAAAAATGTAAAATAAAGTAAAAAACAGACACACATCACACAGGGGTCTTTAATGACAGTTTTAAAAATGGTAACTGCCTAAAGACCTTCAACTCCCATTTAAGAAATTACACCCCCCCCCCCTTTAATATTTTATTAAAAAAATTGTATCAACATATAACCACAATAGTTCTGGTCATATAGTTTAGATTTAAAAATGCAGTGTTGTTTATTAGTGAGAAAAAGAGGTTTGTGATGGTAGTGGGGACGAGCAATGACACTAGTGGCCTGCTCTATGGTGGGGCCAGCTCAGGTCTCACAAGGCTTTAGCTCGATTATGCCATTACAGGGACAACTGCTCCAAATGCCAATCATACTGCAGTTGCTTATTAGAATTTTAACAAAATTTTCCTTTTTTTTTAACACTTTTTTTAATGACATGACATATACACATAGGGCTCTATTACATTCTCTGCGCTATTGCGCTCACGAAGCGCAATTTGTTTTGCGCACAAAAAAAACGTGATCGCGCGAAAAATTAACGTGGTATTACGATCCGAGAGCATTTTTTCTTCCTTCAAGATTTTATGTGCGCAAATCCAATGCTCAAAGCCGTTCGCAAATTAACGTTGTGTGCAGGAATCGGTGGGCAGACTGTTTTGTCAGGGGATTTGTCACGGGATTCAGCCAACATCAATCACCTATTTCCAATAAAATGTTTACGAGCTAAAAAAAAATAAAAAAAAGAATTAACAACCACCAGCCAAAAAAATAAAAAATTAACAATGACACAATTTATTCATTTTATTGTTTGGGTATGTGTAGAATGTGTAACTGTACTGTGCTGTATTTTTTTTTTTCATGCTGGTGTATTTCGTTTCGCCCAGAACGATCACGTTTAGGCTGGGGTCAGATGAACGCAGTGCGAACGCGCGTGCAGCCGCACTTTATCACGGCCGTAGTAGCAGCAAATGACGGCCAATGACGGGCAGTATACGATGTACGGCCGCACGAAAGTGCGGCCGCACAACGCAAGCGGCAAACAAACGCAGTTTTTCTAGAACGTGATACCGCTAGTACGGACATACAGAGTGCGCTGCGTCCGCTAGCGGCGTGTGTGCCTGATTAGGAGATGTCAGACGCTGCTCATGTCCGGCCAACATAACGTCCAGACGCAAAAAGGGTTTTATTGATGATGCGTACGAAATCACGACGAAAATGCGCATCGTATGACCGCTATCGCGTATTCCATGAAAAAAAATAAGTCCATTCGTTCGAACGCACACAACGCAAAGAATACGTTCGTCTGACCCTAGCCTTACAGTTACCACCTGCATTTCAAAGACGTTACGAAAATGCGCGCAAACTTTCATTGCGCGAAGATTGTAATACCATCCGCGTACCAGCACACAAACGCATTTGCGCTGACAATGTTAAGTATAGGATGCGCGCAGGAAAATTCTTTCACGCAGGGTCAATCGCGGTAGACAATTACAAGCATTGCTTGCGCGAACGTCGTAATACAACGTTCTGCGCAAATGGTTTTGCACTCGCGCAAATGCGCATTTGCGTGCGCGCAAAACAAATGCGCGAAGAATGTAATAGGGCCTATAGTTATTATATATTTTGAATCTGCTGAGTCTGCTGAAAAAAAATATAATTTGTATGGGTCAATAACACATGACTTCAAATCGCGTATAAACAAGGTAAGCACAAAACGGTAAAAATTTGCTCAGCACGGGGTGAAATGGCTCAGCAGCGAAAGGGATAAAGAAAAGAAAAATACAAACATAATGCGCTTCTAAGCATAGTATATACAGCAAGATGGTGCAAATATTCCCAATATAGAAATAACAATCAGTAAGTAATACCGAAAGACCAGTGCTGCATGGGCATAATAACCCTTATGACTCAAACTCAGACCAATCAAACAATGCTGCTGCAATATCTCACCTTTTCTTTCTCAAGTGAGAAGGTGATGACACAGCACGTGATAATGCACCGCGTCATCTAAAACATAAGCACCGCACTGCTGGGAGGGCGGGCAGTGGTCCTTTCATCCTTGTCGTTTCAAAAGACAAAAAAACTCCACAGGATTCCAATCTCTTTGACCTTAAAATACAATCTCTAAGCCAGAATCAGGTGACTATAAATGACAACTTCAGTTTCCTGAGGACTCAATATTTTGATATTTTAATGCAAGAATATAATGAATATGTGCCACGATCTACAGAAAAATTTGTCTGACAGATAATAGGATGAGACATGCCTATTACATGGACCTTTAGAAAACGCACTGTAATAACCTTGCAGTATGGAGCATCGATTGGCCTGGTTTTCGTTCACAATATAAATGTTTATGTTCTAATGCTTGACCGGCCATCAAGATTACAAGGTTCCAAACTAAGCTCTAGTACACACCAGAAATTCTCCCAATAGAAAATGAAAACTGTCTAACACATTTTTTTTTTAACTCCTTCAGCAGTGCAAGTGGGGAAATTCCTTTTAGAAGAGCGTGGTCGACATTGTCTTAGTCCTTGAGGGATTAATGGTTTAGACGCCGGACTGCTCATTGAATAGCAATGATGGTAACCTTTGGCACTCAGCTACAATGGATAAATTCCATGATGTTCTACCAGCAAAGTGGCTGACCAAGCAACATGATAATTGCAGCTCATAACAGCTGGAGAACCAAAGGTTAGATGTCATGGGTCTGTATTAATCACTGTACTACTACCTCTGACATTTTCATGGAAACCTTTACCTTGCACCGGGAAATAAGCAGTGTCATCCTGTCAGGAGAGGAACTCCGCCAGCGCATCTATTCTGTGAAGCACAGGAAGGTTCCTACTGAAAAAACCAACATTAAATTGATACATTTGAACTAAAAGACGTGAAATTATTCCTATTCCTACGTATACTATATTGCCAAAAGTATTCGCTCGCCCATCCAAATAATCAGAATCAGGTGTTCCAATCACTTCCATGGCCACAGGTATATAAAATCAAGCACCTAGGCATGCAGACTGTTTTTACAAACATTTGTGAAAGAATGGGTCGCTCTCAGGAGCTCAGTGAATTGCAGCGTGGAACTGTGATAGGATGCCACCTGTGCAACAAATCCAGTCGTGAAATTTCCTCGTTCCTAAATATTCCACAGTCAACTGTCAGCAGTATTATAAGAATGTGGAAGTGTTTGGGAATGACAGCAACTCAGCCACGAAGTGGTAGGCCACGTAAACTGACAGAGCGGGGTCAGCGGATGCTGAGGCGCATAGTGCGAAGAGGTCGCCAACTTTCTGCAGAGTCAATCGCTACAGACCTCCAAACCTCATGTGGCCTTCAGATTAGTTCAAGAACAGTGTGCAGAGAGCTTCATGGAATGGGTTTCCATGGCCGAGCAGCTGCATCCAAGCCATACATCACCAAGTGCAATGCAAGTCGTCAGATGCAGTGGTGTAAAGCACGCTGCCACTGGACTCTAGAGCAGTGGAGATGCGTTCTCTGGAGTGACGAATCGCGCTTCTCCAACTTGCAATCTGATGGATGAGTCTGGGTTTGGCGGTTGCCAGGAAAACGGTACTTGTCTGACTGCATTGTGCCAAGTGTAAAGTTTGGTGAGGGGGGATTATGGTGTGGGGTTGTTTTCAAGAGCTGGGCTTGGCCCCTTAGTTCCAGTGAAAGGAACTCTGAATGCTTCAGCATACCAAGACATTTTGGACAATTCCATCCTCCCAACTTTGTGGGAACAGTTTGGAGCTGGCCCCTTCCTCTTTCAACATGACTGAGCACCAGTGCACAAAGCAAGGTCCATAAAGACATGGATGACAGAGTCTGGTGTGGATGAACTTGACTGGCCTGCACAGAGTCCTGACCTCAACCCGATAGAACACCTTTGGGATGAATTAGACTGAGAGCCAGGCCTTCTCGTCCAACATCAGTGTGTGACCTCACAAATGCGCTTCTGGAAGAATGGTCAAAAATTCCCATAAACACACTCCTAAACCTTGTGGACAGCCTTCCCAGAAGAGTTGAAGCTGTTATAGCTGCAAAGGGTGGACCGACGTCATATTGAACCCTATGAATTAAGAATGGGATGTCACTAAAATTCATATGCGAGTCAAGGCAGGTGAGCGAACACTTTTGGCAATATAGTGTATATGTATGTGTATGCCAAGCGAAACGAGTCGACAATAAAATCCAGCCCATCTTGTTTAGTCTTTCACATCTCTATTATTTGTGGTAAATCCAGAAAAAAAGGCAAAAAAAAAACACCCCCGTGTCAAGAGGTTTCCACAAATATGTTCTTCCAATACCTTATGTGTTGTGATAGTTATTATTATTCTTTATTCACGTTCACAGTCACAACATAGCATAAAAAAGCATAAAAATAATAAGAAATCACCATTACAGCAACTCCTTCATAAGCACTTTATATATATGTTTTTGGGTCAGTTAGTACATGTATATGTCGCCATACTTTTATTTCAAGCCTGAGCTTTAATTGATTAAAAATGAACTCCTTTTCACTTATGTACTGCCGGGCACTTCTTAATTTTATTGTGTTTTATATATTTTTCACGTCACATATTTAATTTCCCTTCTGATCGATGTAAATAAATAATATCATTTATATAAGTTAGGATGTATAATATAATTTATTATATATAATATAATTTGTTATTATACTGTATATACATCATTTTATATATTAGAATTTATATAACAGTAATAATAATCTAATTAAACAAAAGAGTGGAGCGCCACACCAGAAATATCACCCCCGTCAGTAGAGAAATACGTCGCTATGGACTTTGTTGGTGGTTTCCCCAAAAACCAGTACGAGACACAAAAGTCACAAATGTGCAGGAAAGGTACAGCGCACTCAATCAGACACAATATGTGTATTAGATATACTTTGTTTCATTAGGCAGATCTTCTCCGTGTCTCCATAGCTCATGAGGAGAGAAAACATATAACAACCAATTGTGCAGTATATCCCAATTTTCACATACAATTGAGATTTTCTGTGATTGTACACTCACATTTAGAAGAGCCCAGACTGGCTCCAGTGTGATCCACAGTATGGATATTTACTTCTTATTCCCAGGAACCCAATAACCTGTTCAATCTTCTTCTTAAAATCTCTCATGCATAAATAAATGGGATAAGGGACACAACGGGAACGCGTTTCACCGGCTAACCGGCTTCATCAGCAGGAAAAAAGTAAGTATCTTTGAGGGACTATCTGGTCCACACTGATCAACACAGTTTGATGTCTAACAATGTGCCTAATATCCAGGCTGCTTTGGATGTAGTGGGTGCACTACTTGTAACTTTGTTACACCAGGGAAAAGTTTCAATCACCCCTATAGTGGAAAGGTATTCCACATTCGACATCGAATTACATGTACGACTACCTTTCTGATTTATCGCATCATGTGACTGTGTGGTCTTATATACATCAGTAAGACCATCAATGATCTCCGGGAGCGGATGGCTAATCAAAGGGCAGCGATCAGGGCTGCTCTGGGTGGTAAAGATAGCCCACAACCAGTTGCACGGCATTTTGTTGAGAAGCGCCATCCTCTTTCATCTATGCGTGTTATGGGCATTGACCATGTCCACCCTCTACTTAGAGGAGGTGATTGAGTCAAACAGTTACTAATGAGGGAGTCCTTTAGGATCCTTAGACTTGACACCCTTGCCCTTAAGGGGTTAAATGAGAAAAAATGCATTTACTTGTTTTTTGTACAGCTTGGAAAAAAGACGAGACAGAGGAGATATGATAGAAACATTTAAATACGTAAAGGGAATCCACAAGGTAGAGGAAGGGAGTATATTTAAAAGGAAACAAAGTAGCAAAACAAGAGGACATAGTCTTAGATTAGAGGGGCAAAGGTTTAAAAGTAACATCAGGAAGCATTATTTTACTGAGAGGGTGGTGGATACATGGAACAGTCTTCCAGTTGAAGTGGTAGAGGCCAAAACAGTAATTGAATTTAAGCAGGCATGGGATAGGCATAAGGCTATCCTAAACAAAAGATAAATCCAGGTAAAGTATCCCTGTAATTGGGCAGACTAGATGGGCCGAAAGGTTCTTATCTGCCGACATTTTCTATGTTTCTATGTTTCTATTAGATTACTTAGTGGCAAGAGTCTCTTGCATGTAAAGGCTAGTACTGTCTGGTGTCAAAAGATCCTCTGCTCCTGCATTTCTTAAGAGCATTTAAGAGTAAATATTTTTTTATTATTATTTTTATTCTATACTACGTGTTTGAGTGTTTGAGTGTTTATACCATATGCTCATCCTATATGTTGATAGTAACTGTATTTAATATGTATTATCTCAGCGTTGTATCTTGCAAGGAGTGTTTCTACTGGTGTGATTTGTTTGTATACTTTGCTATGATTACATACAGGGTTAGTCAAAGAGATCTGAATTGTAACTGAACAGTGAAATTCAGCGTACGGTCACCTTTCCTGGCCATTCGGCTATTCAGAGAGCAAGCAGTTCGCCAACTTCGCCCCATCCCGCGTACCGTTATGTTCCCCTCCCTATCTTTGTCTCTAACGGGTGTCTATCCTGCTGGAGGTGAAGCTCTCTCCCCCCGCCACCCCCTCCCCCTTTTTTTTTTTTAATTTTTTTTCCCTTTTTTCTTTTTTGTTCGGCACATACCGAGTGCGTACTAGGTGCGCCATCATGGTAATGTTCGCCGTGCCTGGCCCTCACATACTCGGGCCTCGTGACACTACCCCTCCATGGCCTCCCTCGGGAGCGTGACAGGAGAGTCACAGTTATGGTCTTTGCCACACTCCCCGCCTCCCTCTTCCCTTCCTTTCTAGACAGGAAGGGGGACCAGGCACTCAACTCCTATATAGTGTTATGTGGGTAGGGGATCCCACAAAAATAGCCGATGCCCGGGTGCTGAACTCCCTTGAGGAGTAAATATAGAAAAAATAAAGGGCGGTGGGAGGCACTCCGGGACTGAGTAAAAATTAATTTATTCTTACATGAGTGAAGAAATACTTCTCACTCATGTAAGAATAAATTAATTTTTACTCAGTCCCGGAGTGCCTCCCACCACCCTTTATTTTTTATATATATATATATATACATTTGTATTTTTTACCCAGGAGAGACGCTCTCCTCCCCCACAGCGTCATGTACCCCCTGTTTTCCTTTTCCCCCCTTGCATTTTTGACTTTCTACAGGCTGCTTATATACAGACTTTTGTGGACTATGCTTATAATCGTGACAATATATTCAGTTTTAAGTCATGACTCTCTGCAAAATTACTTAATCTTTTCTGGTTCTCCTGTGCTTTACTCGTGTGGTGGCCCTGCGAGTCCACTCTTGTCAGTTGACCTGTGAACTTTTTTGCTCAGAAATAAAAATTTCAAAATAAAATAAAAAAAAAAAAAAGCAATGCTTCGTCTATTTAGAGAACAAAAACCAGCAGTGAAAAGTTGCCGAATTGCCCTGCCATTTGGTGGTTTCATTCGACAGGTTTATTCGGGCAAATCCCATAGGCTTCAATGTTAAAAATATTCTCGTTTTAATCCAATATCTAATAAACCATTTATTATTTTATTCTGCAGTAAAAAGTCTCTTTATTCTTAGATTTTTTAGGATAATTTATCCATTTTTTGGGATTTGTTTGCGAAAATAAATTTCCTTTTTTTTTTAAATCGTTTTTTCGGTAACAGCCCTTTTTATTATCATTCATTGCATCTTATATGTAAATTCCAGAATTTGCTCAGTAGTTTCTTTGCAAACAGTGTTTCACTTTTCAAACATTCAAGCAAACTGTGTTTTTTTTGCTCACTCCATTCGTCGGCTTTTTCCGGCGGCTGCTCTGCACTGTGATCGGCGGTTGCTCGGGTTTCTCCGGTGTGTTCGGCGGGGTTAATCCAGATGTTTTTGCCAGTTTCGGTGTGCATTTGCTGGGTTTTGCGTTGAGTGTTCGTCGGGTTTGCGGCAGTTTTTCCCCGCACTACGACGGCCCTGTGGTACTTGCTAAATACACCGCAGGGTCGCCGAAATGGGATCGCCAAATCACACCGAATTGAAGAGAGCGAAAAGTCACCGAACGTGCGGTGACTTTTCGATTCTCTTTCAATAACCCTGAAAGTGTGTTTAATGATCTCATTATTGATTTGACCATGTGATTGCATTTTATATTAAATCATTGTTGAGAGGTGTGTACCTAAGTGTTTATGTCACTGGTTTCGGTATCTTGATAAAAGTCCCTGTGTGGACTGAAACGTCGAACTTCAATAAAGAATTTAATATACAGTACTTTTAAGAAGTCTCTGTGTTGCGGGTTGTCGTGAAGATTTATATATGTATGTATATATACATCCTGACATTTAAACACACGGTAAGATAAATGCTTATATATTATATTACTATGAATTTTTGCCACCTCCATTGAGTTTAGTATTTCATCATCTTGGAATGTAACTACTAATCTGCTATTATTCTTCAGCTATTCTTCATTTTTACCCAATGTGCCTAAAATGCAATTTTATATCGGTCACTGTATCCAATGATTAATGTTTTTGGAGCATCGCATTGTTATATATAAGGTATATTATTTTGCCCAGTGGAAGATCTGTCCCATATGCTATGACACAGCTGCGATGCAGTGACAATAATGTCCATCAGCCGCTTCAATAGAGTACATTTGACCTTGGAGTGTTTCGTTAGATGGAAAACAGTGTGAGGATCACCCAAGTGTAAATTAATTCAAATCCTCTGGTACATGTATGGATAAAATATGTTTGATTCGATTTTAGCTACAACCATCTCATGGGAACAGCAAGACAGAGTCAACAGCAGGTCAGCATTGCACATTCAGACGAACGAGTAAACCTGCTCCAGCTGCTTCTAAATAATATGAATCCTCAGGAGAGGGAGGAAGAGGATCTGAGGGAGAGAGATAAGTAGAAAAAAAACATAAAAGAGAGATAGAATTATTGTGATTGCAAATAAAAAAAGATCTATTTAATCCAGCCTATATATAAACTAAGCCTGGATGTACCGGGACTAGGATTTGCAATGCAGTCCGAACACCCGATGACGGCAAGCGAGGAAAGGTATGTCAAGGAAGGTTGTGCAACATGCAGGTACTTAGAGCTCGATTTCAATCTAACAGATTTTTTTTTTTAAATATCAGCTGATTCAGTTAAAAAATGTTCAGTCGATATTCGAAAAATGCCACTGGTCCAAAAAAAAGCATATTTCCGGCCAACATCATACAGATTTATGCTTTTAAACCAGACTACTAGAAGAATCTGATGCTTAAAAAATATTCCAGTCTAATTCCCTCTGTTTTCCTGCCTGTGTTTCCATTTATCAACACCTTTTCAGCAACTGAATTTTTTTTTTGGGATATCGGCATATCGATAAACTGAGATTGAATCGAAAAAGCCGATATTCCCATTGTAAAGTAGAGCCGATATTCCCATTGTAAAGTAGAGCCGATATTCCCATTGTAAAGTAGAGCCGATGTTCCCATTGTAAAGTAGAGCCGATATTCCCATTGTAAAGTAGAGCCGATATTCCCATTGTAAAGTAGAGCCGATGTTCCCATTGTAAAGTAGAGCCGATATTCCCATTGTAAAGTAGAGCCGATATTCCCATTGTAAAGTAGAGCCGATGTTCCCATTGTAAAGTAGAGCCGATATTCCCATTGTAAAGTAGAGCCGATATTCCCATTGTAAAGTAGAGCCGATGTTCCCATTGTAAAGTAGAGCCAATATTCCCATTGTAAAGTAGAGCCGATATTACCATTGTAAAGTAGAGCCGATGTTCCCATTGTAAAGTAGAGCCGATGTTCCCATTGTAAAGTAGAGCCGATATTCCCATTGTAAAGTAGAGCCGATATTCGATCCAAACTTTATCGGGAATCAAAATGCTTCCAGGTCCTTGTGTCTCCTGTTCCCTACGAACCACCACCCTTAATCCACCTGTGTATTAGTGCATAAAGGGCCCATATTCCGGCAATCTCTGTGCCAGACATGACAGGATGCAGAAGCCCACACAAAATGAGCCCGCAGTTATGCATGTGAAAATGGAGTTACTAAGGAAGACATATGATGAACTGTTTAATCACCTGGCTGATTTTGTAAGGGATTTGCTGCAAAGCATTTGGGGCACCTCAATTAAGGTGTGCACTCCCACGTGAAGAAAGCCCATCAGCCGTTGACAACTGAGAAGCGTGCCCAGAGTCATACAAATAACCTTTGCCTATATTGTGGGGGGTCAGACCGTGGGATTTTCTGCTGCCCAGTGAAACCCCCCCAAACAATTGCTCCGGAGTCTGAACCTGCTGCAGTCTTCATACAAACTCCTATGCCAAAACCTGCTTCCAGAAGATTTCAGGTGCCCAAGAGAGCTCCGTTGTCTGAGCCCAGTGCTACCCCCAAGCAAGCCCCGGTGTCTAGCTCTTCAGGGCACACAAGGTCTCCTGGAAGCAGGCTTTGGCACAGGAGCATGCATGGAGACAACAACAGGCTTAAAGTGTCTACGCATGTTGCAGTCGCTAAGCAAGCTCCTTTGCCTAAGCTGGCTCCCAGGAAGCCCTCCATGCCCAGATCTACCCCCAGAAGAACATGGTCACATAGTTCAGGGAAATGGCATTTCTGGTGACCGGTTCAGAAGAGGAAGACAAATCCACCTTCCCTATGGAGACAGAGATCACCATATCGACCTGTCTATCCTATGGACTATGATCTAACTATACTTGTGGAGTCAGAACTTCCTATGGAGATTATATCCATCCAGACTCCAGGAATGAAGCCCCTCATCCTCAGGCAGCACTTATTGGGTAGTGCTGCTAGCACCCCTGAACCAGCACCAAGGAAGAGAACTACCAGTGTTATTTACCAGCCCCTGGACTCTGCTCCTACCAGAGCAAATGTTTCTCAAGATCCCATGAGGACAGAACCTCTAACCACGGAATGTGTATACTTGTCCAATGTGACATTAGTTTGTGCTAAAGACCTTTAAGCATGAAAGTCCTCATGTCTACTGTTCCCTGAGAAACACCACCCTTAACCCACCTGTGTGTTACTTTATAAAGGGCCCATATTCCTGCAATCCTACTGCCAGACGTGACAGTAAGCTGCAGTTACTGCTATTGCAGACAAGTTAAAGTCCATCCAGGTCTCTTAAAGGGGCGGCCACACCTGTTAGTATGGAGGGCCCAGGGTGGACTGTGACATATGTGCATTTTTGGACAATCTAAGATTTGTCTGGATTTTGGGTGATTAGTCATTTCATCCAAAGAACGAGTCATCAAAAGGGCACCTCAGTGAATGAAATCAGCACAGGAGGCTGGACCCCCATATTTACAACCCCTATGACTATCAAGTGAGGTCTTGAATCATAGCAAGTGGGCTGTTTGACCTTCTCTGATTTAACCATTCAACCTCTGGCAACAGGTGAGTGACGGTATAGGTAAGACAGGAGTCCCTCCCCTATCTCTCTGGGCCATAGGACTCCATGGAGGTGAGAAAAATAGGGGGATCTATGAGATCGCTTGTTCTGCTTGCTGTGAGTGGAGGCAGCAGATCACATAGTCCTCTTCACCGCGGGGCCTTGTGTATTATATTTCTCAAATATAGAAGAGTACCAAAGGTACTAAGATGCATGACACTTCTCTACCAGGCTGGGGACGTAATACCGGGGAAAACCTGTTAAATCGGAACAATTGGCCTCAAAAGAGGTCACAAATAGGTAGGAAAGACGTAAATAAAACTGAACCTTTAATGGATATTCGTAAATCGTTTTTTAGAACATCTTTTTCTAATTTTTTATATGAAATTTTTGTTTCCCAATTTTTTAAAAAGATGTTTTTTTTTTATATTCTGTAACATACGCTGTTATTATTTTTTAAAAGGACCTTTTTTATTATTTACACATGTTTTAATACATTTGTTTAAACACCTACTAGGAGAATAGGAGATTTACATTTTTCTTGTTTTTTTTGCAGTTCGGTGGCATTTGCCAAGGCCACTTTTGTGTTCTACGGTGCTTTTCGGTGCTCTTTGGTGACGTTATCCAACTTTTCGTGGGGCTTCGTTGACTCCATCTTCAGTGCACTACGATGACCATACGGTGAATTCACTGAAATTTCGGTGCTTTGTGAATAGACCATTCAGTTTTCATAGAGTAGGACCTGTTAACGATGGTTTACATTGGAGCTGTGAGAGGCGTATGCAAAATATGTCATCGCTAGGGATGTGCAATTCGTTTCGTACCAAATCGATTTTCGGATGAAATTTACCATTTTCGTGCTTCCGAAGGCATCCTGAATCCGAAATGTCGAAAACACACAAAATTTCGGATGAATTCGAAATTTCGAGTCATTCGATTCGATAATTCGGATGATTCAAAATTTCAGGTCGATTCGATAAATCGGGTCGATTCGGGTCATTTCGGCGTTTGGATCATTTCGGTGATTCGGATCATTTCGGTAGGGATGAGCTGTTCGGTTCGATCTGTTCGGAGTTCGAATCGAACATCGGCTGTTCGACAGTTTGCAAACTTCGAACTTTTTTGGGACGTTCCCCAAAGGTTCGAAAAAAAATTAATTGAAAAAAGTATAAAAAATGCTTAAAAAATACAAAAAAATCTAGAAATAAAGAGACTCTTTACTGCAGAATATTATAAGCAACGGTTTATTAGATATTGAATTAAAATGGGAATATTTTTAACATTGAAGCCTATGGGATAAAACATTCTTGTTACTAAAACGTCAGGCAGACACGGCCCTCTAATCAGGCACTGTAGAGGGCAGCCTGCTGGGGCCTCCCAAGGATCCCCTTGAGGAGCATGCGGCCGCCGGATGACAGAGCTGCGACTGTGCGGACTAGCCGCCCGGGTGCATGTGGCAGAGACAGGCAGCGCAGGGAGGGAGCCACTGCACCTGCGGCCATGGCAGACCCCCCCACAACCAGGATCCAGGGAGACCCCACTGACCACCAGGCTAAGGTAAGGCAACACATTTCTAAATAAAATAAAATCCGAGGACATTTTTCTTTCTCTACCTGGCTGAATGTATTTAATTATATATATTAGATACATTCAGCCAGGTAGAGGGGGGTGGCATGTGGGCTGCGCGGGGTCTCAGGCAGTGGTTTGTTTTTTTTGTATGTATATTTTTAGTAGACATGTGCACAGCACAAAATTTCGTTTTGAACTAATGGATTAGTCCTAAAATGCAATTTATTTAGTTGCTAAAGAAATTCGTTTTCAGTTCTTTAGTATGAAAACTAATTTCATTCATCCGAAAACCAGTGGATACAATTACTATTGTAGTGGCTCCTCAGAGGGCTGAGATCGCTGCTCGTTACAGTATCTCTCACTCTCAGCAAATTGTGTCAGGCAAAGCTGTTACAGTAACTGACTGCTGCTCATCACAGCACTCAGAGTTTCAGTAAAACTAGTAAATAATATATTTATATATAAGAGGTTATAACAATATTATTTCCTTGTTTTACTGAAACTCTGAGCGCTGTGATGAGAAGCAGTCAGTTACTGTAACAGCCGAGACTGATACATTGTACTGAGAGATAATATAACAAGCAGCCGATCTCAGCGCTCACAGCTACTGGATTTAAAGGGCTAAAAAAAGTCTCCTCTCTGTATAATGTTTAGAACATCCTCCTGCATTAATTAATACCCCTTTCTGTATAATGTATAGAACATCCTCCTGAATTAATTAATGTCCCTCTCTGTATAGAACATCCTCCTCAATTTATACCTTTCTCTGTATAATGTACAGTATATAACATCCTTCTGCATTAATACCCCTCTCTGTATAATGTGTAGAACATCCTCCTGCGTTAATTAATGCCCCTCTCTGTATAGAACATCCTACTGCATTGGCATGTGGAGGGTGCAGAACTTCAGATGTTGTGCTCTTCATTGCTGGTCTCCTTCACTCATCAATGTAATATCACAAAAAGGACTGAAACTAAAATGTAGTGCATTTTATTTTAGTTTCTTTCGATTTTTGTACTGAGCAGTTTCGTATCTCTTGAGTCATACGAAAACTAAATTATCCCAAAATTCGGACTAAATCGTTTTAGTACTAAAACGAATGCACATGTCTAATTTTTAGCAAATTTATAGGGGAAGGTAAGGGCAGGTATGATATATATATATATATATATATTTATAGATAAGATATATATCTATATTCTTATAAATATATATATCCAGACTTGTATTACACACACTTTTTGTCAACTAATTGCCCCCCCATTTGGATGATCCCTCCAGAAGAAATGTTGAACCCGATATTCTCTGCTCTAATATATATATTCTCTGCTCTGTCGGCACATTTAGTTGAGATTGTCCACATGCCACCCCCCATGTGCATATGTGTATATATGGTCTGAGGTCTGTGGGTGGGTGTATATATATATCTGCGTGTTGATATATACGTATATATAGGTCTGCGTGTGGTATCAATGCATCTCTACTCTATACACAGCGCTCCGTGTCCCTATAATATATATGATCAGACGTTACCTTTTTTTATATTTTTATGCTATTCCTATTAAAATAACAGTAATTTTTGAAGTATTTTATTCAGTTGAAACTTTTTTTCGCCTATATAACATGTGCTTTGTGAAAATAAAACGGTTTTGTGTGAACATTTTAATTTAGTTAGTGGATTGTGGATGGCAGTGTGCGGATTCATATGCTGCAATATTATACTGTATTATATTATATTATACATATATTATACATCTATTGGCAGTGTTCCCTACTTCCCATTCTTAAATAAGCAATAAAAAAAAACAAATAACTCATTAAAAAATGAAAAACCAAACTGAACCGAATCACCCGAATGATCCAAATCACCGAGTCGCCAAAATGATCCAAACGCCAAAATGACCCGAATCACTGAATCGATCCGAAATTTTGAATCGATATTGAATCACCGAATCTAATCACCGAATCGAAATGAAAACGGTCCAAAATGAAGAAAAAACACCTGGAAATAAAAGAAACAAAATGAAATTTTCAGCGGTGCACATCTCTAGTGATCACATTTTCTAAACAAACCTTCATCATTTTTTGTACCTAATTAGGTACAACTGTATTGTAGTGGTGTGTAGTGGTGAATTTTTTATATTTTTACGCTGAGCAGTACGACAAACAACTTCGACAGAAACTACAGAGGAAACAATGCTGATAACTACGACCAATTACAGTGGAAGCTCCCTAAGAATTCATTGTAGTTTCCCAAGGATTCCCAAACTATATCCACTGTTCTATCAATGAACAAATGTTGGCTTGTGAAGAACCTTTGTTATTTATTTTCGCCACATCACTAGTCCTCATCCAACCTAATTTTAAAAATAATTAAAACCTGTGAAAGTGTAACTTTCAGTAGAAGACACATTATGCCCCATTGTAAGACAAAACAGAATTTTTGTCATTAGCTTTCTCCGGCCATTCTAAGGACATAGAACCATAGAAACATAGAAAATGTCGGCAGATTCTTTCGGCCCATCTAGTCTGCCCAATTACATGGATACTTTACCTGGATTTATCTTTTGTTTAGGATAGCCTTATGCCTATCCCATGCCTGCTTAAATTCAATCACTGTTTTGGCCTCTACCACTTCTACTGGAAGGCTGTTCCATGTATCCACCACCCTCTCAGTAAAATAATGCTTCCTGATGTTACTTTTAAACCTTTGCCCCTCTAATCTAAGACTATGTCCTCTTGTTTTGCTACTTTGTTTCCTTTTAAATATACTCCCTTCCTCTACCTTGTGGATTCCCTTTACGTATTTAAATGTTTCTATCATATCTCCTCTGTCTCGTCTTTTTTCCAAGCTGTACATGTTAAGATCATTAAGCCTTTCCTGGTAACTTTTCTCCTTCAAGCCGTACACCATTTTAGTAGCCCTTCTCTGAACTCTCTCTAAGATGTCTATATCCTTCTGGAGATACGGTCTCCAGTACTGCACACAGTACTCCAAGTGAGGTCTCACCAGTGCTCTGTACAGTGGCATGAGCACTTCCCTTTTCCTACTGCTAATACCTCTCCCTACACAACCAAGCATTCTGCTAGCATTTCCTGCTGCTCTATTACATTGACTACTTACCCTTAGATCCTCTGAAATAATAACCCCTAAATCCCAACCCTCAGATGTTGAGGTTAGGACTGTATCAAATATTCTATATTCAGCCTTTGGGTTTTTATGCCCCAGGTGCATTATATTATACTTATCCACATTAAAACTCACCGGTCGGGTTTTGTGTGAGTGTATATTTATTTTCAAATTGTTTTGTCTATCTGGTTATATTCCTTTTATTTTTCTGCTTGGCATTATCGCGTGCTTACGTCACATTTCTACCATCCTTGTGAAGCCCAGCCGCTTTAAGCACTGGCACCACACATGGGTTAAAGATTTAATTATCCTGATGGTAGGAATGGCCAGTCAACCTCCGCTAGCCTCACACCAAACCTTACAGCGTTATACATATATTGACACAAATGTGTCAAACATCTAGAAAAATACAAATACATTTGGCTGAAATGTAGAACCTCATCTAAGATAAGAGTATATGAAATGGGAGAAGATGGGCATCAATGGACCAATGGTAAAAATGCCATTGAAATGTTTTACCCAAATATCTTTCGGATTGACAGCATAGCAAAGAGGCACATTCCTAATGTGACAGTGTCTACCCATAAAGATCCGTCATATGTTCTGAAATTCTGAAATTTATCCCGCTTTTGGCAAGGACCGAGCAGCCGCTGGCTTTGTGGAGGCTCTCGCATATTTGCTGGAAACGTTTCTAGACTGCGCCTCTGCCATCTTTCCAATTTGTTATCAACTAAAATGTCAAGAGAGCAACGTCGGTTTATGCTTAATGTCATGCGCGGAGATGATGCCAGCTGGAGTCACATCTGGTAGCAAAAAGAGTCCAAATCAATGAAAATGAGAAATGAGGCGAATAAAACAGGCTTCCTGTGGGCAGAAAATGCTGGGAAAATTACTTTCTAGAGTTAATTACATATTTTTGTCTGGCCTCCCCACTGTAAAAGTTTTAATAATGGTATATTTATGTTCACCGTTGCAGCGACGTGGTAACGTTAATGAAATCGGATGATAATTGGATTTGGTTTGGCAACGACAGAAACAATGTATTAGAGGCAGTGAGTCATTTTATAACTGGCCAATCAGAGTGCTCTTTCCTAGCTTTGCCTATTTCTTTGGTGCATTTACAGAACTCGCGTTACATCCTAATGAAAAACACAGGCCCCTATTACAATCCTCGCGCAGCGCATTTGCGTGCGCGCAAATGCGCTTGTGCACGAGGACAAAACCATTTGCGCGGAATGTCGTTAGGTATATCATAAGCACTTTATTACATTTGAAAGCTGTAATATTGATGTCACTAGAGCTTGCATAATCCTTATTTACTTATATGCCATCTAGGCTCTGATTTTATAGGAATTTATACCGATTATAATTCACTCTAATAACAAATTGCGCCACTAGGACCCAAGTCTATTGGTCCTGGCAAGTCTGAGAACCATTCTGTATACTGACCTTAACATATGACTACCTTTCCTGATGCTAAGACACCCACTGTTATACTAACTAAGTGTGATATTAAGGTCTGGCGTCGATTAGCTTCATTAACCCTTTTGTGGTTATATCTTGATCTGCTCTCTGGAAATAGGTAGCTTTGCCAACCACTGGGTGGATAGTGCTCTGTGTATAGGGACCAGCGTCATAGATCCTATGGGGAATCGTGACATTGGGTCTATTTCCACTTTATACTGTAAATAGTGAAAAGTGATTATTCAAAAATCCACTGGCTCCTGGCAGTGGATTTCTGGAAACTCATTTGGTAGCGAAGGGGTTAACAGAAAATGTTTGAAACTATTTATTTTTCCTTCTGTATGGTTTTGCTAAATCATATATTGTATCATAAAGACGCAACAACTAGCTTATGGCACCCAAAAAAATGTAATACTAGTGCAGCAGCTAACAAGTGTCTTGGACTCAACCCCTTCGCACCAAGTAATTTTCCATAAACCCAGTGACAGGACCCAGTGTTTTTCTAGAAATTCACTTTGCATTGCACATACAGTAGATATACACAGAAGCATCCCACTGCATGTGTTCACTGTTGGGAAGCCCTATTTGACAGTAGGGATGTGCGTTTCGGGTTTCGGAATTTCGGAATTTTCACGAAATTTCCCGATTCGTGTTTTCGGATGCGGCCGAATTTCCGAAAATTTTTAGATGCGAAAACGGCAGATCCGAAAAGTTTTCCGAGCCGAAACGAAATATTTTCGGAATTTTCGAATGGACTTGAAATGTGTCAAATCGAAATTTATTGCTTTGAAACGAGAACAGACGTTCCGAAAAAACGAAAATTTCCGAACTTACGAAAAGTCGATACAAAAAACGAGCAAAGTGACACGAAAATACGAAAAATGGTCGAAATTCCGAAAACATGTACAATTCCGAAAAACGAAAATTTCCGAAATCATGAAAAGTCGATACAAAAAACAAGCTAAGTGACACGAGAATACGAAAAATGGTCGATATTCCGAGAAAAAAGTACACAAAAAACGAATCGAGCCGAACCAAATCGAAACAGAAATCGGTCGAAACGAGCCGAATCGAAAAGTTTTAAAATCCGAAAAATCAAACCGAATCGAACCGAAAAAAAAATCGGTGCACAAGCCTATTTGACAGGCTGAATGCTCCTGCTGGCCAAAAAGTGCTACTACATGTACATTACAGCTTGAGTTCAGTGTTTTCTATGTAGGATAAAACAGATCTCAGAGGTCTTCAAATAATTTCAACACATCGGATGTCATGCCTGATGTGTTGAAGTTTCAGGGGCATGTTCTGGAGCTCTGTATGCAAATGAATTTTGTTTGCCCTTAATAAAATGACGTTGCAATGCTCCAGAATCAAAAAACATCGAGTTTACTCAATGTTTTGGCACCACCAGGAAGATCGAGTATACTTGATCTTGACAGTGAAGAGGTTAAACAGGGTTCCTTAGACACTCTCTAAATAGTGCACTGGGAATAAAGCCTATACAAAAATGTCCACACTACACATTCTCACTGTAAACCTGTGATAAAAGGCAAGTGAAAAACTAATTTATATTTAAATTTGTGATACCCCTCGCCATTTACTAAATAAATAGTATTTCTAACCTTGGACAAATTAAAGCGTTCAGTTTGGAAAAAAATGCAGTCAATCCAGTGGAAAAAGAAAATTAATTGACTTCTTGTGTTATCTAAGGATATTGAATGAATTTCAGACTTTTTTTCTGAATACACATAAATATGTTTCGGCTTTGTTTTTGTTGTTTTAAGTAATTGATGTTTTGTTTACCAAAATCATTCTTAACCGGATCTAGAAAAAAAGGCTCTGCACTTCTGTCTAAAATTCAATTTCATGAGGTAGAACAAACGTATTACAAACATAATTACAGCTCTCAGGTCTGTGTCATGAAATTTTCTCCAGTTTTGCTAAAGATGAGGATATTCGAACATTTCAGGTTGACGAGAAGATTAATTACGCTCGTCAATGGGTTTTTCTTCAGGGATAATATGAGAGACCAGTGGTGAGATTTTGTATGGTCGTTCAGCAAAACAATCTTTTGATAAAGTTTTATGAATTTAAGACGTTACTTGTTGCACACCCATCAATGATAGAAAAAGCCATATCACTGAGCCCCATGCAATAATGAGACCAGTGCGATACATAGATTTGTGTAAATTGTGTAGATTGATTGTGAATTTTTAATATGCTGAGCTATAAATAGTTTTTTATTTTTAAGCTACTCTGCTCCCACTGCATTCTTTATTGGGCAACTTGGCGGCCATTTTGAATTTATTTGACATTATTCTGCATGTAGAGATTTTTTCACATCAGATTGATAGCAAATTTTTTTTATATGCTGAGCTATACATTTTATTTATTTCTAAGATACTCATGCTCACTGAAATTATTTATTTTGCAACTTTGAATTAATTTTACATTATTTTGCATTTACAGATTATTTTTAGAATAGTAAATATGTTTAAAAAAAATCTGATTAATAGTGAATTTTTAATATTCTGAACTATACATTTTTTTTATTTCTAAGCTAGTCATGCTCACACTGAAACTCTTTGTTGGGCAAATTGAAGGCCAATTTGAATTATAGTCATGTTATTTTGAGTCTCGAGATTGTTTCACATCAGATTGATAGCGAATTCTCAATATGCTGAGCTATACGTTTTTTTTATTTCTAAGAAAGCCATGCTCACTCTGAAATTGTTAATTGGGTAAACTGGAGGTCATTTGGAATTGATTTGATGTTATTATGCGTCTTGAGTTTGTTTCACTATTATAAACATAAACTGGTAATCCCCTGAAAATCATGAATGGGTTTATGGTCAGCATTTTAGCCTTTCTGCTCTTAATCCAGGGAGAGACTTGACCAGACTCAACCAGAAACTCAACTGATGTGAATCTCAGTTAAACCAATGTATATGATATGCTTCTTTAATGAAATTAAATATTTATTTTGGAACAAGCATTCTGTCTACCATAGGTGTGCGCAGGGGGTGTGCCTGGTGTGACCAGACTGTCACGTTTCCAGCCCTGGTCCTTGTTGTGAGCGGCTCTTATCCTTGTCTGGGCTTTCCCTTCCTCTCCCTCCTTTCTTGGATTCCCCGGTAGCCAGCCTGGTCTTGGACCACATGATCTGCCTGCTCTGCCTACTTCCTATATATTTACATTCTCTCCCACTGCTCAGGGTTCTTGCATAAGGGTCACTTTATTCCCTGTGGTTCTGGTCCTGCTTGCAGTTGTAGCGCTCACTCCCGGAGGAGCCGCTGAATTGAACCTCGGGTCAGTCTCCCCGCACTAGGGAATAAATATACACCAGCACTGTTGTGGATTTTATAAGTTATATAGTTTACTGGTCTCAAGTAAACTGGCATATATAAAGCAAGCACGGTATATATATATATTTACAGGAATTCGTAATGCGAGAAACGCGCAGCGGTAAAAAAGGAAACTTTAACCCCTTCGTTGCCGGAGTGTAAGTCCCACACAGGTTGTGTCCCAAGAAGGTGTGCGTGTATGTGTGTGTTGGTACCCGGGTACTAGATTCGACTGGCCAGTGAATGAATTCAGTGTATCTTCGACTAGTCACGTTGGGGCCCTGTAGATTTAAGCAAACTGCAGCGTGCTTTGTTAACTTTACTGTGGCCTGGAAGGCCTCTCACCCATCCGCCAGAAAATCCGCTCCGCTGCTCGACCAAGGACGTCTCTCCACTCGATTTGGCTGGGACTCTGAGCCACCGGATCCGCTTTTCTTGCTTGTCCGTCTTTGCAACAAGATTTTCAGCTTACCGCCTGCACTCCCATTAGATCATCGCTGTCTCCTAACTCGGGGTCCAATCTGCAGCTCTGTGTCTGTGCAAACCTCTCAGCGGTGGATTACTAGGTCTCTGGCAAGTCACTGAAACCGTTCTCCAGCGTCCGCAAGGCAGCACCTGCGCTCTGGCCTGGTCACAATCGCTCCCTGTCTCATGTGCGTCTTGCTCTGTTCACCCCTTGGCGCGCACTGGCTTGCTTTCGAACGAGGCTGCGGATGTCTGTCTGATCTCCGCACCCACTTCCTGTCTCTGCCCCAAAGCATGCTGGAAACGTAGTCCCAATGTGTCCAGTACAGTTTACATTGCGTTTGTCTCCCCCTGGTGGCCAAAATGAGTAATTACAGCAACAGAACTAAAACAGCGCTACACAGTTATTTTCCTCTGTGATTTTCCCTTTGTATATTATTGTTCAGTTTGTTTCTGCTTCCTAGTTTCCTTTTCCTGGTTATTTTCCACTGTTTTCCATTGTTATTATATTTTAGTTCGTTTGTGTTTTCACTTGTTGTGTATTGGTTTATTTTGTGTTTTTCCTGTTCTGTGTATTCCTTGTTTTCTGCATATTGATTTCCCAGGTATGACTCTGGCCTGGTTCTTTGACTTTACATCCCGTGTTAACCCCTGTGCTCCTTGCTCCTGATTTATATAGAAACATAGAAAATGTCGGCAGATATGAACCTTTCGGCCCATCTAGTCTGCCCAATTACATGGATACTTTACCTGGATTTATCTTTTGTTTAGGATAGCCTTATGCCTATCCCATGCCTGCTTAAATTCAATCACTGTTTTGCCCTCTACCACTTCAACTGGAAGGCTGTTCCATGTATCCACCACCCTCTCAGTAAAATAATGCTTCCTGATGTTACTTTTAAACCTTTGCCCCTCTAATCTAAGACTATGTCCTCTTGTTTTGCTACTTTGTTTCCTTTTAAATATACTCCCTACCTCTACCTTGTGGATTCCCTTTACGTATTTAAATGTTTCTATCATATCTCCTCTGTCTCGTCTTTTTTCCAAGCTGTACATGTTAAGATCATTAAGCCTTACCTGCTAACTTTTCTCCTTCAAGCCGTACACCATTTTAGTAGCCCCTCTCTGAACTCTCTCTAAGATGTCTATATCCTTCTGGAGATACGGTCTCCAGTACTGTACACAGTACTCCAAGTGAGGTCTCACCAGTGCTCTGTACAGTGGCATGAGCACTTCCCTTTTCCTACTGCTAATACCTCTCCCTACACAACCAAGCATTCTGCCAGCATTTCCTGCTGCTCTATTACATTGACTACTTACCCTAAGATCCTCTGCAATAATAACCCCTAAATCCCTTTCCTCAGATGTTGAGGTTAGGACTGTATCAAACATTCTATATTCAGCCCTTGGGTTTTTACGTCCCAGGTGCATTATCTTGCACTTATCCACATTAAAACTCAATTGCCACAACTCCGACCATTTTTTTAGTTTACCTAAATCATTTGTCATTTGGCTGATCCCTCCAGGAACGTCAACCCTGTTGAAAATCTTTGTGTCATCAGCAAAAAGACATACTTTTCCATTAATACCTTCTGCAATATCACTAATAAAAATATTAAAGAGAATGGGTCCAAGTACTGACCCCTGAGGTACCCCACTGGTAACAAGACCTTGCGCCGAATAAACTCCATTTACCACAACCCTCTGTTGTCTGTCACTCAGCCACTGCCTAATCCATTCAACAATATTGGACTCCAAGCTCAAAGATTGCAATTTATTGATAAGCCTTCTATGCGGAACAGTATCAAAAGCCTTACTGAAATCTAAATAAGCAATGTCTACTGCACCACCCAGCGTCTATTATTTATGTCACCCAATCAAAAAAATCAATAAGATTAGTTTGGCATGATCTCCCTGAGGTAAACTCATGTTGTTTCTGATCCTGTAATCTATGTGTTTTTAGATGTTCAACAATCCTTTCCTTTAACATGGTTTCCATTAATTTCCCCACTACTGACGTAAGACTAACTGGCCTATAGTTCCGATTCCTCCCTACTACCCTTCTTGTAAATGGGCACAACATTTGCTAATTTCCAGTCTTCTGGGACGACTCCCGTTAACAAGGATTGGTTAAATAAATCTGTTAACGGTTTTGCTATTACACCACTGAGCTCTTTTAATAACTTAGGGTGGATCCCATCAGGCCCCATTGACTTATTTGTCTTTGGTACCGTGTACCATACCTGTCTTTCTTTCTCTCCACGTCTTTGGCCTTTCCCCTTCTTTCCTGTCTATTGGTTCTGTGTGTCACCCAGCAGTGAGGTCCCCTTCCATAGATTAGAAGGCCATTCAAGGACCGTATATAGATTAGGGTTCCATTTAATGTCCTGCTGGGTTCCAGTGCTGTGTGGTTCTCTCCCATTACTCTTGCCCTTCTTGTTCTGTTCTGTGTTACTTGTTTCTGTTCTCAGCTGTGTGGGTACCTCACTTCCAGTTCTGTGTATCAGGCATCAAGCGGCAATCCTGCCTAAAGGGCTATCTATCCCGAATAACGAGCCCACCTGGGCTCAGGCCAGGTGCCCCCGTGACACAGGCACACCCTAATGTTGGGTGAAGAGGTACTCATTATTATAACTATTATTATTGTCATAATTTATATAGCGCCAACAGTTTCCGCAGTGCTTTACAATAACCAAAAGGAATAAGATAAAAGGACACATGATGGAAACAAGAGGAGTAGAGGACCCAGCTCATAGGAGCTTACAATCTAGAGGGATTGGGGTTGAAGAATACAAGAGGAATTTTACAGATAGCAGAATTATTAGTGCCAGCGGTGGGGCCATAGAAGCAGCTTCAATCATGTGTGAGTAGGTGAGCAGAGGGATGAGTTGCATCTGTGATGTGGTACACTAATCTGAAGAGATGGGTTTTGAGGCATTTCTTGAAGGCCTGAAGATCAGGGGAGAGTTTGATAGGGCGAGGCGAGTCATTTCACAGGACCGGAGCTGCCCGTGAGAAGTCTTGGAGGCGAGAGTTGGCCGTGCGGGTGTAGACAGATTACGCCTCCTTTATTGATATTTTAGATGTCCCTTATCTGGTTCATGATGAATAGCATAAAAATTGACTTGATCTCTGTTTACAGATTTGTCCTTTCTAATGAAAAATGTGCATTTACTTCTAAACATAAGTGTTCAATTAATAAATATTCCATGGGTGCACAGCCTAATGTAATGGGCTGCGCACGCCAGCGCTGTCTACTAAAACCTTTCCACGGGTAATTTATAGATGTATTTGCTCACATTCTTCTATAAAAAAGAGGGAACATTAAGCTGAATTGGCAGAGTTACATTCGGTTTTCTTTTCAGCTCTGTAGGTGTGACTGAAAGATAAATTATTTTACTGCTCTGGTGGAACATTAAAGAGATTGACCCTAATGTAATACTTATTGTGGCCCTGAACACTAATGCTTATTATCTCTACAAAAAGGACAGCAATTAAAAGCAGTAAATTAAGACCAGTGCAATAAATGCAGTGCTAAACAGGCAGGTGTTCCTCATTTCTGGTACATGTTGATAGGTTGTATTGTAAAAGACAATTACCTTTAGACGTTATGGATAAAACATTATAAATTAATAGATGTAAATCCCTCATTAAAATTGACCTCGCAGCTCATTTCCCAAACCATTATTTTTAATATTGCTGGGCTTTTAACAGTGCTTGAAACACATGACACACATGTGACCTCTCCTCATTAGTCAATAGTATTCCCAATTTAAAAGATGTTTAGTGTGTTTTGTAGACCCCTGGACTTACTATCAACAGAATGAATCTTAACAGCTTCATTAGCAAGAGATTTTCCATAAAACCACTGTCTGGCACCAACAATTATTTTTTTTTAAAATCATTTTTCATTATTATACAGTAAAACAATCATTGGGGATATTGACAATGTATTATTTGCTGTAGTAGCACTATTTGACAGGGAGACATTGCCATCTGCTGGACAAAAAGCACTTCTGCAGCTGGGGCTCCAAGCTGAATCAGCTGGGGATCTGTGTTTTAGACACAGAGTCCAATCTGTTCATGATGTTTTAGCACCTCAGCTGTCACACCCGAAGTGGTAAAACCTCTGGAGCCCATCAGTAAAGGAAATTTGCAGCAAACATATTTCCTTTGCATTGCTCCAGAATGGTCCAAAACGAGCAAGCCACAGCTGGAAATGATCAGGCTCTGGAAGATGTGAGTTGAATGATATTGGAATACATTTACCATATGTGTATACCTCAGATCTGCAACATTTGTCTACCCTGTTCTCTTTTCTTTATTTGAGGGGACACGCGACAAGAAGGATACACCTTTCGGAAACTTTATATGAGTATTTTTAGTTGGACTACTGCATTATCGCTTTTATGGCACATGCACTTTAATCTCTCAAATCAAGAGTATTGTACACACTAGGAGCACTGATTGTGGATTTTGTTTGCGTACTATATGTATTTTCATTTATTTCTCATTTTCTCTTGTTTTCTGCAATGGCACTATAGCACTTTTGAAATATTTATAAGAGACAATATACCACCCTATTATTCATCTAGTTATTTATTGATTTCTATAAGGCATTGTTGATTGCTCATCAGATGTGGACACACCGCCACATAGAATTTACATTTTAAATTCCTTCTGTAACTGAAGTGCGTCGCTAGGACCACCCTTAGCTATCAGTATTTTATACACAATTTTTTGTTTTGTTTTCTTGTGTGTCTATTATACTGAGCAGGCAGCACAATAACTCCATAAATATTCATAATAGATATCTTAGTATAAACACCTCCACTACATATTTTGTTGTTCCCAATTCTTAGATAAGAGTCGGGTTTATTATAACGACCTTATAAGGTCATGAACCCTGAGAGAAATGGATTCTAAAGGGTGTTAGGATTGGAGCAGCATTTAATGGGTCAATATATGTGTGACATTAAAAGATTATTGTGGCTGAGAGTTACAAGTGTTTCAGTCCATGGCATCACGCAGGGAAACCGACAGCTTCCTCCAAACACAAGGGAATTATTGTGCACTTGACTCAATGTCCTCTTTTTTCATCCTACATAATATTCAAGGAGTTTAATGACTGATTGATTAAGATTTGGTCAATATTATTATCAATACACTGTAAGATACATATATATTATAACACTAAATTGTCTGTTGAGGACATCTCCATGTTAGCACTACTGCCAGCTTGTGGGATGCAGCTTTTGATGTCATAATCATTGCCTGTCAGAGGTTGCCTATATATCAGAGGTTCTGGCTGGCTTTGAGTCAGACCTGATTTCAGTTTTCTGGAGTTCAGTGCGACTAATTGCTTACTCGGATTGAGATTCGCAAATTCTGATATTTTCACACGATTTACTATAGAAAGTAGACTTTTACTTTCTGCAAACATGGTGGCTATGTTCAGACTTCCATCTGGCATGGACATTCCCACCATGATGAAGATCTTGGATCTGCTCAGCTCTCGCTTCATGAAGCGATGCTCAGCAGAACTTGTGGCTTCATTGCCACTCAACGACTTGACCTATAAGGCGGATTTACTGAAGGAAGCTATGCTGCAGGATCAGACCTCACACGGTGACAGGACCAACATTTACAACTTCCTGATCCAAATCGCTAAAATCCGAGGTGAGGCTGCAGATATACTGGTGGAAGAGCTTATACCAGTGACATGTTTGGACATGCTGCAAGCAGAGGAGGAAGGACATGATCAGCTGCAGAAATCCGACAAAGACTTCCTGATGTGCCTTTCCAGACTTTTCCACAGCTTGGTCTTTTCTGAGCTTCAGTTCCTACTGAAGCCAGAGACTTCTTCACCAAGCCGTGTACTTCAAGCAATGCATCAAATCAAACATGACCTGGATGTTCCTCACCAGCAGATGTGCAACATCAAAGGAGAAGAAAAGGCAATGGATAGTGAGGATATCGCCGCAGAAATATGACGCATTGTGGCAGCTCTGGTTTCATCTGTACAAGGATCCATTGATGGAATAGTCAAAGCTTTCCTGCCACTTCTCAACTCAACCAATTCACCAACAAGCCTGGTGGTTACAGCCTTCTATGCTGAGATCCTGAACTACACTGATCTCACTGAAAAATCATTGCTGGCAGCGATTCTACAAAACATGGCTTTGAAAATGAACTATGCAAATGTGACAACATGCTGCCAGGCAATACGAGGAATAGGAAACACTGCAGAAAGAGCTTTAAAAAAGATTAAAACTTGCTTTGATCAGCTTCTGCAGATCCTACAGGAGGCCATTACCACATGTGGAAACAACAATATCATCAAAGAAAGCCTGAGATCCCTGTCACAGATGGTCATTGTTATGATCAAGAAACATCTCAGGGAATCCTTCGAAGATCTTGTTGCCGTATGTAAAAGGCTGGTGAACCATAAAGATATCATCATTCAGAGAAATGCAACATGGCTCCTTGGACTACTTGCTAAGCGCAGCAGCGAGTACTTCTCCGGGGTTGCAGAAAATCAGTCAAGGAATGCCTGCACTTTATTATGGAAGGTGCACAGCAGTGATCCACATTGCGTGCCATCTGCCATGTTCGCCCTATGTCACTTACTGGGATGTGCCATGAAAGACAACATTGAGGGGATATATCAAGAACTGGCTAAAAAAGACCAGCTGAAGGATCAACTATTTGTAGGCATAGTACTGCTAGCAAAGGTGCCAGAGGTCAGTGCTCTCTTGAAGCACATCGCATTTCTAACTGACCATCTCAAATATAAAAATGATCCCCTTCCGATGTTTCATGCATTTGGATGTGTCTGGCTGAACTTATCTACAAAAGTGAACAGTGAGACAGGCAGCAAGAGCCGCAACCATCGTGCTATCCAAGACAGAGATGGAAGAGCTTGGCTACGGTGAAGGCATCTGTGTTGAGTGACAACATGTGTTTCAGTACATGGACTGCCGCAGGGTGGTGACAGGCCTGAAACACACAGCTAGGCCAAACTCATGAGGACCGACGACAACTTGGAGGAACTCAGCAGCCTGCATTTAGGTGAGGTTTCACAGAACTATTAATTCACTTGTGTCATTCTAGAGCAGTGTTTCCCAAACCTGTCCTTGGGACCCTCTGCCTCGCCAGGTTTTCCAGATATCTGAAGCACAGCACAGGTGATATGATTTACTGCTCAGTGATTGCAGGATTCAGTCTGCATTTCCCCAAAGTGATCTGCAAAATCTGGCCTGGCTGAGGGTCCCAAGGACAGGTGTGGGAAACATTGTTCTAGAGGAAACCCACACTGTGCTCATTATATACCCTCCCAAAAAAACCAACCCAGAACCTAAATGCCATGCACATATCCTCTGTACGAGATCCTTAAAGACATGTAATGATGGTAAAATAATACTTTATTGGGGGACATTAGTTATGTGGGGCCACTTAGTGCAGGGACACGGATTTTGTTGTTGATGCCGGCACACTTGCAGTGCAGGCGAGAAGACCAATACGAATTTAAAAAGGAGAGGGTTTACTAGCGCTCATCTTGTCATTCAGCCCCGAGAATGCAGTGTTTGGCCATCACAGAGGTCTTGAGGACAGTGAATACCGGAATATACACTTTTTTAGTTGCCAGCTCCACACAGCCATGATAATGTGACCACACCTCATCATGGCGTGAATATACCGGTGCAGAATGTGATGTTGTTGGAAAGGGCTTATATATGGCAATCAAACCACAGTGAGGCTGTCTGTTACATGACTTCTGTGTTCAAGGAAACTGCAGATATATTAAGTGCTAGGCCGCCATTATGAGTGAAATAAAATTTATTTATTAAAGAGGAGACGAAACAAACCCCATATAAAAAGGGATGCTTCGGCCATTGTGGCCTTAATCATACATCATAATGAACTAGAATATTTTAAGGCAGGTTTTCTGGTTTCTGACATCTAATATTTGCATTTTGTTGATTTATTCCTTGTTTTTCCTCATTCTTTCCTTCTTATCTCATTCCATTCAAACAGAACATCAATTGAATTGAATTCCTCTTCCTGGCCGTGAATCCTCCCGTTTGAGCCGACCGTCCAAGGATTAGAGGACACCAGCAACATTGAGGAAGATTTTACCTCTGAGGCGCCAGCAATAACCCCCCCAGCATCAAAGTCTGACAGAGACAGACCAGGAAGCTTTTCTGGGACTTTGACTTGGTCGCTGAGTGGGAGGATTAAATGATTGTCCAAAAGATCAGGTCCAGAGATGGACAGATTTACTGGAGAGCCGAACGCCGTAACACGGGGTCAGGAAGGAGTTTTTTTGCTTGTGACACCATACCAAGAGGTTGTCCAAGTTTTTTCGCCTTCCTCTGGACCAGCAGATATTATGTAAAGCATCTTTTGGACATGGCTTATAAATTTAATTACAAACACTTTATCAATAAACATTGCTGGAGCAGCCCTGTCCTCATTCTGCATGTCTGATCCATTATTTCTGTGCTTTACCCATAATATTTCTGTTAATTTGGTGTCACTTTTGTCTCTGACCTTAACGTTTTTTCCTATACCAGACAGTAATTAAATCCTGTTAATATCACTTTAAAAACTTTGCCCTTTTCCATTCATTTAGGACAAAAAGCCCCCTTTAATAAAACAATCAATGCTCTGTAGACATACAGGGTTATCGAAAGAGATCCGAATGGCTGGAGAAAGGTAACCGAACGCTGAAAATCAGCGTTCGGTTACCTTTCTTGGCCATTCGGCTATCCAGAGAGCAGGAAATTCGCCAAATCCTGGCGAATTGCCTGCACATACGGTGCCTGTTCGGTGCCTGTTCGAGGGAAGTGAAATCCTCATAAAAAAGCACTGCTTCGGCTATTCAGAGAGCACAAACCAGCAGTGAAAGGTTCCCGAAATGCCCTGCCATTCGATGGTTTCATTCAGGCAAATCCCATAGGCTTCAATGTTAAAAATATTCCCGTTTTAATTCAATATCTAATAAACCGTTTATTATAATATTCTGCAGTAAAGAGCCTCTTTATTTATAGATTTTTTTAGGATATTTTAAGCATTTTTCTGGATTTTAATTCTTTTAAAAAAAACAGATTTTTTTTTAAAGTTGACTTTTTTTTTCTGTAACAGCCCTTTTTATTATCATTCCTTGGATCTCATATGTAAATTTCAGACATTTTCGCTCAGTAGTTTCTTTGCAAACAGCGATTCACTTTTCAAACATTCAAACAAACTGTTTTGCTAATTTATTCATTGCCTTCATCTGCGGTGTCGGGTTTTTCCGGCGGCTTCACTGCATGTGATCGGCTCCTGCTCGGGGTTTTTCCTGGCATTTTTGGTGGGTTAATCCAGATGTTTTTGCGGGTTTTCGGCGTGCATTCGCTGGGTTTTGCGGTTAGTTTTCGTCGGGTTTACGGTAGCTTTTCCCTGCAATTCGGGGACCCTGTGGTGCTTGCTGAATACACCGCAAGTTCGGCAAAATGGGATCGGCAAAACGAACCGAATTGAAGAGAACGAAAAGTCACCGAACGTGTGGTGACTTTTCGATTCTCTTTGAATTACCCAGATAGAAAAAATGGAGGGCTAGGAATCCCGAATATATGGGATTATACAAAACATATCTTCTTTTTTATGCTTGTAAATCTATGGCTCATGAGTCACGAAGATAAAGGTGGTATGACCTGGAAGTTACTAAAATGACCCCATAGAAGGATTTAGCTGCTATTTTTTGGCTTGAGGAACCAGAGAATCGACGATTCATTAGTAAAATAGAAGTTACTTCTTTAAAACATATATTACCCTTCTGGTAGGCATTAAAAAAAATATCTAAGCTTGGAAATAAGGTCCTCCCTTGGGTTTCCATGAATGAGCGAAACGATTTTATGGATTAATTTTCAGCTAATAACTGGGTGTATAAGAGCATTGTTTATATAGAAAAATTACTGCAAAAATAAAAGAAAACCCTTTCAAGTGCTAAGAGATGAAAATAAAATATCGGATAGCGAAATATTCAATTAATTAAGAGTAAGATCGTATGTGGATAAACACATTATTAGTATAAAAAATAACAGAAGAGCAGCCTTAATAGAGAGGTTGACAAAACATGCGAAGTAAAAAGGACTGGCTGCAAAGTGCCATGATGTCATCAGGTAATGCAGCAAAGAAAGTTTACCTACTGCTTTAAATAAGTGGGAAATCTAATTAAATATTAAGATCAATAAAATTGATTGGTATAGATCTTTAGCGGATGTGTTCCGGTATATTCACTGCAAAAATATATGTGAACTTCAATATAAATTGAATAGATGGTATTTAGTCCCCAAAAAGCTTACTAAGTGCCCCTATGACACCTTTTTGGTGAAATTTACAATTTCCGCCGGGAATGCAGCTCCCCCCCTTCATGCGATACATAGGGGATGGTATTGATAGAATAAGAGATATGTTTGCTCACAAGACAATGATCTCTTTTGACACTCTATCTGCTCGTCTCCAGCTAGATCCTCATGACCTATTCTGTTTTTTTCAACTGCGACACTTTGTATCTAAACAGGATGTTCACACTGCGCCTCTATCTCCCCTAACAGATTTTGAAAACTTATGCTCAATAGGAGAACAACCTCGAGGTCTTATATCTTGGCTATATGCCCACTTGGCTGGTAAAACATCACTATCCTCTCTTAACTATGTAGAGGCATGGGAAAGGGAGTTAGGACCCTTAGTGGATAACCGTGGCTGGTCAGATATTTGGGAAGCAACACGTAAAGTGTCTATCTGCTCCATGCTTCAAGAACAACATATGAAGACCATGATGGGTTGGTATACAACCCCAGTTTTCCTACATAAAGTTAACCCAGCCATACCAGACGAGTGTTGGAGGGGATGTGGTAACAAAGGGACTCAAGCTCATATGTGGTGGGAATGCCCAAAAATGTTGGTTTATTGGGACTAAGTGCAGGCCTTGATTGAATCAATATTTGGCCCTGGAATCTCAAGAGATCCTTGGACCTACCTTTTTGCCTTACCGGTGCCGGGCCTCTCCATGTACCATAATCGTTTACTTTCCAAAATCCTATTGGCAGCCAGGAAGGCTGTAGCTGAGGTATGGCGTTCAGCCTCTCTGCCTCCTCAGGGGCGTATGCTTCAAATACTAGAATATATTAAATTGATGGATGAACTCTCGGCTGTGACACATTTTACAATGCCTGTTTTTCATAAAGTGTGGGAGATTTGGGATTAGACATGTACATACTCTCGGTACTTCTCAACCGCTGGTAACACTACATAACGATGCCTTCAATTGTTTTTGTTTCTGTCTTGTCTGTTTTTTTTGTATTGTTTTGATTTGTTTTGTTTTGTTTTGCTGTTTATTATCTTAGATTATGGATATAGTATATATATGATTTTGTGCATATACGATAAAAATGTGGACCAGTTTGGTATGACTTGTTTGAATTTATTGTCATGTTGATCATTATGTAATATATCATGTTGTTCACTTTAAAAATAAAGTAAAAAAAACAAACAAAAAAACTTGCTAAGATGTATAGTAATGCGTCGGCAAACTGCTGGAGATGTGTTCAAGATAATGCAGATTTCCTGTATATATGGTGTTCCTGCCTAGTGCTAAAGCCACTTTTTATCCATACAGCCTATTGGCTTTACAGTTACTGTATATTTATACCCCATATATCACCTGGGAGCCACCCGCAGGCCGCACAGAGGAATCCAGGAACGAAGAACACCACAGTAGGTTTGGCACTTGCTAAGAGTACCAAGGCATCGTGGTTGAGCCTGGGGTCTTATAGGCCCCCGCATCAGTGAGTGTGACCATTCTCTATTACACCTGTATCTGAAGGCATGAGACATTATTGTACTATGGGAGCGCTGTCTCTCTCTGCTTTCTCTCGGAGGTAACTGCAGCTGCTAAAACAGGAAGAGGCGTCATTTCCATAGAATACCTGTTGTTGTCAATGCTTTTATCATGCATAAATTTTTTACAGAGCTTGGAATTAAATTTTCAGTTCCACAATCATTCGTAATAGGCACTGCTCTTTAGACATGTGCACAGCACAAAATTTTGTTTTGAACTAATGGATTAGTCCTAAAACGCAATTTATTTAGTTGCTAAAGAAATTTGTTTTCAGTTCTTTAGTATGAAAACGAATTTCATTCATCCGAAAACCAGCGGATACAATTACTATTGTAGTGGCTCCTCACAGGGCTGAGATCGCTGCTTGTTACAGTATCTCTCACTCTCAGCACAATGTGTCAGGCAAAGCTGTTACAGTAACTGGCTGCTGCTCATCACAGTGCTCAGAGATTCAGCAAAACTAGTAAATAATATTTTTATATATAAGAGGTTATAACAATATTATTTCCTTGTTTTACTGAAACTCTGAGCGCTGTGATGAGCAGCAGTCAGTTACTGTAACAGCTGAGCCTGATACATTGTACTGAGAGATAATGTAACAAGCAGCTGATCTCACGCTCATAGCCACTGGATTTAAAGGGCTCAAAAAAAATGCTCCTCTCTGTATAATGTATAGAACATCCTCCTGCATTAATCAATACCCCTCTCTGTATAATGTAGATAACATCCTCCTGCATTAATTAATACCACTCTCTGTATAACGTATAGAACATCCACCTGCATTAATTAATACCCCTCTCTGTATAATGTATAGAACATCCCCCTGAATTAATTAATGTCCCTCTCTGTAAAGAACATCCTCCTCAATTTATACCTTTCTCTGTATAATGTATGTAACATCCTCCTGCATTAATACTCCTCTCTGTATAATGTATAGAACATCCTCCTGAATTAATTAATGCCCCTCTCTGTATAGAACATCCTACTGCATTGGCATGTGCAGGGTGCAGAACTTCGCAATGCAATGCTTATCCAACACAGGAGAGGGAATTTTTACTTAAACTTTGTATCACTATGGGGGAGACAGACAGGATTATAAAAGCAGGGGAGAGGGAAAATATTAACTTAAATCGGTCTGAAAGTTTAGAAAAAATGACTAGTGCAAATTTATTTTTATAATAAAATAAAGCACTTTAAATCCAGGGAAAACATTCAAATAAATCACACTGAAGACTCATAAGGACAGAGTAACTGTGAGAGCTGGATACAAAATGTATCTGATGTAAAAACCCCTTTATAACAAGCAGCACCGGGAGAGGAGAGGGACTTTATATAAAACGTGTATTATAGATGAGGAAAGGGGGATAGTGCTCCTGGATAATATAAAATGTATCAGACCTAAGCCCCTATTATGCAGAGCGGGAGGGGAGATAACACACGTTTTATAAAGTCCCTCTCTTCTCCCAGCGCTGCTTGTTATAAAGGGGTTTTTACTATCCAGCCATCCTTTGTCATTAGCTTTCAGTGTGATTTATTTGAATGTTTTCCTTCTCCAGCTACTTTTATCATCTTGTCTGCCTCATAGACATGCAAGGGTTAAGTAAAGGTTTCCTCTCCTGTTCTGGCTGTCTGTGCTGCGAGTGAGTATTCTGGAGCTCTATCATGGTCAGATTTTCGGGTACTGGTCGGGAAGGATTACACATACAAACCTTTTCTGTAGCTTTGCGATGCTGCACTCTTCATTAGTGATGAGCCGAACACCCCCGTGTTCGGTTCGCATTCGAACTCGAACAATTTCAAAAGTTCGAGTTCGAACGCGAACATGAACCGAACTCAATGCAAGTCAATGGGACTCGAAAGTTCGATTTTTAGAGTGCCCTCCAAGAGGGCATATATGCAAGATATTTGCCATAAAAGGTGTATGGGGGTCCGGATAGTGCCATGGGGGACAGGAAACAAGGACAAAAAGTAAAAAAAAAAGGAACAGTGAGTTTTCCATTAAATAAAGGTTAAGAATAAAAACAAAAAATTCCTTCAAATATCGTGCCTAGGAGGTCCCCAACACCTGCCCGTGAAGTGGCGGATTTGTAGGATGTATAGAAACATTTAAAAACAAAAAAATGACATTTCAAATGACGTTAAGGCTAGGGACAGATGAGCGCATTTTCTGCGGCCACCGTCAAAATGTACGTCGATGCGTGCGCACGCATTTTTTCACGGAATACGCTTAAGTGGTCAGACGATGCGCAATTCTGGACGTATTTCATGACGATGGGGTGAAAAGAAGTCTAGGGAAATCCGGCTGTTTGAACGTTATGTTGGCCGCACACTAGCAGCGTCTGACATCTCCTAATCACGCACACACGCTGCTATGCGGCCGCAGCGCACTCTGTACGTCAGTACCAGCGGTTTAACGTTCTCGAAAAAATGCGTTCATTTTCCACTTGCGTTGCGCGGCCGGACTTTTGTGCGACCGTACTTCGTATATTTGAAAAGTTGTGCCCGAATGCAGAACCCAAAGTGGATAAATGGAGTGGGGGTCTCTTGCTCCACAGCCCCAACAATCACGAAATGAATAAAGAAGCTCCAGAATCCACAATAGATTTCAATGGATTTAATCCAACAACAGAAAAAAAGGCAACGTTTCGACCATGACTGGTCTTTGTCAAGCCTAAAACACAATGACAGAACAGGAAATAAATAGCACCACAGACTGGTTAAGCAATCAAACAATAATTGCAACCAGTCCGTGTATGCCAATCCAACAATTAAAAACAATAGTCTACAATTGAATACATCAATTAACATATTAACTTTAGTAATTATATATACGATGCTTATTAACATACAATAATTGGCGATGAATTGTAGAGCAATGCCTATGAGAAAAAGAAGAGACTGAATAATTATGCATGTGAAGGGAAGGGATTACCCCTCTACTAGCAAACCTAAGGGAGAGAAAGGAACAGATCTATCTATCATAGAGAGATGCTAACGTAACATATTTATAGAAAGGTGAGAGATCTGATTCTCTATTGAGACCATGTGGGAAGAGAGTGTTGAGGATGATGGATCCAATATAATTCCCTCCTTTTAAGTAATTTTTCTCTGTCCCCACCTCTTGTTAACTTAGGCACCTCATCGATCACCTGATAACGTAACTGTGAAATATCATGTCCACAACGTATAAAATGTTCAGGACTGGGAATTCAATCTTTTTAGTCCTAATATCAGACCTATGTTTGATGAATCGATTTTTAACTTTCTGAGTAGTCTCGCCCACATATATCAACCCACACGGGCATTTCAATAGATACATCCCTACTTTCAGGCAAATCAACTACTCTATCAACGCGCACGAGTTGACTCCGTGGGAGAGAGTTGAGTAGTGTAGGTGGATGCGCACTGTCATATCTTAGCAGGGAGTTCTTATCGTAGGTTTTCTGTAAAGATCTGTCATTAATTTGCCATTCCTTTTAACCACCAAGGTATCCAAAAAATTGATTTGTGTAAGACTGCATGACATTAGTGAACTTAATGGAGGTAGATCCGTTATTAAGTATACTGAGAAATTCATCTAATGTATCTCTAGTACCCTCCCATACACAAAATAATATCGTCTATATAGCGAAACCAATGATGGACATATTGAAAAAGGTCGCATTTATAGACTACATTTTCCTCAAATTCAGACATGAAGATATTGGCATAGGTGGTGCTACGTTAGTACCCATAGATGTCCCCCGTATTTGAGTATAAAATACTCGATCAAAGAGAAAAAAGCTGCCACCCAACACCACATCTAACAGATCCAAAAGAAATTGTAATTGATTATCAGAATAACCCAGTTCAACAAGAGCATGTTTCATAGCATTTATACCCTCAGAGTTCTGTATAGACGTATACAGGCTGATGACGTCAAGACTGACCAAAATACTGTGATCACCACAGCAAGCCCACGAAATTTTGTAAGAAAATCACCGGTGTCCAAAATAAATGATGGAATCCGCTGTAGATAGGGTCGAGCCACCCTGTCCAAAAAAATGGACAGGGGGCTGAAGACCGAATCCACAGCAGATACAATAGGCCTCCAGGAGGCGCAATGAGAGACTTGTGGATCTTGGGCAAGACATACAAAACAGGTATTAAAGGATGTTTTTTCACAAGGAATTTCGACAGACCCTTATCAATAATCTGGTTCTCAAGGGCATCATGTATCAAGGTGGAAATTCTACTGGCAATCGCTGCCGTGGGGTCACCATCCAATCTTTTATACGTCTCGACGTCACCAAGCTGGCGCTGGATCTCAGCCACATAGTCGCCACTATTCATGATCACCAGAGCACCCCCTTTGTCCGCCGGCTTTATCACAATTGAGGGGTTGTCACGTAATTTCTTTAAAATCCCAGAATCAATGGCGGACATATTAGGGGATGCTCTGGTGAAATGACGCCTAGAATATACTTGGGACATTTCCCCTCTACAATTTTGACATACGTCTCAACAGCATGTTCAACATTCTGAGGCATAAATTTACTTTTCTCTCTCAAACAAGGTTTTTAGAATTAAAGGGTGCAAGCGGTAAATCAATCTCGGGTTGACCTGAAAATAAACATTTCAATCGAATCGTACGAAAAAATCGAAAAAGATCGACTTTAACATCGAACGGATCGATGCGTTCGCTCGGACAGTACGATAAGCCCCTCGAAAGAAGCTTAATTTCATCGGCCGTTAATGAAATGTCCGATAGATTAAAGACTAGCGTCTCTTGTATAGGGACTGGTTGTTTCTCATCGGAGGTTTTTTCGTAACACTCTTCTGAGCTTGTTCCTGTACATTCCCTCCGGGCGATTGTCGCCCTTGGCGCTGATCTAAAAAAGACGCTTGGTCGTTCGATCGGACTACACCGAGGTCTTCGGATGTATCAGTACCTGTCCCAGACATAGAGTCCTCTGTGAAACGAATAGATTTTTTCGTATATTTACGACCAGGTCCTCTTCGCATCGTAGTTGGTGTCCTGGAATAACCTTTTTGCCAGGAATAAACATGACCCTGTACATAGTCATCCAAATCACGTTGGAACTTCCGTCTTTTCCTTGATTCCACTTCCTTCCGGAAGTGGTCCAGTTGCGGTGCCATCGTGGAACGCAACGCCATGAGTTCCAATTCGGAATTGTTGTCTCGAAACGATTTTTCCAAGTTTTCGATAGATTCCTGGCATTGTGCAATTTCCTTCGATAAAAAATCGATCGTAAGTAGCATGACATCCATCGAACATTTGTTCAGAATTTTTTCGAATTTCTCCACATAGTCAGGATTATCTTTATAGAAGATCGGCTGAAGCCCCACTCTTAGGCACGTATTCGTGTATTCGTAGTGCACGATAATATTCAGCCAAAGTAATCGAATGGAGTTGACATCCGATCAATATACGATTCGATTTTAAAAGATCTTTTTTCCCACAATCATGGATAGAGGTACTCAAAAAAGTATTGTCCTTACCGGCCTGGGCCAGAATCCTCAAAGCTTCAGTCTCATCATAGGCAAAGGTACATGGTGTTGGAGTCGATTCCATAATGGGAAAGGGTTGCATTCAAGTATCGAAGCAAGCAGGGATATACGTGAAAATTGTGTGCCCGAATGCAGAACCCAAAGTGGATAAATGGAGTGGGGGTCTCTTGCTCCACAGCCCCAACAATCACGAAATGAATAAAGAAGCTCCAGAATCCACAATAGATTTCAATGGATTTAATCCAACAACAGAAAAAAAGGCAACGTTTCGACCATGACTGGTCTTTGTCAAGCCTAAAACACAATGACAGAACAGGAAATAAATAGCACCACAGACTGGTTAAGCAATCAAACAATAATTGCAACCAGTCCGTGTATGCCAATCCAACAATTAAAAACAATAGTCTACAATTGAATACATCAATTAACATATTAACTTTAGTAATTATATATACGATGCTTATTAACATACAATAATTGGCGATGAATTGTAGAGCAATGCCTATGAGAAAAAGAAGAGACTGAATTAATTATGCATGTGAAGGGAAGGGATTACCCCTCTACTAGCAAACCTAAGGGAGAGAAAGGAACAGATCTATCTATCATAGAGAGATGCTAACGTAACATATTTATAGAAAGGGTGAGAGATCTGATTCTCTATTGAGACCATGTGGGAAGAGAGTGTTGAGATGATGGATCCAATATAATTCCCTCCTTTTAAGTAATTTTTCTCTGTCCCCACCTCTTGTTAACTTAGGCACCTCATCGATCACCTGATAACGTAACTGTGAAATATCATGTCCACAACGTATAAAATGTTCAGGGACTGGGAATTCAATCTTTTTAGTCCTAATATCAGACCTATGTTTGATGAATCGATTTTTAACTTTCTGAGTAGTCTCGCCCACATATATCAACCCACACGGGCATTTCAATAGATACATCCCTACTTTCAGGCAAATCAACTACTCTATCAACGCGCACGAGTTGACTCCGTGGGAGAGAGTTGAGTAGTGTAGGTGGATGCGCACTGTCATATCTTAGCAGGGAGTTCTTATCGGTAGGTTTTCTGTAAAGATCTGTCATTAATTTGCCATTCCTTTTAACCACAAGGTATCAAAAAAATTGATTTGTGTAAGACTGCATGGACATAGTGAACTTAATGGAGGTAGATCCGTTATTAAGTATACTGAGAAATTCATCTAATGTATCTCTAGTACCCTCCCATACAAAAATAATATCGTCTATATATCGTTTCGAGACAACAATTCCGAATTGGAACTCATGGCGTTGCGTTCCACGATGGCACCGCAACTGGACCACTTCCGGAAGGAAGTGGAATCAAGGAAAAGACGGAAGTTCCAACGTGATTTGGATGACTATGTACAGGGTCATGTTTATTCCTGGCAAAAAGGTTATTCCAGGACACCAACTACGATGCGAAGAGGACCTGGTCGTAAATATACGAAAAATCTATTCGTTTCACAGAGGACTCTATGTCTGGGACAGGTACTGATACATCCGAAGACCTCGGTGTAGTCCGATCGAACGACCAAGCGTCTTTTTTAGATCAGCGCCAAGGGCGACAATCGCCCGGAGGGAATGTACAGGAACAAGCTCAGAAGAGTGTTACGAAAAAACCTCCGATGAGAAACAACCAGTCCCTATACAAGAGACGCTAGTCTTTAATCTATCGGACATTTCATTAACGGCCGATGAAATTAAGCTTCTTTCGAGGGGCTTATCGTACTGTCCGAGCGAACGCATCGATCCGTTCGATGTTAAAGTCGATCTTTTTCGATTTTTTCGTACGATTCGATTGAAATGTTTATTTTCAGGTCAACCCGAGATTGATTTACCGCTTGCACCCTTTAATTCTAAAAACTTGGTTGAGAGAGAAAAGTAAATTTATGCCTCAGAATGTTGAACATGCTGTTGAGACGTATGTCAAAATTGTAGAGAGGGAAATGTCCCAAGTATATTCTAGGCGTCATTTTCACCAGAGCATCCCCTAATATGTCCGCCATTGATTCTGGGATTTTAAAGAAATTACGTGACAACCCCTCAATTGTGATAAAGCTGGCGGACAAAGGGGGTGCTCTGGTGATCATAAATAGGCGACTATGTGGCTGAGATCCAGCGCCAGCTTGGTGACGTCGAGACGTATAAAAGATTGGATGGTGACCCCACGGCAGCGATTGCCAGTAGAATTTCCACCTTGATACATGATGCCCTTGAGAACCAGATTATTGATAAGGGTCTGTCGAAATTCCTTGTGAAAAAACATCCTTTAATACCTGTTTTGTATGTCTTGCCCAAGATCCACAAGTCTCTCATTGCGCCTCCTGGGAGGCCTATTGTATCTGCTGTGGATTCGGTCTTCAGCCCCCTGTCCATTTTTTTGGACAGGGTGGCTCGACCCTATCTACAGCGGATTCCATCATTTATTTTGGACACCGGTGATTTTCTTACCAAATTTCGTGGGCTTGCTGTGGGTGATCACAGTATTTTGGTCAGTCTTGACGTCATCAGCCTGTATACGTCTATACAGAACTCTGAGGGTATAAATGCTATGAAACATGCTCTTGTTGAACTGGGTTATTCTGATAATCAATTACAATTTCTTTTGGATCTGTTAGATGTGGTGTTGGTGGCAGCTTTTTTCTCTTTGATCGAGTATTTTATACTCAAATACGGGGGACATCTATGGGTACTAACGTAGCACCCACCTATGCCAATATCTTCATGTCTGAATTTGAGGAAAATGTAGTCTATAAATGCGACCTTTTTCAATATGTCCATCATTGGTTTCGCTATATAGACGATTATTATTTTTGTATGGGAGGGTACTAGAGATACATTAGATGAATTTCTCAGTATACTTAATAACGGATCTACCTCCATTAAGTTCACTATGTCATGCAGTCTTACACAAATCAATTTTTTGGATACCTTGGTGGTTAAAAGGAATGGCAAATTAATGACAGATCTTTACAGAAAACCTACCGATAAGAACTCCCTGCTAAGATATGACAGTGCGCATCCACCTACACTACTCAACTCTCTCCCACGGAGTCAACTCGTGCGCGTTGATAGAGTAGTTGATTTGCCTGAAAGTAGGGATGTATCTATTGAAATGCCCGTGTGGGTTGATATATGTGGGCGAGACTACTCAGAAAGTTAAAAATCGATTCATCAAACATAGGTCTGATATTAGGACTAAAAAGATTGAATTCCCAGTCCCTGAACATTTTATACGTTGTGGACATGATATTTCACAGTTACGTTATCAGGTGATCGATGAGGTGCCTAAGTTAACAAGAGGTGGGGACAGAGAAAAATTACTTAAAAGGAGGGAATTATATTGGATCCATCATCTCAACACTCTCTTCCCACATGGTCTCAATAGAGAATCAGATCTCTCACCCTTTCTATAAATATGTTACGTTAGCATCTCTCTATGATAGATAGATCTGTTCCTTTCTCTCCCTTAGGTTTGCTAGTAGAGGGGTAATCCCTTCCTTCACATGCATAATTATTCAGTCTCTTCTTTTTCTCATAGGCATTGCTCTACAATTCATCGCCAATTATTGTATGTTAATAAGCATCGTATATATAATTACTAAAGTTAATATGTTAATTGATGTATTCAATTGTAGACTATTGTTTTTAATTGTTGGATTGGCATACACGGACTGGTTGCAATTATTGTTTGATTGCTTAACCAGTCTGTGGTGCTATTTATTTCCTGTTCTGTCATTGTGTTTTAGGCTTGACAAAGACCAGTCATGGTCGAAACGTTGCCTTTTTTTCTGTTGTTGGATTAAATCCATTGAAATCTATTGTGGATTCTGGAGCTTCTTTATTCATTTCGTACTTCGTATATTGGCTGTCATTGCCCGGCATCTGCTGCTAGTGCGGCCGTGATTATGTGCGCCAGAACGCGCGTTCGCACTGCCTCAGTCTGACCCTAGCCTAAATGGTTTTCCTTTAATCTATTCATAAACAACTGCTTGGGGGCAGCAGTCTGTATGAAAAGAGGAGACCTTTTAGGACACGCAGAACAAGTTTAGTGATTTTTTGGCTAAATTATGGTGAAACTTATGCAGGCTTTGAAAGAAAGTAACAATAGGTGCTTTAAAATTGGGCCTTTAGTGTCGGCAACAGTGCCGTCACATCGTATCCCCTCTGTGGTATTGTGGAAGAGTGCAGGGTTGGACCCTGTGGTCAAATATTAAAATGATATGAATCTGGTATAGGCGTCAGTGGCAGTGCACCTAAATATTGTGCCTTTGGTGGCAGCCAGTGCCTTCACACCGTAAGTAACCCGTCTGTGGTATTGTGGAAGAGTGCAGTGGTGGAGGTTTTGGTAATGCAGAAGAGATCCCCGATCTATTCAGTTACATCAGCAGCTATAACAAAACCGGGTCAGCAATGTTTAGGCACTTGTACTGCGCTACTGTATATGGTGAGAATCGGCGCACACCAGTAGCAACAGGAAGCAACCAGAACAGGCAGGGAATACACAGAGAGAATAGTCAAATGGCAGGCAAAGTCGGCAACAGATCGGGTCCTCAGAACAAGCAGGGTCAGGAACAAGTATACAAACTGATTCGGTAAACTAGTGATGCGGGAATAAAGGCTGAGACACATTGAGCGTGTAATGACGCACAGCATAGCGAAGCGAAGAGAAGCAAACATTTTGCAGGCTTGACTTCACTCCGCTTCGCCTCGCAGAGTGTCAACACTACATTACGTTTGCTTCTCACCACACTGGACAGGAATCCACTAACTAAATTAAAATGTACACACAAAACCGTTTTATTTTCACAAAGCACATGTTATATAGGCAAAAAAAGTTTCTACTGAATAAAATACATCAAAAATTACTGTTAATTTAATAGGAATAGTATAAAAATATTAAAAAAAAAGGTAACCCCTGATCATATATATTATAGGGACCTGGGGCGCCGTGTATAGAGTAGGGATGCATTGATACCACACACAGACATTCGCCCGATTGTTATATTGAACTATTCCCAGTATGCACAGGAACTGCGCTCACAACTCATAGATGAGATTACTTACACATGGCTAGGGTGAGATCCTACACCAGAAATTTTGTCCAGATTTGAAATAAGTCTGAAAAGGGGCTTGACAGCGGGCCACATTGATGAGGACCTTTTCTCCTATCTGCTACAACCCCATCCCAGGACACCTGCTATTTACAGCATACCTAAGATTCATAAGAGTGTAACATCCCCTCTGGCATGACCTATTGTGTCGGCGGTGGGTGGATTGATTAAACCAGTGGCAAGGTGGTTGGACTTCTTGTTTAAAAGTCCGGTTCAGACAATCCCTACGTGTATTAAGGACACTAGGGAATTTTCTACGGTGGATTAGGTCCATAGTGGTGGACTGTAATGAATTGGTATTTGTAACAATGGACGTTAAAAGTCTATACACGGTGATTCCCCACGGTGATGGCATTGAAGCAATGAGGGATTTATTGTCTAACTCAGAGGTTTATGAGGGCCCATGTATTGAATTTGTATTAGAACTTCTTGCTCTCACGTTAGAGAACAATTACTTCAGGTTTGAAGACCAGTGGTACACGCAGCGCACGGGTTCGTCCATGGGGGCCTCTATGGCCCCCATGTACGCCAATGCTTTCATGTACAAATTTGAGAAGAATCACATTCTGACCCGGTTCTCCGATAAAATTGTGGAATATGTCAGATTTATCGATGACATTTTTATAGCCTGGAGTGGGACAGTAGATGAGGCATGGGCTATGGAGCAGTGTATCAACAATTTGGATACACCCATTAAAGTCACCTGTGAGGTTAATCAGTCAACTATCAATTTTTGGATGTTAGGATTTTCAAAAAGAATGGTCGTTTTCAATATTCTTTATTCACGAAACCAACGGATCATAATACACTTCTCCATAGCTCTAGTGCTCATCCTGAACATTCCAGGCGATCATTGCCCTATGCACAGTTCCTGAGGGTGATACGTAACAATAGTGATGAAGAGACCAAGGAGGACCAAATACAGCTTATGTTTCAAAGGTTTGTGAGTCGGGGTTACCCGAGGGATTTATCAATGGATGCCCTGGGGAGGGCTAGAAATCCTGAGGTGAGAGAGGTTAAACCTGACAAACTAAAATTTCCCTTAACTTTTGACACAGCGTCAGAAAAAATTACATCGGTCGTAAGGAAGAATTGACAGGTATTGGAAAAGGATCAGTCCTTACCAATGCAATTCAAACAGAAACCCATGTTCTGCTACCGCAAGAATCGTAATTTAAAGGACCTACTGGTCCAAACAGACCCTGTCCAAAGTTATGAACAGGGATCGGAGCAATTTCAGAACTGGGGCTGTAAGTGGTGTTTAGGCTGCGTTACTTGCGGCCATATGATACCGGCCAAGGAGTTCCGACATCCCCATACGGGGAAACGTTACTTTATACGGCATACTATCACTTGTAAGACAGAGTATGTGGTCTATAAAATCTCATGTCCGTGTGGCTTAATGTATGTGGGAAAAACAGTCACCCCACTGTGCGAAAGAATACGCAACCATAGATCGAACATCAGGATAGCGTATAGAGATGGGAAATCTGATTTTTTGGAGTCAGGTCACCCTTTGTCTTCGCTTAAGTTTATAGCAATCGATCATTTTCCTCCATTGAGAAGAGGTGGGGATAGGGCATTGATACTCCTTCAGGGAGGCTCATTGGATCCATAGATTGGACACTATCCACCCTAATGGACTCAATGAGAGGAACATGTATTCAGTCTTTTTGTAGACTGATTACTGATGTTTTAAGCCTAAGCAGTGATAGGATTTCTGGTGCTGATAATAGTACTGAGAATAGTGCTGATAGTTCAGTATATACCAGCGTCCACTGTTGTTAGGGGTTGTTTTCCAATATTTTGGCTGAGAGTAGTGGTGGTGGTACTTTTTGTTTTTATCTTTCTAGCTCTCACCCCTGGAATTAGAGTGGTGTGGGTAACCAGCGTTGAATGAATCGCGCTGTGTACACACGCTGGCGTCGCCTGGGTAACTGGTGTGATGTCAGAAGGAGGCGCCAGGCGCCGGGAGTCGGCGCATGCGCAGTAGCATGGAGGACACGCCGGGATTGCGATACACCGGGTGGTGAGTGATTAGGAACTTTGTTTGCACATTGTTTATAGGATCTATTTAAATGATGTATGTCATTGTGTGTACATGTATATCCTGAGGAAGGCTCATTGTTGTGAGCCGAAACGTTGACCTTTTTTATGGAATGAATAAAGGAAAATTCTGAGAATCCCTGGAGTGCTGGCTTTTCTGCGGTTTTTGTGTCATTTGAGGCCATAGCTGAGCACCGGGTACTGAAAGCAAGTGGTGAACCGTGAGTGCATAACCTTTTCGATTACATATATATATATATATATATATATATATATCATACCTGCCCTTACCTTCCCCTATAAATTTGCTAAAAATATACACGCAAAAAAAAAAAAAACACACTGCCTGAGACCCCGCGCAGCCCACATGCCACCCCCCTCTACCTGGCTGAATGTATCTAATATATATAATTAACCCTTTCGCTGCTGAGGCTTTTCCCGCCCCTGTGCTGAGGTCATTTTTACCTGTTTTGCGCATCATGTTTAAACGTGTTTTGAAGGCTTATTTTAGTATATGACCCAGACATATTATATATCGTTCTTTCCATCAGACTCGGTAGATTCATAATATGTCATTATTATATGTATACGTTATGTCATGTCTGTATATTATAACAAAAAATGCAATAAAATATGTATTTTCAATAATTTACAATGTGTAAAGTGTTTTTTTTCACATTTTAACATGCGAGCAATTGCGGTTATATTTTGTATGGGGTGCGCTTGTTAAAAAAATTAGAGATGGGGTCTCGTTACATTTTTTTTTGGGGAAAATTACACTATTTTTAACAAACGCACCGCATACAAAAATCGTTAGTGCAGCATCATTGTTCACATTATAATTGAAATGGGAACAATATTGCTACACTAACAAACCAAAAAAAATAAAAAAAAAGTGTTTATTTTTTTTTTATAATTTTTTTTTAAAATTTGTTTTTATTTTTATTTTTCATTTTTTTTTTTTTTACAACTTTTTTCACTGTAGTGTTTGGTATCGTTGGAACGGCCATGCTCTGGCCGATCCAACCATACCAAAATTTAACCCCTAACTGCCACAGATCGGAAGATAGGGAGTTCATTGGAACTCCCTATCTCCACCGTTGGTGGCAGTTAAGGGTTAACTCTAGGACTGGCGTCATCGTGCTACGCACGATGACGCCAGTCCTCAGGGGGAGTTCCCGGAGGCTTGGCCGACATCCAAGATGTCGGCCAGCTCCGGGAAAGGATCGCGAACCGGCGCTTTTCAGCGCCGATTCGCGATCCAGCTCCCCAGGGGTTAATGCCAGGCATCATTTGGAAGGGCAGGCTGTGCCCTTCCAAATGATGCCTGGGTTAACCCCCGCAGAGTCGCCGATCGGGAGGGAGAGAGGTCCGAAGGACCTCCCCCCTCCCTTTCAGGCGCCTCCTCCGCACATGCGGGGGGGGGGCCTGAATTTGGTGTCATCGCGCTGCCGCGATGACACCAAATTCCGGCGGCTGCTGTTCCGGATGCCGGGCTGACATCCAGGATGTCAGCCCGCACCGGAGGGGCCAGCGATCGGCCGGAACCCGGCCGAACGCTGACCCCAATGGGAGGACGCGCTCAGCGCGTCCTCAGCACACCAGCGGGAATGCTGAGGACGCGCTGAGCGCGTCCTCAGCAGCGAAGTGGTTAAATACATTCTGTCAGGTAGAGAAAGAAAAAAGAAAAGTTTTATTTTATGTTCCCAGGGACATTTAAAAATGTCCTCGGATTTTCATTTCTTTAGAAATGTGTCGCCTTACCTTAGCCTGATGGTCAGTGGGGGCTCCCTGGATCCTGGTGTGGGGGGGGGTCTGCCGTGGCCGCAGGTGCAGTGGCTCCCTCGCTACGCTGCCTGTCTCTGCCACATGCACCCGGGTGGCTAGCCCGCACAGTCGCAGCTCTGTCATCGCATGCTCCTCAAGGGGATCCTTGGGAGGCCCCTGCAGGCTGCCCTCTACAGTGCCTGATTAGGGGGCCGTGTCTGCCTGATGTTTTAGTAACAAGAATGTTTTATCCCATAGGCTTCAATGTTAAAAATATTCCCGTTTTAATTCAATATCTAATGATCTGTTGCTTATAATATTCTGCAGTAAAGAGTCTCTTTATCTCTAGATTTTTTAGTATTTTTTAATACTTTTTTGAATTTATTTTTTTCTTTCGAACTTTTGGCGAACATCCCAAAAAGTTCGAAGTTCACGAACTGTCGATCAGCCAATGTTTGATGCAAACTTCGAACAGATCGAACCGAACAGCTCATCCCTACTCCTATATGCAGCTGGTTTGATGTCTCTCCAGGGTGCTTGGAGAGACATAAAACAAAGGATTTTGTTTCTCCATGGGGGAGAAAATGCTTTAAAATGGTGTGAAAATGGTCTTTTGATAGGCTAATAAGTGCTTTTCGATGAATTACAATGTAATAATCGAGATAACTTCATTTTTGGTGTGAAGGGTAAATTACAAAAGGATTCTTCTACCCATCTTCCTCTCTCTTATGAAATAATAAAAACCCCTTGTATATGGCTCCTCACCTACATACCCGGAATCATTGCCCGTGGAGCACACATGACGCTTTTGAGACCAGCAGGTCTATTCAAAGAAAGGTGAAAATCTGGAGAATTGGCAGGAGAAGAGAACAATCTAGATCAAATAGTCGATTGGGAAAGTGAAATAAATGGGATAATTTTTCTGGTTTGGCTCTTTTGACCTAGAATTTTTTTCTCCAATCATTCTCTTGAGTTTCACCTTTCTTTGAATAGACCTGTAAGTAATAAAAATACATCCTGAGAGGATTCATTCTGTCTCCATCCTTTGTTTTTGGGGGCTTGGGATTTACTCTGGGTCTTGAATAAACCATAGCATCTTCTTTTTACGTTAATATATGTGATTGAGAGAGGAGAGCGTTGACAACAACTCAGCCAGTATTTATTCTCTGGCACGTTGTCATGCACAGGCTTGTTAGCAGTCGCTAGGCCCCGTGGTGGAAAAAAAATGTCATCAAGCGCCAATGTGTCCTGTGTATTTATGGTCCTAGAGTCCGGTAAAGCACCTACTCGAAGGAGGTATAAATCAGGCAAGAAAATTATAATATCATTGCTCAGCGTCTTAAAAAAAAAAAAAGCGGAGTCTGTTTTAATGGCAGACACTAAATTCTCCTGATGATTTCCAAAGCTGTGTATATCTCCCCTCGGTCTCTTCTTCACATGTATTCTGCATCCTCGTCGATGAACCTGGAGCGCCTCCATTCTTATTTTTTTTATTCTTTTTCATATCTTATATTCCTCCTTTTGAACTCTTTATTTTTAATATTTTTTCTCACAGAATTTCTTTTATTTCTTCACCTTTTTTTCCTCACACCAGCATAATCCATGGACTGAACTTGAAGAGCAGTTGCTTTATATATATATGGAGCACAGAACCAGTTGCCACACGTCCCAGGACAGCCAAATTCCCAGTTATCCCTTATCAGAAAACAGAGGGCATTTAGGTGTAATCCTGGGCGAGCTTTAACTTGGGTAAACACAAACCTGCGTTGTTGCCCATTCTTAGGGCCCCTTACAAATCTTGTTTTTGTACACTCAGGTCTCTATCACCTCCTTCAAGCTAACACTAGCGTCAGCGTTAGTTTAAAGGAGGTCATAGCGCTGCGCCCACATCGCCTTTGAATCGCTAATGGGTCAAAAAACCCATTAGTGCTCGCTTATTAGCGATTCATCGCACGAGTTTACTGTGCTTTGCGCTCCCTATAACTAACATGGGGAGCGCAAAGTGAAAGCACAGAGTAACTAGCGTTAAGATCACTTGGTCCTAACGCTAGTTACTAAGGCTGGGGTCAGACGAGCGCAGTTTTAACGTGCGTTCTGGCGCACTTAATCACGGCCGCACTAGCAGCAAATGACGGGCAATGCCAGCCAATATACGAAGTACAGTCGCACGAAAGTCCGGCCGCGCAACGCAAGTGGAAAATGAACGCATTTTTTCGAGAACGCAGAACCGCTAGTACGGACGTACAGAGTGCGCTGCGCCTGCTAGCGGTGTGTGTGTGAGATTTGGAGACGTCAGACCCTGCTCATGTCCGGCCAACATAACGTCCAGACGCAAAAAGTTTCCTGGTTTGGATTCGTAAAACATCACGCACGAAAATGCGCATCGTATGACCGTTTTCGTATATTCCGTGAAAAAATACATCAATGCGTTCGGACGCACTTTTTTACATTCGCGTGTAAAAATGCTTTTGTTTGACCCTAGCCTTAGAGTCGGCGCTAACGAAAAAGTTACCTCCAGCTCAGAGGTGTAGATAACAGAGTGTGCTGCTGCGAAATCTGTTACCTGCAGCTCAAAACCCCCCAAAAATCACATATTCGCCTCTTATCTCATGGCGAGAACAGTGACCCGACCGGCTGCTTCTGGCCACCGGAAGCAGAGGAAGACTGGGGAAAATAAGTCCCATGTCTCCCTCTGCGATCACACTGCCAACTAGCAGTGGCGTCGTAACGTGGGGGCGGGGGGTGCGGCCCGCACCAGGTGACACCCGCCTTTAGGGTGACACCCAGTGGGGTATCTAGTGGGACCCGCCGCCCCCATGTTCCGAAAAAACCCCGCAGCCAAGCGTTCACGCGCAGCTATTACTGTCTGCGCTGGGAGGAAGTGATATAACGTCACTTCCCCCCAAGCACTCCGTCTCCACCACGCAGATGCCGCTGAGGAGAGAGGTGGCGCGATGTGGCTGATCCTTCCGTGCCACCCTGACAGCCCTGTCGCCTCACACGCCTGAGCTTGCAAGAGGAGGAGCTGGGCTATGACCGTGGAGCAAGCAACAACCCTCCCAGATGGTAAGCAGCGGCACCCCTTCCCCCGGGAGCTCCGGGGAATGTCACATACACCCGACCATTCCCTGCCTCCTGTCCTCGTTACCCGCCAGGCCCGGTCCCTCTCTGCCCATCATCGGAAGGAGTATGCTGGGAGTCCCTGGGCCCCCCCTTCCCCTGCTGGCCGCTTGCTCTACTTGAGCCCCCCCCCCTGTCTCCAAAAACTGACAGGGGGGTTGAAACAAAAAGAGTGGGGGGTTTGAATGAAATCAGGAGAGAGTGGGGGGGGTTGGAATTTAATAAAGATAGGTGGGGGGCTTTGAATTTAATATGGAGAGGGTGGGGGCTTTGAATTTAATATGGAGAGGGTGGGAGGTTGGAATGAAATGGAGAGGGTGGGGGGTTGGAATTTAATAAGGGGAGGGTGGGGGTTGTAATGAAACGAAGAGGGTGGGGGTTGTAATGAAACGAAGAGGGTGGGGGGTTGGAATTTAATAAGGAGAGGTGGGGGTTGGAATGAAATGAAGAGTGGGGGTGAGATGAAAAGAGGGGTCCGTTTGGAATGAAAAGATCTAGTCTCCCAATTACATGGATACTTTACCTGGATTTATCTTTTGTTTAGGATAGCCCCAGTATATCCATGAGAGGAGCTGGGGCAGTATATCCATGAGAGGAGCTGGGGCAGTATATCCATGAGAGGAGCTGGGGCAGTATATCCATGAGAGGAGCTGGGGCAGTATATCCATGAGAGGAGCTGGGGCAGTATATCCATGAGAGGAGCTGGGGCAGTATATCCATGTGTGCTGGGGGCAGTATCCATGAGAGCTGGGGCAATATCCATGTGTGAGCTGGTCTGGGGCAGTATATCCATGTGTGAGCTGAGGCGCAATATATCCATATGTGAGCTGAGGCGCAATATATCCATATGTGAGCTGAGGCGCAAAATATATCCATGGGTGAGCTGCTGGGGGCAATATATAACTGTGAACTGGGGCAATATATCCATATGTGAGCTGGGGACAATATATATCCAGAGCTGCTGGGGGCAATATATATCCATGTGTGCTTTCACTGCCTTCGAACAGGCAACGTACTTGCTGGCAGTTGAAAAAAGTTCTGTGAGCATATGAGAGAGCTCCACAGCAATAAACCTCACAGTAATGTGCGCTGTGTGTATGAGCATTCAGTGTTATATGGGAGTACTGATTTTAGGAGTAAGAGTAGTTAAAAAAAAAAAATCTTTAAAACTCGGGGGGGGGGGTGACACCATAAGTTACCGCACCGGGTGACACCAACCCTAGTGACGCCACTGCCGACTAGCATGATCTCGCAAGAGGCGAGATCCTGCTGGTCATGTGAGCCGGCAGCACGATCCTCCATGGCGTCCTATGGACGCCATGGAGGGGATGCTGGGGACGGCACTGTAGCGCTGCCCCAGCATCCGCGAGCTTAGCCATCGCTAAGGGGCAGGCTGCCGGACTTGGCGCATGCCCTGCGTTCTGCTGGGGAAAACAGGGTGCTAAGGAGAAGTTAGTGAACGCTAATTGTAAACTTCTGCAATTGTAAATTGAATAAAAACAAACTGGTTACGTCTGACATGATCCTAGAACTAAATCATATCGAGTAAAGCAGTCGACAAGTCTTCTCCAATCAGCTCCGAAGAATAATCTGAAGTTATAATGTTTAACCCAGTCTGTTTCTAAACAGTGTGTTGTACACAAATCAATTAATCGACAGTCGATTAATCGATAATGAGAATAGTTGACAATCGATTAGTTGTTTCATCCCTATTTGACAAAAGACCACTTCTGCCTGTATGCTAATAATGCAGACCCTGTGTGACATTGTGCTAGACACTATCTAGAGTTTAGAACCTTTCAACCAGCAATATTTCTAAAAAGAATAAATGCATAAATAAAAAAAATAAGCAAATTTATATATATTTTTTTAAAATTTTAGCTAGCTTGTAATAACAATATATATGCAAAATTGCTGTTTTTTCCCTACATTTAATTGGTAACTACCACACTCTGTTTAAAAATATATATACAGTGGCAAGAAAAAGTATGTGAACCCTTTGGGATTACGTGGAGTTTTGCATGAATTGGTCATAAAATGTGCTATGATCTTCATCTAAGTCACAACAATTTGAAAAGCACAGTCTGCTTAAAATAATACAACACAAACATTATATGTTTTCAAGTTTTTATTGAACAGAACATGTAAACATTCACAGTACAGGGTGGAAAAAGTATGTGAACCCCTAGCCTAATGACTTCTCCAAGAGCTAATTGGAGCCAGGAGTGAGCCAACCTTGAGTCCAATCAGCGTGTTATTATTGGATATGTTGCTGAAAGCTGTCCTGCCCTTTAAAAACACACACCAGTTTTGGGTTTACTGGTTACTGGAAGCACTGAGTGATGTGAACCATGCCTCGCAGAAAAGAGCTCTCAGAAGACCTACGATCAACAATTGTTGACTTTCATGAAGCTGGAAAGGGTTACAAAGTATATCCAAAAGCCTTGATGTTCATGTGTCCACGGTAAGACAGACTGTCTACAAATGGAGAAAGTTCAGCACTGTTGCTACTCTCCCTAGGCATGGTCATCCTGTAAAGATGACTGCAAGAGCACAGCGCAGAATGCTTAATGAGGTAAAGAAGAATCCTAGAGTGTCAGCTAAAGACTTACAGAAATCTCTGGCACATGCTAACATTTTTGTTGACACATCTACAATAAGGAAAACATTAAACAAGAATGGAGTACATGGGAGGACACAACGGAAGAAGCCATTTCTGTCCAAAAAGAATATTGCATCACGTCTGAAGTTTGCAAAAGAGCACCTGGATGTTCCACAGCACTACTGGCAAAATATTCTGTGGACAGATGAAACCAAAATTGAGTTGTTTGGAAAAAACACACAACACTATGTGTGGAGAAAAAAAGGCACAGCACACCAACATCAAAACCTCATCCCCACTGTAAAACATGGCAGAGGGAGCATCATGGTTTGGGGCTGCTTTGCTGTCTCAGGGCCTGGACGGATTGTTGTCATTGATGGAAAAATGAATTCCAGAGTTTATCAAGACATTTTGCAGGGAAATGTAAGACCATCTGTCCGCCAACTGAAGCTCCGCAGAGGATGGGTGATGCAACAGGACAATGACCCAAAGCATACAAGTAATTCAACAAAAGAATGGCTTCAACAAAACAAAATACACCTTCTGGAGTGGCCGAGTCAGAGTCCTGACCTCAAGTCGATTGAAATGCTGTGGCATGACCTTAAGAGAGCGATTCACACCATACATCCAAAGAATATTGCTACACTGAAACAGTTTTGTGAAGAGGAGTGGTCCAAAATTACTCCAGATCGTTGTGCAGGTCTGATCTGCAACTACAGGAAACGTTTGGTTGAGGTTATTGCTGCCAAAGGAGGGTCAACCAGTTATTAAGTCCAATGGTTCACATACTTTTTCCATCCTGCACTGTGAATGTTTACATGTTCTGTTCAATAAAAACATGAAAACATATAATGTTTGTGTTGTATTATTTTAAGCAGACTGTGTTTTTCAAATTGTTGTGACTTAGTTGAAGATCAGAGCACATTTTATGACCAATTCATGCAAAACTTCACGTAATCTCAAAGGGTTCACATACATACTTTTTCTTGCCACTGTATATATAAAAAAATAATTGTTTGTTCTCTACAAAAAAGTTTGTTGTATTAAAATGGTAATATAAACTGTGAATGCTTTTTTTTTAGAGGATTATTTGAACCTTTCAGCATCCTCACTTTTGATGACAGTGATATAAACACAAATTCTCCGATTAAATTTACATGAAATCCGAACAAAATAGAATTCACTGTAATCATACCCGGGTGGGAATGGATTTTTTCCCTCTTTGTTTTGTATAACTAGCGCAGCTTTTAAAATTTAACGTCTCTTTGCACAATCAGAACCGTCGACAAGTGACCTTTATCAGCACTGCTGCCTATAGCGTAGCTCCGATTTGGAGCAGCAGGTAAGGTTTTAAGGATATATCTAATTAACAAAGATGGTAACAATTAACCTAAATACCTTCATAGCTCATGGATCCTGCTTAGGTACACAGAATCTTAAAAATCTGGCCATGAGACTGAACCAATTTACTTGTTAGAGTTTATTTCATTTTAATGTTATAGAGACTTGTTAGCGTGGAAGCCTTATTCGCGAAAAAGGGCCATCATGCAAGATGGTAAATAGCACATACATTAGCCGCGCAGAAACCGGAAGAAATGGCCTCTTTAATAGCTATACGTTAAAATTGCTCGGGCAAATTACAGTATAACACTCAACATCAATGATACCCAACTTTTTTTTTTTTAGTCCTAATGGACACATTTCATGTATTGGAGGGCACCGTCTAATTAACTCACATTTCGATGGTTTTGTATATTACACTTATCGACAACATGGATGAGACCGCATTACTTTTTAGACCATTACCATTACCAAGATGCCTCATTTTTTTTCCCATTGATAATCTAGATGAAGGCGCTCGGAGTCATAGAATCATCGTTTTTCTCTCCAAAGGGGATATTAAGAAAGCACCGACATTCCAATGCAGATTGGAGAGGAGGGGGTAAGGTTAATAAGCTGTCCAGGAGAGAGACTTATTGGATTCACCGTCTGAAAACTTTACAACCATTAGGGTTAAGTAATGACATGGATCTTATGTGCTTTTTAAACTTAATTTAACTTAGGAATTTTTTTTAACTTTGGACTTATAGAGGTTGCAACATGAAAAAATGTGTATAGACACAGGGCTCTATTACATTCTTCGCGCAAACGTTAACGCGTCGCAAAAACACATTAACGCGAGGGGCAAAACCGTTTGCACTGAACGTCGTATTACAATGTCATCACAAAAAATGTGCGTTAACGTCTACCGCGGGTGAACCTGCGCGAACGCTGCGCGAGCTTACTGTACTGCGCGCGTACTATACTTAACATTGTGAGCGCAAATGCGTTTGTGCGCTGGTGCGCGCATGGTATTACAATCTATGCGCAAAATTTAACGCACAGCATTTGCGCACATAATTTTAACGTCTTTGAAAAGCTGGTGGTAACAGCAAATTGTAACAACCTGACCGTACCAAACTGCGGATTCACAACGGAGGACGTCGATGCGCACGTTTTTTTTTACTAGATCTGTCGAAAATGACGGCCACTACCTTGTCTTCCGTCAAAACGTAAAATGACAGACTTGCGTCGACAAATGATGGACTTGCATCATAAAATAACAGGCTCGCAACAAAAAAATGACGGACTCGCGTCAAAAATTACATTGCGCTCACTGATTTCTGCGTGCAACTGTACTTTGCGCGCATTTTTGCGCGTCAGTTTTACGAACGTTATTTTTTGACTGATGACAAAATGCACGAGGATTGTAATACCACCTTTAACTTTCACGCGATAACGCAAAAAAAAATGCGCTGCGCGGGCGAAATTGCATGAAGAATGTAATAGGGCCCTTCATGTATTGGAGGGCACCGTCTAATTAACTCACATTTCGATAGTTCTGTATATTACACTTGTTGACTACATGAATTAGAACACATTACTTTTTAGACCATTACTTTGTTCCATGAACGGAAGTGCCTCATTTTTTCCCCCAGTGATAATCTAGATGAAGGCGCTCGGAGTCATGGAATCACTGGTTTTCTCTCCAAAGGGGATATTAAGAAAGCACGAAATTCGAATGAAAGTTCGGTGCATTTCACCTACCTTGCGGTGAATTCACTATTCACCGAAGGGTCCCAGAAGTACGGCGAAAATGGAGTCGCCAAATGCCACCGAAGACCGCTGAACACCGCTGAACTGCAGAACAAAAAATAACGGAACTCTGCTATTCTTCTAATAGGTGTTTACGCACATTTTCACGCATTTTATATTGGTTTAAATACTAAAGAAAAGGTCCTATAAAAATAATAAAGAGGTAGGTTACAAACTAAATAAATAATAAAGCTTTTAAAAAAAATTGGGAATCAAAAATTTCATCTAAAAAATATACAAAGGTGTTCCAAAAAATAAATAAATAAGGCTTTTTGCTGAAAATGGGATTCACCTGTTTAAACCTGTCGACCTGAATCACCGAAAATCAGGGCATTAGCGTCACTTTGGCGTTTTCTGAATAGATTAACCATTACTTCTCTAGGGGACAATTTCGCTGCCGCTGCAGACCGCCGGTTTGCGGCGATCTGCGCCGAACTGCATCTTATGTCGCTGTCAGTTTGCCAGTATTTGTCGAATTGACGTTTTTTTTTGGATAGATGAATTGACACGAAATTGCACCGTACCGCCCCTTACTGAATAACCCCTCGTGTTCTGCAGCAGGAATTAAAGTCAGAACCTTCTGGAAAGGCTGAATGTGAAAAAATAATATCAAATTCTGGATTTTTGATTAAACATAAAATATTATTCTTCATTTATGGAACACCATCAGATTACGCAGAAATACTATAGAGGGTAAATAGCTAAGCGGGAGATGGAACACGAAGAGATGAGGTTGCCAAGAGAATTGGTATAGATTGAGAAGAGTGGGGGGCCAAAAACAGACCCTAGGGCACTCAAATTCGAGAGGAACTAGGGGTACCAGTGAAGGAGACACTAAAAAAATGGCTTCAATAAAGATAAAATGTTAGGAACGGACTAATAAATTCCTAGTTTTAGGTGAAAATTGCAGAGATGTACAAGTCTCTAAGCCAAGTAAACATTGGAGATGGATGCTCAATTAATTACAATCAAGTATTTTGCAAATAACACCTATAATCATGGCAAAGTGCGGCATTCTCCCTTTCTATATCACTCTCTGCGCCTCCAGCAGCCAATGGGTAATGCTAGAGCTCAGAGCAACTGCACAGCGGGTGGCTATGGCCTCTGTGCTATATATCTGCCAACCTATATATATCTACACAGCTTTATATCTGCCTGGTTATACAGGGTGTCCATAAAGTCTCTTTACAATATCAAAAATGTATTCCAAAGGCAAATGAAAAGACAGATAAGTGAAAATCATTACAAAATGAGACGTATAGATTTAAGGTTTTTTTTGCCTCATTTAATACACCTCTATATGGGCACCATTAGTTGCACGAAGCACATCAAGACGGTTCTGGATTTCTTGCCATGTTGGCTGTAGCATAACCTCATCAATGGTGGCAATGGTATCAGTGATCCTCTGCTTTAGATTAGAGATGTCCCGTACCTTTGTCCGATACAAGATATCTTTAACATACCAAATATGTGGCAACACAACTACATGACCTTCAACCAACCATCATTTTCCAGCAAGATGGTGCACCACCACATTGGGGACGGCATGTTCGTGGGTTCCTAAATGAAACATTTCCAGACCGGTGGATTGGAAGTAGGGATGTGCATGGCTGAAAAATTTGTTTTGTTTAGTTTCGCTTCGTTATGTTTGTAAATCATTTTGTTTTCGTAATTTCGTAACATATTTCGTTTAGTTTTGGATCGATTTGAAATTTCGAATCGATTCGAATTTCATATATCAATTCGATCGTTGATATCAATTTGAATTTTGGATCACTAGATAAAACCCCAATTAATCAAACTTTGCTGTTAAAAGAAAAGCTAGGGTTAAATATTAAGCTGTGTGACAGATTTAGTATTTGAGTCAAAGTAAACAGTGAAACAAAATTAATTTGTTTCATAAAGTCCTTTGCTGACTGGCTGGGAACCACTGGATTGCAGAAACACGGGAGGTTTGGATACAGCGGGGGTCTTGCAGGAATAACTGGTCGAGAAGAGGTACTCATTGAGGGGTTGATGGGCGCCTGAACCTACCTAAAAGACCCATAAGGCGGTTTACTCTAGAGCCGGACATTGGCTCAGAAGAATGTGAGTCCCATAATATATTTTGACTATACATCACTGGACTGACATACTGCACAATTTTGGGTTTTCCTCTCTCTCTTTTCTTGCAGTGACATCGAGTCCATATTATCACTTGCAGGGGAAGAGAAGGAGAAGTGAAACAATTGAAGGACATGTATTTTGTTTGAATTCGTATACCAGTTTCTGGCGCTACTTTGTTTCTTTTTGGTATTGTCTTATTTTGGGTTATTAGAGGAACCCCCATATACACTGTTGAGCGTACGAATATGGACACATATCTTGGGGCGCTTCACCTTGGTTTCTCTAAATGGGGAATAGGGCCCAAACAGGGATCAAGTCCTAAAAAAAGAAGTGTGGGAACTCGCCAGGATTTCTGTCTCCCAATAAGCAATTATCACCTCGCACGTAACACAAACACACTCAGATCTGCTATATTTATGTATATATGTCAATAAGAAAGCAGACTGTACAACAAATGCTTATGCTGGCTATTGAATACGGAGATGTAGTGTATACAGCTGCCCCACAAACGCACCTCCAGAAACTAACTACATTGTATAACTCATTCTGTCGCTTTGTGCTTCAATGTAACTACATGACCCACCATTGTGACATGTTAAAAGAGCTAAACTGGCCATCACTTTAATCCAGATGCACCCTTCACCTTTCCAACCTGGTGTTTAAGAGGTTTTCAGGGAAGCTACCACCCTACCTGAATAGACTGCTTCCCTCAGCAGTTCCCTCATCCTATAACCTCCGATCCAGGACCTGCACCTTACTTGCAATACCACAATACAAAAAGACAGTGGCTTGATCCTCATTTTCCTACAGAGCTCCACAATTATGGAATAACCTCCCAGACGCCATCAAATCTTCCCCCAGTCTAAAGGCACTCGAGATCTCTATTAACATACCTCAATACAGAATGCACCTGTAAACATGTAACATAGTGACTATATTTCCTACATATTTATTTTCTGGGTTAATCTGTATATTTGTGTTGTTTTTTTAATAGCTTGCATTTTATTACTTTGTATTTTTGTACCTATTGTACCTGCCTGTGTGTCTATATATCCATAATGTGCCTGCCTAACCGTTTGTTACTTGTATTTCTGTACCTACTGTAACAATTCAATTTCTTAAACCTAGGACATACTTGAAAACTAGAGAAATCTCAATGTCTCCTTCCTGGTAAAATACTTTGCAAATAAATAAATATGTGGAATATAGCAAAAATATGTGATAAATCCTACATTTATTGTGACTTAATAGAGAAATATATGATTGAACACCTGACTACAAGCTTTATAGAGTATGGGACCAAAGGGAACTCCGTTCCCTCTGCAAAATTAGTGCAGGAACTCCGTTCCCACGCGTTCCCCCTCGACTTGACCCCTGGGCCCAAAGCCTTCAAATCTGCCAATAATGTACCATTGCTCTCGATCCAACCGATATCGTACATAAAATGTATCTGGCAGAAGAACCTTCAGAGGAATTCAGCCCTGTTTATACTCCATGTGTGTTGAGCTTTGTAGAGGTAAGAATAGCACAGAAATCAATTGCAATGAAAATTCCTGGGGGAGTGAGGGGTTTGAACAAAAATCTGTAAAAATAATTAAAGTCTGTAAAGAAGCAATAAAACACAGACTCAGATTCAACAAAGCTGCGTTTGGTGCATTGTTTAAAGAGTGCGCACATATTAAATGAAAAGCTTGTTATTTAGCCGCGTCCTTTGATACCGCCGTCATGCGCAACGTGGCTGTCTTGTCAATATGATGTATTTGACAAAAATGCAAACAAAATGTTGGCTTACAGTCAGCGTCCCGAGAGCTTCTTTTTCAAATAAAAACAAATTATACGAAGCGACAGTTATTGTAGCTATCATAATCCATGGACCAAGGGGAGCGGAGGATTCAAAACACCATTATTGCTCAAGTCTCTTTCCAACGCCAAGCGTATGCCTCGGTTTTAAATATGTCTCGCCGCCTTGTGAAAGATGAACTCAGGAGATGAAAGCATCATAATAAACTACATAAAAACAGACATTTTGTAAAACTAGACTCGCCGAAGAATATGCACAAGGCAAAAGTTGCTGCTTGATGTCTTCCATCAATTATTTACGGCGCCTTTGCTCGAGGAGTCGATCATATTTTCCAAAATGTCTTCTTTTTTTTTCGTGTAAAGCATTTGACGTAGAACAAAAGACGAGTGCATTTGTTTCTGTTATCGTTGAACGTAGAAACAAACATCTGTCTTTTGTGCTTCATCTGCTGCAGGAGAAGGAAGCAACGTGATTGCCGACAGAAAGATAATATGATCCCAGCTTCATCGAAGAGTGTTACCCGTCACCCAACGCCGACATCCAAAAACATCCAAAAATTGCAGACCTTGCTCATTCCATGTTTGTAAAGATGTCTTATCCACTTCACTACCAATATCGAGTATACTCGATCTTCAAAAGCAACTGTTGTGCCCCGATGTTGAGTATACACAATGTTAGATTATTCTGGAGCAACAGAAAGGAATTTCGTTTATTGCTAATGAAATTCATTTGATTATGGGTTCCAGAACATGCCCCGAAAATCCAATTGTCATACAAGAAAGCCGATGTGTTGAAATTGTATGAAAAGCTTTGAGATCCGTTTTTTAATGCACAGAACCACAAAGCTCAAGCTGAAATGTAAATGTAGTAACGCTTTTTGGCCAGCAGAAGGAGTCCTCTGGCATATAGGGCTTACTGTAAGTGACCATATACAGTAGGGCGCCGTTGTATATGCTCACTGTGAGGTAAAGGAAAGCGATTTTTCCATAAAACCACCAGGTCTTGCTGGTGGTTTTATCGAAAAATCACTTGGTATTGAAGGGGTTAACAATACACATCAGCTCACTTTAACCACTTGGCTGCTAAGGACGCGTCCTGCCAAGTGCACCTCCTGTGCTATGGACGCACTGAGCGCGTCCTAGCACAGGAGGCAGCAATCGGCCGGGATTCCGGCCGATTGCTGGCCCCCCGTGCGGAATGACATCTTGGATGTCAGCCTGACACTCTGGGACCCCGGCTGGGCCATTAGATGTCATCGCGGCGGCGCGATGACATCTAATTCAGGTGCCCCCCTTCGCGAGTGCGGAGGAGGCGCCTGAAAGGGAGGGGTAGGTCGTTCGGACCTCTCTCCCTCCCGATCGCCAGGGGTCAGAAGGTTAAGGCAGGCATCGTTTGGATGGGCACAGCCTGCCCTTCCAAACGGTGTATAACATGATGACGCCAGTCCTGGAGCTAACCCCGAGCTGTCAGCAATGGTGGAGATAGGGGGTTCATTGCAACCCCCTATCTTCCGATCCATGGTAGCTAGGGATTAATGTAATGGGATATTGTTGGATCGGCCAGAGCAGGGCCTTTCCAACGATACCAAACATGACCATGTAGAAAGTTTGTTTTAAAAAATAAAAATTAAAAATAAAACTAAAAACATATTTAAAAAAAAATAAATAAACAAGTCTAATTTTTTTTGTTTTGTTAATGCAGCAATATTGTTCCCATTTCAATTATAATGTGATCAATGATGCTGCACTAACGATTTTTGTTTGGGGTGCGTTTGTTGAAAATCGCATAATTTTCCCCCCAAAACAAATGTAACGAGACCCCATTTCTAATTTTTTTAACAAGCGCACCCCATACAAAATATAACCGCAAACGATCGCATGTTAAAATGTGAAAAAAAACCACTTTACACATAATAAATTATTGAAAATTCTAATTTTATTGCATTTTTTGTTATATTATACAGACAGGACATGACGTATATATATAATAATGATATATTATGAATCTGCCGAGTCTGCCGGAAAGAACGATATATAATATGTCTGGGTCATATAATAAAATAAAGCTTAAAATGCGTTTAAACATGATGAGTGAACCAGGTAAAAATGAGCTCAGCACAGAGGCGTGAAATGCCTCAGCAGCGTAAGGGTTAAAGCTTGCATTGGGTATGTAGAAGAACAATGTATGTCTTCTAGGTAGCACCATTGCATGGCCATAGACCATGTGCTCCTGGATTCCCAAACCACCGCTACAGGGTCCTTCAAAAGGAAAAAAGTAGCAGGCCCTATTTCAACAGATACAAGATTTTTATCAGGATGGCTCCCTAAATTGTGTTATTTACCCCCAAATCAGATAGTGAGTAGGGATGAGCCGAACACTCCCCGAGTTCGGTTCGATGCCGAACCCGAACTTTCCAAATGTTCGGATCCGAACCCGAACCCGAACTCGAACTCCACACAAGTCAATGGGGCTGAAAATTCGGTTTTTAGAGTGCCCTCCAAGAGGGCATATATGCTAGATATTTGCCATAAAAAGTGTATGGGGGTCCGGGTAGTGCCCTGGGGGACAGGAAACAAGGACAAAAAGCTAAAAAAAAAGTTTTTAAAGGGACAGTGAGTTTTCCATGAAATAAGGGTTAAAAATAAAAACGAAAAATTCCTTCAAATATCGTGCCTAGGAGGTTCCCATAACCTGCCCGAAAAAGAGCATGGCCTTTCCAAGGATACCAAACATGAGCATGAAAAATGTTTTAAAAAAAATTAAAAAATAAAAATAAAAAAATAAAAATATTTAAAAAAAAATTCTAAAAAAAAATAAACAAGTTTTTTGTTTTGTTAATGCAGCAATATTGTTCCCATTTCAATTATAATGTGAACAATAATGCTGCACTAACGATTTTTGTATGCGGTGCGTTTGTTAAAAAAAGTGAAATTTTCCCCAAAAAAAAATGTAACGAGACCCCATTTCTAATTTTTTTAACAAGCGCACCCCATACAAAATATAACCGCAAATGATCGCATGTTGAAATGTGAAAAAAAAACACTTTACACATAATAAATTATTGAAAATTCAAATTTTATTGCATTTTTTGTTATAATATACAGACATGACATAACGTATACATATAATAATGACATATTATGAATCTGCACAGTCTGCCGGAAAAAACGATATATAATATGTCTGGGTCATATATGAAAATATGGCTACAAAACGTGGTTAAACATGATGAGCGAAAGCGGTAAAAATACCTCAGCACAGAGGTGTGAAAAGCCTCAGCAGCGAAAGGGTTAAATGCAGCATATTAGGATGTTTTAGGAGGGAAATTAATTCTCAAATCTCAATCAGAAGCAGACACCACCCCACCCCCTCAGTATAGTGTACAATGTATCAAATTGATTACCAGACTAAAAACACCTGGTGTTATGCCCGTTTGTGAACAGAGGTCATTTAGAGTTGATAATCTTTCCACGTACACATTAGTTTTTAATTCAATATCTAATAAACCGTTGCTTATAATATTCTGCAGTAAAGAGTCTCTTTATTTCTAGATTTTTTAGTATTTTTTTAAGCATTTTCTATACTTTTTCAAAATTTCTTTTTTTTTCGAACTCGAACCGAACACACCCAAAAAGTTTGAAGTTTGCGGACTTTCGAACTGCCAAAGTTCGGGTCGAACTCCGAACCGTCCGAACCCGAACAGCTCATCCCTGATAGTGAGTCGGCTATACACCAAGGAATGTGACCACTTGAACACATTGATTGAAGCTTTGGTTAAGGCAAGTTCAGGTGGTCACATTCTCTGGGGTTTACTCATGGTTAGTTTGTGTTTTTATCTAGTCTGGCATTTAACCCCTTCACTACCGTGATCGTGTATACACAATCAGCAATAGCAAATACAGCAGCCTGAGATTTTTGTTTACTGAAAATGAGTTTCATTTGCAATTGGGCTCCAGAAGGTGCCCCCAAAGTCTTAACTCCCCCGGCATGACACCCAAAGTCCTACAACAGGTTTTACATGTGAACGTCTGTGTGTGTGACACAGAGATAGTCACTTGTTGAAGCACGGAGACCCACCTGCAATAGCTCATTTTAGCCAGTAGATGGCGATGTCTGCCTGCCGAATGGGCCCAGTACAGCAATCTTGCATTAATTATATATTGGGACTATTCCCACTTTATAATTAATGAAATTGATTTTTCAAGAATAAACTCCTTCCTGGCAGTGGATTTCTGAAAAATTGCTTCATAGTTAATCTAGATGCAGCAGCAAGTTGTTCAGGATTCCATGCGGGTTTCTGTGCTGTCATGAAGGCTGCTCACACTCAATATCCAGTTAATGCGTTATTCGGTGTACACTGTGATGAGCAGGTGAGTGTTTGGGTCCTCCTCAGCCTTCATGTCACACCCCTGAGGATCCCAAATCATATAGTAAGAAGCTGATGAGTCGTTTGGAAATGAGATTAAATTTTTTTGTAGGATTAAAAGAATTTGAAATACGAAAATGTCTTTTGTGTCAAAAATAACACAAACACAGAAGGCTTAAGATAGAAGTGATCTGCTGATTAAAAGGTCAGACATAAAAGGGTCAAAAACTGGGATATCGGGTAACAAAACACATTATTGTGGCCTCATCCTTTCCTCATAGAATCGATTTGCCGATAAACCAGCCGAACGAATCTGATAAACCACCGAATCAATTCGAAAAACTGCCAAACGCAGCTGAAAAAAATCACCAAATTGATCCGAAAAAACTGCAAACGCAGCCACAAACCTGCCGTAAAGAACTACCGATCCGCCCTACCGATCCGCCGGACAGACCGCCGAACGACTCCGATCAGCCACCGAACGCTGCCGACCAGCTGCCGAACACGGGTAAAAAAAACCACAACTTTAAAAAGGTGTTTTAAAAAAAATAATGCATGACAATGCATGGAAATAATTTATAAAGTCCTATGAATAACAATAAAAAGGTCTGTTACAGAAAAGAAAAAAACATAATTTAAACAAAATCGGGATCAAAAATTTCACAAAACAAATTTGAAGATTGTCTAAAAAAATTCTAAAACATAAACTAATAGAGACTTTTGCTGCAAAAAAAAAAAGAAAAACAAAATTGAATAAGGGAATTTGTTTCACATTGAAACCTATGGGATATGCCTGTTTAAACCTGTCGAACGAAACTACAAAAATCTGGGCATTTCACCAACTATACCCGGCTTTTTGGTGTTCTCTGAATAGATTAACCATTACTTCTCTATGGGGGATTCCACTGCTGCTGAATTGTGTGTTTTGTTGGCAATTCGCCAATATTTTTTTTGTTTGAGAAAGGATTTTACCAGGAAGGATACATTGAGATTTCTCTCTTTTTCAAGTATGTCCTGGGTGGTGAGTATGTACCGTTAGGTGTCTTGCCCAAGGACACTTACTGGAGAGGTGCTCTTGACTCTTGATAGGATTTGAGCCTGTGTCTTCATGGTCTCCACGGTTATAGAGCAGTGATGTTGCCTCTACTCCACCGAGCCAGTTGGCAAATTGACAGCTTTCTGAATAGCCAAATGGCCACGAAATTGCACAGTGCAGGGAAATTCACTGTTTGGTTGGATTCCGTGGCCAATTCAGCTCTCTTTACATGTACTCTGCATTTAAAACTGATTGGATGTAATTTTCAACACTCTAAACTCCGCCCCCCCAAATAACCAAACACATTAATTTAAGTTTAAATGGCTGGAACCGGCCATAGCTTTACTTTTTTATCAAAAGTCTCTCATACAGTCAACATATTAACTTAACACTGAAAATGTATTTACATTGACAACTGTACACTATACATAATAATAACAATAATACTATAATGATAATAATAATAACATTAAAGGGGCTTTATTAACAAATACTAATGCCCTCCTCTTATAACAACCAAGAGTTGGACTCTAATCCCAAAGACACCCCCCCAGGCCAATCCTCTTTAGAGACGGACTATTGTAACCAACACCCCTGTTACTCCAACTTAACTTTTTTCTTCCTTCTTCGAACTATCTTCTAACTATCCCACCCCACGAAGAACCTGTTAAGTCAACCACCAAAAAAACAAGTCAACCCAAACACCAACAAATAACTGAGGTCGGGCAAGACGTTAGCTGCCAAATACAAAATGGCCCCAGAGACTGGAACTCAAATGTTCTCTGGCTCCTCCCACTTATTTCCTACTCATCCTTTGAAGCTCAGTCAGGCGAAGGGTCCCTTCAAGACTCCTCTGCTGGATTGCTCCGGGGTCCCATTACATGTGCATTTCTTTTGTACTTATTACACTAGCACTGCCTATGAGTTTAGATCTCTATAATTTCACTCGAACGTCATGACTGCCATCAAAAAACGACAATGAGCCCTATTTCTGTTGAGGCAATAGCATTAATGAGTGAGACGTTTAGTATAATGGCCCCACTCATTAGTACTCATGGCTTCCCATATATTCCAATTGAGACGAAAACCCCTCTTGTGGTTCGGCTGTTATGATGCCTGCTTTAAATGAACTCGTCCCATGCTTTGTATACTTTGTATAGGAAGCGCTGATGTTGAGGAACCAGAAGATAATGAGTGCTCATTCATCTTTCTGATTACATTATGACCATGTACACAAACCAACTAAGGTGGACCAGGCACTCAAGTGAAGAAGACAAAGTATGGTGGTCTTTATTATGGACATCCCTCAACGTTCGGGCCCCTACCTGGAGCTCCAGCGAGGTGCTCCTACCCTCTCTAAATTGCGTAGAAAGCTTCAGGGACCTCCATATTTCAGAAGCCCCTGATCTGACGGGAAGGAGCACCGGACACCGAGGGAGAAAAGGTATTTACCTCCAAACTTTAAAAAAATAATAATAATTAGGGAGATGCTGTCAGTAGCATCTGCCCAATTATTTAAGACTTTAAAAGAAGGGGGAGGGGTAATTTTTATCCTTTCGTACAGGATGAAGACACTGGTTCACATTTCTCCTGTATGACAGAATCTCTATTCCATACAGTAAACGGTTTAATAGAAAATAACCGCACAGTGCACTCATTTTTTTGCCACTAGATGCATCAGAACACAAGACAGCGGAGGTCCTCTGGTGGTGTGCACGGGTTAATATATTTTGTCCACAGGGATATTACGTCTACGTCACACGGTGTACCTAAAGCCGTGATAAATCTCAGGCAGGAATGGAGCATTGCATTGTTCTTGCTCTATAAATCATATTATTTTTAGAGCCTGGTGTCCCATAACCGGTCTCTCCGTTGTAAATTAAGGTGCTCCATTTTGTCAAACACCATATTTCGTGCTGACAGCGTCCCCGTACATATCAGACGTTAGTAATGCCGGTCTTTTTCTCCTCGCAGTTTATAACGGTGATTTGTCATTTTACTGGGTAGGTCACGTCAAATTATGCTTTAATTCATCTCAGTATTTAAGTCATCAAAAGGGCTCGGCGAGCATTGCTGGTCCATAATCAACATAACGTCAAATATCGCCAGTGGTGGGTCTGACACTCTGAGAAAAAAATCCCCGGCATGCAAAACCGAGATAATATAGAGAAAATATGTTGTTTTGTTTTTGTAAAGTGATAGCTAGCTATAAATATAAACAAAGTTGATTATTAAAGGGACACGCTCACCCTGACCACTTCACACTGTTAAAGTGGTCAGGATGTGTAGAGTCTGCCCCCCCCCAGCTCACCCAATCTGGTAAAATCGCAAGATGAAGTTGAGGAGTTTCCTCCACCCCACGCAGTGACACCAGCAGCTGGGATTTTTACATTTCCAGACTGCCGGTCAGCGGATCGGTCACTAGTCACGTCAGCACGCAGAGAGCATGCCGCCATCACCTTTTTTTTTTTTAGTAAGTATTTTACCAGTAAGGATACATTGAGATTTATCTCGTTTTCAAGTATGTCCTGGGTGGCGAGTATGTACCGTTAGGTGTCTTGCCCAAGGACACTTACTGGAGAGGTGCTCTGGCTGGGATTCAAACCTGTGTCTCCATGGTTATAGAGCAGTGATGTTACTTCTACTCCATCCATCCAGCCCTCTCTGAGACCATTTACAACAGCAATCGGTCTCAAAGAAGCAGCCGGTGGACCAGATCTGCCATGCGTACAGCTCCGATCCATCATTCTGCGCAGGCGCTATGGAATTTGTGAACATAAAGTGTGCAAGTCCAGCAGCGATGCGTAATGTACAGCTCCTTTGCTACGCAAATTGCACAGAAAAGGTTCATGGACTTATGGTTGAGGAGTCCCTGAGCCGAAGAGGAGGAGCTGCAGGCGTCAAGGGACAAAAAGTGAGTAAAATCACCCCAAAAGGAGAAAAAAAAAAATTGGCTATTTAAAGACTAAAAAGGGAATTCTTTTTTAATACTATGTTCCTTTAATGTGTTTTATTGTTTCCCGATGCCAAATTCCAATTTCTCTACTCATGTCGACATGACACATGCTCTGTATTGTACTGTATATTGTGTGTGTGTTCCTTTAGTATACAGTGGCAAGAAAAAGTATGTGAACCCTTTGGGATTAAGTTGAGTTTTGCATGAATTGGTCATAAAATGTGCTCTGATCCTCTGATCCTCTGCGGAGCTTCAGTTGGCGGACAGATGGTCTTACGTTTTCCTGCAAAATGTCTTGATAAACTCTGGAATTCATTTTTCCATCAATGACAACAATCCGTCCAGGCCCTGAGACAGCAAAGCAGCCCCAAACCATGATCCTCCCTCCGCCATGTTTTACAGTGGGGATGAGGTTTTGATGTTGGTGTGCTGTGCCTTTTTTCTCCACACATACAGGGTTATCCAAAGAGATTCGAAAAGTCACCGCACGTTCGGTGACTTTTCGTTCTCTTCAATTCGGTTCCTTTTGCCGATTGCATTTCGGTGACCCTGCGGTGTATTCAGCAAACAGCACAGGGTCCCCGAATTGCAGGGAAAAGCTGCCGCAAACCTGACGAAAACTAACCGAATGCACGCTGAAAACAAGCAAAAACATCTGGATTAACCTTCGAAAGAGCCGAACAGGAGCCGAACAGGAGCCGAATCACAGGCAGCCGAAGCAGCTGTGACGTAGAGGAGGCAGTGAATAAATTAGAAAAACCTTTTGTATGAATCTGGGAAAATGAAACGCTGTTTGCAAAGAAACTACTGAGCGAAAATGTCTGAAATTTTCACAGGAGGTCCAGGGAATGATAATAAAGAGGGCTGTTACAAAAACAATAAGTAAACTGAAAAAAATAAATAAAAAAAAATCGGACTTTTAAAAAAATAAAAAAAAAATCAGAAAAATGCTTAAAGTATCCTAAAAAATCTATAAATAAAGAGACTTTTTGCTGCAGAATTTTATAATGAACGGTTTATTAGATATTGAATTAAAACGGGAATATTTTTAACATTGAAGCCTATGGGATTCTCCTGAATTAACTTGCCGAATTAAACCACCGAATGGCAGGGTATTAGGGGAACCTTTCACTGCTGGTTTGTGTTCTCTGAATAACCGAAGCAGTGCTTTTTCATGGGGATTTCACTGCCCTCGAACAGGGACCGAACAGGCACCGTATGTTCAGGCAATTCGCCAGGATTTGGCGAATTGCCTGCTCTCTGGATAGCCGAATGGCCAAGAAAGGTAGCCGAACGCTGATTTTCAGCGTTCGGTTACCTTTCTCAAGCAATTCGGATCTCTTTGGATAACCCTGATAGTGTTGTGTGTTTTTTCCAAACAACTCAATTTTGATTTCATCTGTCCACAATATTTTGCCAGTAGTGCTGTGGAACATTCAGGTGCTCTTTTACAAACTTCAAACGTGCTGCAATATTCTTTTTGGACAGCAATGGCTTCCTCCGTGGTGTCCTCCCATGTACTCCATTCTTGTTTAATATTTTCCTTATTGTAGATGTGTCAACAAAAATGTTAGCATGTGCCAGAGATTTCTGTAAGTCTTTAGCTGACACTCTAGGATTCTTCTTTACCTCATTAAGCATTCTGCACTGTGCTCTTGCAGTCATCTTTACAGGACGACCACGCCTAGGGAGAGTAGCAACAGTGCTGAACTTTCTCCATTTGTAGACAGTCTGTCTTACCGTGGACACATGAACACCAAGGCTTTTGGAGATACTTTTGTAACCCTTTCCAGCTTCATGCAAGTCAACAATTTTTGATCGTAGGTCTTCTGAGAGCTCTTTTCTGCGAGGCATGGTTCACATCAGGCAGTGCTTCTTGAAACCAGTAAACCCAAACTGGTGTGTGTTTTTAAAGGGCAGGACAGCTTTCAGCAACACATCCAATAATATCACACTGATTGGACTCAAGGTTGGCTCACTCCTGGCTCCAATTAGCTCTTGGAGAAGTTATTAGGCTAGGGGTTCACATACTTTTTCCACCCTGCACTGTGAATGTTTACATGTTATGTTCAATAAACACATGAAAACATATAATGTTTATGTTGTATTATTTTAAGCAGACTGTGTTTTTCAAATTGCTGTGACTTAGATGAAGATCAGAGCACATTTTATGACCAATTCATGCAAAACTCCACGTAATCCCAAAGGGTTCATATACTTTTTCTTGCCACTGTATGTCCATACTCCATGTACAAACTCGCAATGAGCACAATAGTGTCATCCAAAATAAATGATAATAAATTGCAGTAGTCATGGGTCTCGCAAAACTGTGGTGTGTCCCAAATCCCACACGTAACAAACACAGTAGTCATTATTTCACCTTTTGATGACCAACAATTGTTCATAACATTGTCATGTTCTGGACCCTTGTAATATAAGATGTCTGTTTGTTCAAAAGACAGCAGTTATGTAGCGTTTCAGCTCATTATTCCCTTGCCAGCGTGAAGTGAACTGGATAATCCCCATATTTTTTATATATTAAACCTTTAAATTCTGAATCAATAGTTAAAGCAGTGGTTCCTCCCAACCCTGGTCCTCAAGCCCCCTAACAGGCCAGGGTCCTCTCAATCACCTCCATAACGCTAGCGCTCACGCTCACATAAATGAGCATTAGTGCCAGATTACTTGAGGTGATAGCGTTCGGGAGGTGATTCAGGCGGAGCGCTAACGGGTTAAAATCCCCATTAGCGAATCGGCATTAGCGCTTTTTAGTGCGAGTTTACTGTATTTTGCGCTCCCCATGTTAAGCATAGGAATGGCAAAGTGTAAGCAGAGAGTAGCTAGCATTAGGATCACAAGGTCCTAACGATAATTACAAACGGCTGTCGCTAACTAAAAAAGTTTGCGACAGCTTAGAGCCGCTGCGGAATCAGTTATCACCAGCTGTAAACCCCCACCCCGAAAAAAAACCCAAATACTCACCTCTCAGCCCGATAAGCCTCCTCTGGCCACCAGGAGCAGAGTGAGACTGTGGAAAAAAAAGTTCCCAGTCTCCCTCCGTGATCACTCCGCTGACTTGCAGGAGCGCTGTCTCGAGCATCCTGGACCCTGGCGGCCGCTACGGGGCAGCCTGCTGGACTCAGCGCCTGCCCTGTTATCCACTGGTGAAACAGGGACACTAAGGGAAGATTAGCGAATGTGTCTCGTTTTAGCGAGGGCAGCTGATAGTGTCCCAGGTTTTCCGGATATCTGAAGCACAGCACAGGTGATACGATTTGCTGCTCAGTGATTGCAGGATTCAGTCTGTATTTCCCCAAGGTGATCCTTAAAACCTGGCCTGTTAGGGGGACTTGAGGACCAGGGATTGGAACCCCTGGTTAGGTTGATTGATGACCCTAAATATACAAGAGAAGAATGTAGAAAAAGTGAATTTTGCTGGTAAGTTGTCTTAACACGCAATCTTAAACAGAAATCACCACAGAGATAATCAGTTCTGTCCAGAACCCATTTCAAGAAAACTTCTCTTCGCCGACTCCCATGTCTAACGTCTGAGTCATGTTTATATCAGTTCCCATCCTCATCAGGCACCCTACCCTCCTGGCATTTAATTGACTCTTCTTCTATCTCATTTATCTTGTAATAATAACCTCCTCGATATTAGCTGCTCTACCCTTAAATCCCTAGTTCTTATCCTCGTCCTCTGTTAGGGTAGAACATCAGAGGCAGGTCAGGAAATCCCCACTCGTCCTTCTCTACCCAATGCTATTGAGAGAAGGTAATAGTTAGTTAGGGGCCACCAAATTCCAATACTAAATTGAGAGCTCATTATGATTAGGACCAGAAGATGCCCAAATCCAGTAGCTCCAGACATAGCCATTGGTAGATTTATTGTTAATGGTTTTATGTATTTTGTATTTTTTAATAGTACCGTCTGGGTGGAGTAGAGGTAACATCTCTGCTCTAAAACCATGGAGATCTAATTAGAAGATCTAATTAGAATTAGAAGAGGATAAAAGTCTCGCTGACTGCCTCAATGAATATTTTTGTTCAGTCTTTGCAGAAGAAAAGGAAGGAAAGGGACCTCAGTTAGGAGAGAACACTAAAGAGACATTTACATATGAGTTTACAGAGGAGGAGGTTCTAAAGCAGCTGTCTAAAGTAAAGACAAATAAGTCAATGGGGCCTGATGGGATCCATCCTAAATTATTAAAAGAGCTCAGTGATGTAATAGCAAAACCGTTAACAGATTTATTTAACCAATCCTTGTTAACAGGAGTCGTCACAGAAGACTGGAAATTAGCAAATGTTGTGCCCATTTACAAGAAGGGTAGTAGGGAGGAATCGGGGAACTATAGGCCAGTTAGTCTTACGTCAGTAATGGGGAAATTAATGGAAACCATGTTAAAGGAAAGGATTGTTGAACATCTAAAAACACATAGATTACAGGATCAGAAACAACATGGGTTTACCTCAGGGAGATCATGCCAAACTAATCTTATTGATTTTTTTGATTGGGTAACAAAAATAATAGACACAGGTGGTGCAGTAGACATTGCTTATTTAGATTTCAGTAAGGCTTTTGATACTGTTCCGCATAGAAGGCTTATCAATAAATTGCAATCTTTGAGCTTGGATTCCAATATTGTTGAATGGATTAGGCAGTGGCTGAGTGACAGACAACAGAGGGTTGTGGTAAATGGAGTTTATTCGGCGCAAGGTCTTGTTACCAGTGGGGTACCTCAGGGGTCAGTACTTGGACCCATTCTCTTTAATATTTTTATTAGTGATATTGCAGAAGGTATTAATGGAAATGTATGTCTTTTTACTGATGACACAAAGATTTGCAACAGGGTTGACGTTCCTGGAGGGATCAGCCAAATGACAAATGATTTAGGTAAACTAAAAAAATGGTCGGAGTTGTGGCAATTGAGTTTTAATGTGGATAAGTGCAAGATAATGCACCTGGGACGTAAAAACCCAAGGGCTGAATATAGAATATTTGATACAGTCCTAACCTCAACATCTGAGGAAAGGGATTTAGGGGTCATTATTTCAGAGGATCTAAGGGTAAGTAGTCAATGTAATAGAGCAGCAGGAAATGCTAGCAGAATGCTTGGTTGTGTAAGGAGAGGTATTAGCAGTAGGAAAAGGGAAGTGCTCATGCCACTGTACAGAGCACTGGTGAGACCTCACTTGGAGTACTGTGTGCAGTACTGGAGACCGTATCTCCAGAAGGATATAGACATCTTAGAGAGAGTTCAGAGAAGGGCTACTAAAATGGTGTACGGCTTGAAGGAGAAAAGTTACCAAGAAAGACTTAATGATCTTAACATGTACAGCTTGGAAAAAAGACGAGACAGAGGAGATATGATAGAAACATTTAAATACGTAAAGGGAATCCACAAGGTAGAGGAAGGGAGTATATTTAAAAGGAAACAAAATAGCAAAACAAGAGGACATAGTCTTAGATTAGAGGGGCAAAGGTTTAAAAGTAACATCAGGAAGCATTATTTTACTGAGCGGGTGGTGGATACATGGAACAGTCTTCCAGTAGAAGTGGTAGAGGCCAAAACAGTAATTGAATTTAAGCAAGCATGGGATAGGCATAAGGCTATTCTAAACAAAAGATAAATCCAGGTTAAGTATCCATGTAATTGGGCAGACTAGATGGGCCGAAAGGTTCTTATCTGCCGACATTTTTCTATGTTTCTATGTTTCTATCTAGGTTCGATCCTGTCCAGAGCACCTTTCCAGTAAGTATCCTTGAGCAAGACACCTAACTGTACATACTGGTCCACCACACAATATCCGCTGTTCAGTCCAGAGGTAACATCTCTGCTCTTCGACCATGGGGAAGCAAGTCAAATCCCGTTCAGCACATCACTCCAATACAACTGTGGAGAAGCAAGTCTCGACTTTACGAGAAGCGGGTTCAAACTAACCACCAGGTCGCTGATCTACAATCATGGAAAGACGACTCGATCCCACTCAGAAGACACCACCAGCGAGTGTCCTTTGGCAAGACACCTTATGATATGTATGGATGCGCCTACCTCACAAAATACTTGTACATCTCATAGATTGTAAGTTCCCTTGGGAACAGGGTCCCCCTGAATCAGACCGTATCATCCATGTGTGGTATTACAATGTATCAACCCCTTGTGCACTGATCTTGTAAAGCGCTGCAGAATATGTGGCGCTATATAAATTAAGGATAATAATAATTAAAGGTCTATTTTTGGATATTCCTGCAGCCTGTGTTCACTTGGAGGTGGAGTTTAAGGGTTTTTTTCTCCAGAAAAAAGTCCTGAGTGCTAATAAAAAGTCCTGGAGAACTCTAGATCAAGTAGATGACCACTTGGCTAAAGATAAAAAGTCTGTACAGAGTCACGCTAGGGGGAATACCCTTTTTTTTTCATATTTATTTTTATGCAGAGCCTGTTTAAAGAGAAAGGGATTTGAGGCAATGGAATAAGGTGTACGGGTACCTGTGAATCCAAGAGGGAAAAAACTGCAGGCTGTGTCTTTAGAGCCGAGAAGGGCTCTATAAGACATGAATGCATTCTAATAAGTATCTTAAGAAAGATCTATTGAGACCTTGAAATACTGCACAATATTGCTCTTTTTATTCTTTTAGAAAAAACAATGCAATAACGTGAAATAAAAATATACTTAACTATATAAGGAGTAGAATATACTCCCAGAAGGTAGTTCTTGTCCTCCTTTACAGACCAATAGGTATAACAAGGAAGTGCAAAGTCCTATGAAAATGAAAATACAAATGTAGTGCAATATAGCCGTAGAAATGTAGCCTAAAAATGTATAAACCTCGCATGAGCCCTCTTATGAATTCACACCTCAATTGAATCCCATTCATCAGATGGCTGCTTATCCATTTTTAGGCTACATTTCTATGGCTATATTGCACTAGATTTGTATTTTCGCTTTCATAGGACTCTACACTTCCTTGTTATACCTCTTTATTCTTTTTTTTTAAAAAATTCTTTATTTTTGAATTTATACTCAGACAGTGAGAGCAACAAAAGTTAAGTAAAGGCCGCGCAGGGCCAATAAAAGTCAGCTACATAGACACTTATGCCTCTTTATTCTTTTAATAGATGATTATTAACACCATGAGGCATTCCAAATTTGAGATGACGAGCAAAGATTTTTAAAAATGACGATGAGTGTGTGTATATAATCCCTTTTTCCTCACATGCATGTGCTGTGCTATATCGATATTAAGGGGTTATCTAAAAAAAATAAACACACACAAATACCTCCAAAATACCAGCAATATGACATATATCAATTGGCCACTTACAAACGCATATGAGATCAATTGCACCTCTTATATGAGGACGACTGTGTATTATCGTATATGGATCCTCCAGAAATCTTCCGATGAAATGAACCTCAAGGGAAAGGGATAAGAAACCAATAGTGCAGACAGTCAAAATAAACGTAAAAAAACAAATATTTATTGTGCTTACAATTTAAAAAGATAAATGAGGTACATAAAAATCACATATCACCCACTCCCCGTTTCTCCTCCCCGATTGGCCAGTAAGGATTCACAGTGCGGCTGGACTGGTCCGGTGACTAAATTGTAAGCAACAATAAATATTTGGTTTTTAAGTATTTTTGGCTGTCTATTCTATTGGTTTCTTGTCCCTTTCCTTTGAGGGTCATTTCATTAGAAGATTTCTGGAGGATCCACATACGACAACATGCATTCAACCTTATATATGATGTGCAGTTGATCCTATATGTGTTTGCGAGTGGCCAATATATCATATATAGGGTAATACCCCCAAAACACCAGCTATATGTGTGTCCACAATATTGAGGCCTTGTTTGTATTGCCATTGGTAGAGTCTAAAATCAGTCAAGACAGCAATGGCTAGTGTGAGGCAGAAGCGATCCAACAATCATCGCTCAGCACAGGAAACGCAAGAACACACAAAAGTGTGGTAATAAAATGCTTATGGAGTCTAAATATAATCTTTAATTAAAGGTCTTGTCCCTCGTCTCCATCTTTTCTAAGGAGCTGATTTAGGCATCGCCATTGCAACCAAAGTCATGGAAGCACTTGTCTGGATTGATCCAACCACCAAACAATGTAAGGATGGCCTCCGCAGCCAGTTGACCGGACAGGAAAACTACAGTCACCACCCTGACACAAGGCAGCTGAGTCACCTATCTGTGTTGAGTATTGCCAAGGAAGTGGTAACTCAAAAACCACTTGTCTTGGCGTACATTGTGGGCTGGTAACCGTTATGTTGAGTTTACGGTAGTTCTACCTTTCACACAATTACTGCTTTTCTACTTGGAATTAGTCCCTGTGTTTTAAAGACCACATGGATGTAAAATAATCCTTGTGACAGCTGTGGGCTTTAGCCTCATTATACTTCATTAAACACACAAAATTTCTTGGTCTCAATGGCATACACGCAATCAGTGCATGGTGTGTTGATTGCACCCCACTGCCTACATACAGACATGTTCACTGATTACACTGGTCAACACAATTTTTGTCACAGACCCACTTTAACCTGTTATATCACCCATACTTCAGGAGTTATGCTCTAGTAAAGTTTTTACATTACTGTAAATAAGCCATTTCAGAATTGTTTAGGTGCACCAGTGGCTTAACAGGAAAAATTCCATGGTTATGAAGAACTTTGTAAAAGCGATGGATAGAAGTTGACTTGGATTTGCATATCTAAGAAAGACATTTCCAAGAATCAGTGAGGCGAAGATCAAAGAAGGGATCTTCGTAGGACCTGAAGTTAGAAAACTGATGAAAGATAAGAACTTTGACGATCAGTTGAATGAATCCGGACTGTTTGCCAAGACTTCTTGGGAAATAACAAGGCACACAAATATGCAAAATTAGTGAATACTCTACTGAAATCTTACCAGAAATGGATTCACACCTAGATTTTTTCCCAGCAAATCTAGGAGCAGTCAGCGATGAACATGGGGAATGGTTTCACTAGGACATTTCGGTAATAGTAAATAGGTATCAGGGCAAGTGGATCTCCAGTAGACTATTGCAGACGATTGTTGGACCCTTAAGTGGGATGTTCCTGAGGCACAATAAAGCAGAAAATCATATAAATGTACCTTTTAGGACACATTCCGTTAGTATATACATCTGTACACATCTATCATAAATATAGAAAAACAATGTAAATTTCAAATAGATGTCACTTCAAAACATTACGTGATGGAGAGAATTTCTAAGCAGATATCTGAGTTCGCAACAAAAAACAGAACTAGAATCACTCATGTTCATTTCTGTGACAGAAATGTTTTTGATTTAGTTTACCAGTGTTATCTGTGCGGTTTTAAGTGTGTATATAACTCTTTTGTTGGAGTTAAACAGTGAATTTCATTTGATTTGGGACAAAATAACATTGCCTGATGAACTGCGAATATCATATTGGTATAAGTATGACCTATTTCTCCTGTTGAATTGGATTTCTGAACACACAAAGCCCATGCGAGAATTAGTCAACCAAGTGGAAGAACATCACTTCATATAGGAGTTGCCCATGACGACATCAGAAAAACAAGCTCAACTCCTGTTTGGTTTTATCAGAGGCAAAAACATCCTCTCGGGAATTGAATCCAATAACCACTGGCGTTTGCAGAAGTTGAAACCATTTTCACTGCAAAGACGGATGACAAACGCCAGCTTTTCACAAGCATTAATTCCAAACAGCAGCAGGAGAAACTTCACAGTGAAGCTTCTGCTGCTTTTTGGATTTAACATTTGTGAAACGCCAATGTTCATCACCATTGCAGCAACAGCAACTTTACATTTTTTTAAAATAAGAAACCCCCTTTGTCCCGTATATATATATATATATATATATATATATATATATATATATATAATCGCAATTAGGGTTGCACCGATACCGATACTAGTATCGGTATCGGGGCCGATACTGGGTACTGCAGGAGTACTTGGTATTCGTGTAGTATCCCCCGATATTTTTCCCGATACCGGAAGCCGGCATTGAGCCGGCTTGCCGGCATCCGAGGGGCTGTGGCGGCTGTCCGAATGCTCTATCGGCATTCAAACAGCCGCCCCTGGAGCTCTCCACGACGATACTTACCTTCCTGAGCGACGCCGGGAATGTCTCCACGCGTGCGCTCGTTGGAAGGACCCCAGCCGCACCATGTGGGACCATGTGATCGCGGCTGGGGTCCTTCCAACAAGCGCACGCGCGGGAACTTTCCCAGCGTCGCTCAGGAAGGTAAGTATGAACACAGTGAGCAGTTGCAGGCCCTGCAGCTGCTCTCCGCGATGATACTTACTTTCCTGGGCAACGCCGGGAAAGTTTCCACGCGTGCTCTCGTTGGAAGGACCCCAGACGCGATCACATGGTCCCACGTGGTGCGGCTGGGGTCCATCCAATGAGCGCATGGGCGGAGACATTCCCGGCGTTGCCCAGGAAGGTAAGTATCGTCGCGGAGAGTGCCGGGGGGGCATATCCATGTGTGAGCTGGGGCAAATCCATGAGCTGGGGCAAATCCATGAGCTGGGGCATATCCATGTGTGAGCTGGGGCAAATCCATGTGTGAGCTGGGGCATATCCATGTGTGAGCTGGGGCATATCCATGGGTTGGGGGCAATATCCATGTGTGAGCTGGGGCAAATCCATGAGCTGGGGGCAATATCCATGTGTGAGCTGGGGCAAATCCATGTGTGAGCTGGGGCAAATCCATGTGTGAGCTGGGGCATATCCATGAGCTGGGGCAAATCCATGTGTGAGCTGGAGCATATCCATGTGTGAGCTGGGGCATATCCATGTGTGAGCTGGGGCATATCCCATGAGCTGGGGCAGTATGAATATATATATATATCTTGGGGGGGATATATACATGTGAGCTGGGGGCATTTTTATATGGTCTGTTCTTATTGGAAAGCGTCACATGACATTAAAGAAAAGTATCGGTACTCGGTATCGGTGAGTACTTTTAAAAAGTATCGGTACTCGTACTCAGTCTTAAAAAAGTGGTATTGGTGCATCCCTAATCGCAATAAAGGACTGGTAATAGTTTGTGTATATGAATTTAAAAATGGCATTTCTGCCCTGTCTCCAGCAAAGTCCTTTGAATCCATAGAAGGTGTGAATGGAGGAAATTGCCCCTTTGTTCTGCTCAGCAGGGGGGGAAGGTGCACTCCCTCATGTCAGGGGGAAAGCCAGTCGGAGTGGAACCACTGTGACCAAAAGCGCATTTCAAAAGAAACGAATATGCCCTTTGATCGCTAGAGACGATCTTTGGATAATTGTTATTATATCTGTGAATTAAATTAACCCCTTCGCTGCTGAGGCTTTTCCCGCCTCTGTGCTGAGGTCATTTTTACCGGTTTTGCTCATCATGTTTAAACGTGTTTTGAAGGCTTATTTTAGTATATGACCCAGACATATTATATATCGTTCTTTCCGTCAGACTCGGCAGATTCATAATATGTCCTTATTATATGTATACGTCATGACCTGTCTGTATATTATAACAAAAAATGGAATAAAATATGAATTTTCAATAATTTACAACGTGTAAAGTGTTTTTTTTTCACATTTTAACATGCGAGCAATTGCGGTTCTATTTTGTATGGGGTGCGCTTGTTAAAAAAATTAGAGATGGGGTCTCGTTACATTTTTTTTTGGGGAAAATTACACGATTTTTAATAAACGCACCGCATACAAAAATCGTTAGTGCAGCATCATTGTTCACATTATAATTGAAATGGGAACAATATTGCTGCATTAACAAACCAAAAAAAAGAAAAAAAAATTGTTTATTTTTTTTATAATTTTTTTATTTTTTTTATTTTTAATTTTCATTTTTTTTTATTTTTACAAACTTTTTTCACAGTCGTGTTTGGTATTGTTGGAACGGCCATGCTCTGGCCGATCCAACCATACCAAACTTTAACCCTTAGCTGCACGGATCGGGAGATAGGGGGTTTATTGGAACCCCCTATCTCCACCATTGGTGGCAGCTAGGGGTTAACTCCAGGACTGGCGTCATCGTGCTATGCACGATGACGCAGTCCTCAGGGGGAGTTCCCGGAGGCTTGGCCGACATCTAAGATGTCGGCCAGCTCCGGGAAAGGATCACGAACCGGCGCTTTTCAGCGCCGATTCGTGATCCGGCTCCCCAGGGGTTAATGCCAGGTACCATTTGGAAGGGCAGGCTGTGCCCTTCCAAATGGTGCCTGGGTTAACCCCCTGCACGCCGCCGATCGGGAGGGAGAGAGGTCCGAACGACCTCCCCCCCTCCCTTTCAGGCGCCTCCTTCGCACATGCGGGGGGGGCGCCTGAATTAGGTGTCATCGGGCCGCCGCAATGACACCTAATTACTCCGGCGGCGGTTCCGGATGCTGGGCTGACATCGAGGATGTCAGCCCGCACCGGGGGGGCCAGCGATCGGCTGGAACCCGGCCGAACGCTGACCCCAAAGAGAGGACGCGCTCAGCGCGTGCACCGCATGGAACGTGACATGCGGTTGGACGCACTGAGCGCGTCCTTGGCATGGAAGTGGTTAAATAAGAAGTGAACCGAGCCTGCCCACGAATTAACAGGAGGGGGATTCTGGGAAACGTAATGGGTGGGCTGTACCATCTATGGGCTGTACCTTGGAGGAATAGGGGAAAATGTATATATAGTCTGAAACGCGCCATGTGTTTTGGCTTATTCTGTTGGGGTCACGCAAGAAGTGAGAATTTGCTGGTTTTTCCAATCTCCAGACCCAGGGGGCCACAGATGTCCTTCTAGCTTGCTGACGTGTGAGTAAGGGTCTGTGTTTTAATCCTTTTTATGTTTCTGCTTGTGTGTGTAAATATTGATTATCATATCCATTTTTTCTGGAACCAAATGCACTGTGATATATCAGTTTGTTTGTTTATAATAATAAACATAAAACTTATTAAGATCTACTTCTGCCTGATATTCGAACCCCGATAACCGAAAAGACTGGGTTAATCCAGGGATATTTTTTAGCGTGGATTGATCTACCAAACGTGAGTTGGGGTGCAGTCAGTCGTCTGGACTGTTTTCTATTTTGGGGTGCATAACCAGGGTCTCAAACCAGCTCTGGTTCAGACAGTAAGCATCTTGGGTAAAAAGTCGGTTTGTGGTGGCAGTGTGACGAACAGTATAAGGAAAGTGGGTACAGGGATTGTGGGCAACGTAGTCAGTACTCCAGGTTGAGAGTAGACGAATACTGCGTTGCAACCCTAAGGCCACTTCATCACGTTGCGTGCCCTTCTGGAGTGAAGGTGTTGCCGTGACAGTTAGGCCAGCGTGTGCGGGGGATTGTGGGCCACATAGTCATTATTTTGGGTCTAGTGTAGACAGATAGTGATTTGTTTAACCCTGCGTTTCCTTCGCCGCGGCGCACGTCTGTGACAACCTTTCTCTCTGTCTATTTACGCTGAACCTCTTTCACTTACGACCCCCCACACCCCTATTTTATCCTCTCAATATTTCCCCTTCCCGATAGAAGTAACATAAGGGAAAAGCAATTGTTTCCTTGTTTTCCTAATTACTCAAATATTTTGCATCTACATTCTCCTAAAATACACTCACCCAGTGGATTGCCCCTATGACTGTGCATTGTCTGCCTCACTTACAACAAGTCACCGCACTGTATAGCATATTCCAGGCTGGCGCGAGGATTTCTGACACCCTCGGCAAAAAAATATTTTTCTGCCCCTCCACTCCCCAAAAATTGCCTCTGCTCCCTTAATACATCTCATTCTCTTGTGGGGTCTAGACCAGGGGTCAGCAACCTTTCTCGCTGTGATACAGTGGAGTGAGATTGCATGCAGAGGGCGCTTGCAGTTCGAGAGCTCTCGCAGCTATCAGCTGTCCTTGACAAAGATCGTTTGGTCGAAACGTCTTTAATTTTAGCTGGTGATGAAATAAATCAACTTGATGTAATATTTTGGTCTACTGTAATTCTTATTGATATTGCTGCTTTTGGGGTTGTGGAGCAAGGACCCTCTTCCAATTATTGACCACAGATTGTGCCCAAGATGAATTTTGTTCTATATCAGCTGTCCTTGGCTATCGGCAGGAGAGGGTTGCAGCAACGCTGCATCAGCGCAAAAAAGAATTAACCTCTGCCATAGTGACTGCGGTTATATTAGCTCATATGGATGCCCCCTCCCAGTGCCACCCTATGCAATTGCCTAGTTGGGCTAATGGATGCACCGGCCCTGAGCATATTACTGAACATTTGGTTGATTCCCTGTTCCTGCTGATCTCAGTTACTCTGGTTTTATATAATTGTATTCATTACCATTTCTTTTTTTTACTTTATTTGTCACCCAGACATTGTTTTCATTCTTCTCCCCCTCTCACTTTATCAGATGCCCAATATACAGGGTGTCCATAAAGTCTCTTTACAATTTCAAAAATTTATTCCAAAGGCAAAAGAAAAGACAGATAAGTGAAAATTATTACAAAATGAGACGCATATATTTTTTTGCCTCATTTAATACACCTCTATTTGGGCACCATTAGTTTCACGAAGTACATCAAGTCGGTACTCGATTTATTGCCATGTTCGCTTCAGCGAGATAGTCCAAAGATGAATGTGTGGTGTGGGATCATGTGAAATTGAATCGATGGTATGTTTTTTTTCGCTGAGTCATCAATTACTGCAAATGTTTACCTTGACCTTTTGACTGAATACGTGGCACCACAACTACATGACCTTCAACCAACCATCATTTTGCAGCAAGAAGCTGCACCACCACATTGGGGACGGCATGTTCGTGGGTTCCTAAATGAAACATTTCCAGACCGGTGGATTGGAAGGGGTGACCCAATTCCCTGGCCACCTCGTTCACCAGATATCACTCCCCTCCACTTCTTTCTATGGGGTTATGTTAAAGATATGGTGTATGGAACAAAGAGACATCACTAATCTAAAGCAGAGGATCACTGACGCCATTGCTACCATTGATGAGGGTTTGCTACAGCGAACATGGCAAGAAATTGAGTACCGTCTTGATGTGCTTCGTGCAACTAATGGTGCCCATATAGAGGTGTATTAACCCTTTCGCTGCTGAGGCTTTTCCCGCCCCTGTGCTGAGGTCATTTTTACCTGTTTTGCGCATCATGTTTAAACGTGTTTTGAAGGCTTATTTTAGTATATGACCCAGACATATTATATATCGTTCTTTCCGTCAGACTCGGTAGATTCATAATATGTCATTATTATATGTATACGTTATGTCATGTCTGTATATTATAACAAAAAATGCAATAAAATATGTATTTTCAATAATTTACAACGTGTAAAGTGTTTTTTTTCACATTTTAACATGCGAGCAATTGCGGTTATATTTTGTATGGGGTGCGCTTGTTAAAAAAATTAGAGATGGGGTCTCGTTACATTTTTTTTTGGGGAAAATGACACTATTTTTAACAAACGCACCGCATACAAAAATCGTTAGTGCAGCATCATTGTTCACATTATAATTGAAATGGGAACAATATTGCTGCATTAACAAACCAAAAAAAATAAAAAAAAGTGTTAATTTTTTTTTTAATTTTTTTTTTTTAATTTTTATTTTTTTATTTTTTTTTACAAAATTTTTCACAGTAGTGTTTGGTATCGTTGGAACGGCCATGCTCTGGAACCCCTAACTGCCACGGATCGGGAGATAGGGAGTTCATTGGAACTCCCTATCTCCACAGTTGGTGGCAGTTAGGGGTTAAGTCCAGGACTGGCGTCATCGTGCTACGCACGATGACGCCAGTCCTCAGGGGGAGTTCCCGGAGGCTTGGCCGACATCCAAGATGTCAGCCAGCTCCGGGAAAGGATCGCGAACCGGCGCTTTTCAGCGCCGATTCGCGATCCAGCTCCCCAGGGTTTAATGCCAGGCACCATTTGGAAGGGCAGGCTGTGCCCTTCCAAATGATGCCTGGGTTAACCCCCGCAGAGCCGCCGATCGGGAGGGAGAGAGGTCCGAAGGACCTCCCCCCTCCCTTTCAGGCGCCTCCTCCGCACATGTGGGGGGGCGCCTGAATTAGGTGTCATCGCGCTGCCGCGATGACACCTAATTCCGGCGGCTGCGGTCCCGGATGCCGGGCTGACATCGAGGATGTCAGCCCGCACCGGGGGGCCAGCGATCGGCCGGAACCCAGCCGAACGCTGACCCCAATGGGAGGACGCGCTCAGCGCGTCCTCCGCATACCAGCGGTAATGCTGAGGACGCGCTGAGCGCGTCCTCAGCATTGAAGTGGTTAAATGAGGCAAAAAAAATGAAATATATTCGTCTCATTTTGTAATAATTTTCACTTATCTGTCGTTTCATTTGTCTTTGTAATAAAAATTTTAAATTGTAAAGAGATTTTAAGGACACCCTGTATCTTTGAATCACAAAGAATGACCTTTAGGCTGGGGTCAGACCAGCGCACTTTTAACGTGCGTTCTGGCGCACTTAATCACGGCCGCACTAGCAGCAAATGAAGGGGAATGACGGCCAATATACGAAGTACGGTCGCACGAAAGTCCGGCCGCGCAACGCAAGTGGAAAACGAACGCATTTTTCTGAGAACGCTGAACCGCTAGTACTGACGTACTGAGTGCGCAGCTGCGGCATAGCGGCGTGTTTGCGTGATTAGGAGATGTCAGACGCTGCTAATGTCCAGCCTACATAACGTCCAGACGCAAAAAGAGTTTTATTGACGATCCGAAAGAAATCACGCACGAAAAATGCGCATCGTATGACCGTTTTCGCGCATTCCGTGAAAAAATACGTCAATTCGTTCGGACGCACTTTTTTACGTTCGCGTGTAAAAATGCTTTCGTTTGACCCTAGCCTCAAACCACATCTTGCAATAGAAGATAAGAATGTCCTCACTCTGATCTTTTATTAGTAGAAATATTCATATTGTGCTTAGACAGGGTATCTGAGACACCCGCCCGCCAGCTGATTACCATGCGTATACAGCTGTTTTATTTTTTTTCTATCTTTATTTTCTTGTTATAGGGTTCCAGTGGGCAATGCCATGTGTTTTATATTTGCCGACCACTTTGATTTAATAAAGCGAACGCAACCAAACAACGGCCCGCACTTCAGAAACCAATTAGAACGGCACAAACGTGCAGATCTCGGTGGCAGATGGAATTCTTTTTTCGTGTGTGTGTTTATCGTAACCCATTTCTCTTACTTTATTCTATTTTATGCCGCCACCTAAGGGTCTATTATAAATTGATTCTCGAGCTTATTAGGCGATGTTACGACTTCATCGATACCTAGAGAGCAATTATAATCTGCGTACGCATGATCTTGCATTGTTACAGGCGGAACGAGTCTGTTTTAGGTTTCCGAAATCCAATTCACAAAGTAAATAAAATATGTGAAGTCCATTAGCAGATAAAAAAAATAAAAAAAAACAACAACAAAAAAAAAGTTACATAATGGACCACGGTATACGGCTGTCTATTAATAGCGTTTTCCGTTGGGGAATTAACAAATGGATTTTACTGCATGCCGGTCAGTCTAGCACAGAAAATCTGGCGTTTTATTTTTCCTTTTTCAAAGAACAATTAAATAATGTTACATTAATTGAAGCGAAGAACAATCATTATAGTCGTTTCTCAGGACGGTGCATTATCTCGGTTTTTTTTTTGGTTTTTTTTCTACTTGCCGGTTCAATGCGCGCATGATGGTACGTAATCCTTTCTCAGATCTTGGCGAAGGTCAGGAGGAATGAGAAACTTTTAAATCTGGAATTAAGCCAGGCATAAAACGAGGTTATCAGCCTGCAACTACAGAACGCCTGCTGGGAAAGGGAAATAACCTGGCTGTAATTAGCAGTAAATAGGAGCCTTAAAAAGTCCACGTCTCGCCTTCTGTTGATTGCGTTGGTTTCTGTGGTCCCATCACCTCTCGACCGTGGTTATTTTTTGGATTGGATTTCCAACGATGTATCATTAGCGAGCAAATTACTAAATGAGTTACTAAAGTAGTTACAAAGAAAGAAAGTATGTGCAGGATAGGGTTGCCAGGTCCTCCATGTTTTCCTGGACAGATACAATTTATTCATGCTGATGGGCCGTGCATAAAAAATAGGGTAATATCAAGAAAAATACTCCAGTATATGGCAAAAAACAGGAGGGCACCTTTAACGACGTCCTAAGAGGAATGAAAAAAGAGTAGCCTTCGTATCCAAATATGGAACACATGTGGATCAAATTAAGACGATTCTGTTTAAAAACTGGCATATTTTAAAAGATTCTTATCCAAATATACCAGAATTTCAAATGGTTCCCCTTATGTCTTACAAAAAGGGCAAGTCCCTTAAGGATAAATTAGTGAAGGCAGAACTTAAGGGAGACCAGAGTAAGAGATTCTTCGGCACACCCAAAAGGGGCACCTTTCCCATGTCTCAATTGCTCCTGTTTCAGTGCCATTATCCGTGGAGACTCCTTTGTCCATCCCCACTCAGGACATAAACGTAAAGTAAGAGGGTACTACCCATGTAATTCCACACATGTAGTATACTTACTAAAATGCCCCTGTGGGTTAATATATGTAGGAGAGACCACACAAAGAGTAAAGAATCGTATTTTAAAACATAAATCTGATATCGGGACCAAAAAGGTGGAACTTCCAGTACCGTGCCACTTTGTGGAATTCGGTCATGACGTGTCACAGTTGAGATTTCAGGTAGTGGAAGGTATCCCTAAGTTTACCAGAGGGGGGGATAGAGAGAAAATCCTGAAAAGGAAAGAACTTTATTGGATTTACCATTTAAATGCGATGTCCCCCCAAGGGTTAAATAGAGAGGTGGATTATGCACCCTTTCTATAATGCAGGTCACAAAAATTGGGGATTATGAAATTTTTCTTCATCGTAGCTATTTAGGTCTCCAATGGTGGGAATGGGTTAATTTAAGTGTTATGTGAATAATTAAGCAGATTTTGCATTTAATAAATTTAATTGATATGTACTAATAAACAGTGGCGTAGCGTGGGGGGGCTGGGGGCCGTGGCCCCGGGCGCAGTTTTGTTTTGGGGCGCATAATTTCAAAAGAAATTTGCACCCCTAAAACTTGAGGCCTGGACTGACCCGCCAGGCCCTCGGGCGCCGCCCAAGGGCCCGCGGGTTGAGGGGACCCAGATGCCGGGCAGCAGGAGTGTCTGCCCGGTCCTGAACAGTGAGTCCATCCGTGTTGAAGGGGATGCGGCTGCGTGCAGGTACCACCTGACTGGCCGGACCGCGTGACCTGCGCACGCACGCAGCCGCCTTCCCTTCAACACGGACGGACTCACACGCTGTTCAGGACTGGGCAGGCACTCCCGCTGCCCGGCATCTGGGCCCCCTCAACCCCTGCTGGATCCGGAGCTGGGGCAAGTATCCATGTGAGAGCTGGTTGCCGCTGGGGCAATATCCAGGTGAGAGCTGGGGCAAATCCATGAGCTGGGGGCAAATCCATGAGCTGGGGGCAAATCCATGGGCTGGGGGCAAATCCATGAGCTGGGGCATATCCATGAGCTGGGGCAAATCCATGAGCTGGGGGCAAATCCATGAGCTGGGGCAAATCCATGAGCTGGGGGCAAATCCATGAGCTGGGGCATATCCATGAGCTGGGGGCAAATCCATGAGCTGGGGCATATCCATGAGCTGGGGCAAATCCATGAGCTGGGGGCAAATCCATGAGCTGGGACAAATCCATGTGAGAACTGGGGCAAATCCATGAGCTGGGGCAAATCCATGAGCTGGGGCAAATCCATGTGTGAGCTGGGGCATATCCATGATCTGGGGCAAATCCATGTGTGAGCTGGGGCAAATCCATGTGTGAGCTGGGGCATATCCATATGTGAGCTGGGGCAAATCCATGTGTGAGCTGGGGCAAATCCATGAGCTGGGGGCAAATCCATGAGCTGGGGCATATCCATGAGCTGGGGGCAAATCCATGAGCTGGGGCATATCCATGAGCTGGGGCAAATCCATGAGCTGGGGCAAATCCATGAGCTGGGACAAATCCATGTGAGAACTGGGGCAAATCCATGAGCTGGGGGCAAATCCATGAGCTGGGGCAAATCCATGTGTGAGCTGGGGCAAATCCATGAGCTGGGGCAAATCCATGAGCTGGACAAATCCATGTGAGAACTGGGGCAAATCCATGAGCTGGGGCAAATCCATGAGCTGGGGCAAATCCATGTGTGAGCTGGGGCATATCCATATGTGAGCTGGGGCAAATCCATGTGTGAGCTGGGGCATATCCATGTGTGAGCTGGGGCAATATCCATGGGAGAGCTGGGGCAAATCCATGTGTGAGCTGGAGCAATATCCATGTGTGAGCTGGGGCAATATCCATGTGAGAGCTGGGGCAATATCCATGTGAGAGCTGGGGCAATATCCATGTGAGAGCTGGCTGGGGCAATATTCATGTGTGAGCTGGGGCAATATCCATGTGAGAGCTGCGGCAATATCGATAACGTGTCCACAGGTTGGGGGGGGGCGCACAATTCTTGGCTGGCCCCGGGGGCTGAAAACCCACGCTACGCCACTGCTAATAAATCTACAATTGACACCATTGAAGACATTGAAGACATGGTAGCAGCATTGGTTTTAAAGGCAATGTTTGTGCTTTGGACACAATCATTGCAAACAGGTGTTACAATGAGGAATCTGTGTATAACACCGCTGTTTTTAATGATGTTAATTACTCATGATGTATTTAAGAAAGTGTAGAGATATGTTTAGTAGACTTGACAAAGACCTGGTTGCAGGTCGAAACGTTGTTCTACTGTTGATGGAATAAAACCAAAAAATTTCTTGCTATATACTGGAGTATTTTTCTTGATATTGTGCTATGTCCTTGGAGTGAGGACTTTCCAGTGGCAGCTCAAAGGTGGGTGGCAGGAACCTGAACTGAACTTTATTTTATAAAAAATAGGGTTGCCAGATCGGCCATGTTTCCCTGGACGCATATAATTTATTCATGCTGAGGGGCGGCGCATGAAAAATGGAACCCTGCAGCATGTATGATGCATATGCTGCAGGTAAGGAATCCCAGGTGACCTGCCTTGATTTCCCTCCTGCAGCATATGAATTATACATTTTGCAGGGCAACACTTTTCCCTGTGCTCCCCTCTGCATGAAAACATAACAAGTGTCCAGGAAATCATGGCCGATCTAGCATCTGTGAGCTCTTCTTCTCCATGAAATAATAATAGACATCCAGGAAAATATGGAGGTTCTGGCAACCCTAATTGGCCGTCCAGATATTTTAGTACTACATCTCCTATGAGGCTCTGCCATTCTAATGAGTAGCTGAGCATCATGGGAGATGTTGTTTCCAAAAACACCTGTAGGGCCCAGGATGCTGACCCCTGCTCTAGGTTTTACACAGTTTATATGTCATAATATTGTATTTTGTTTTAATTACTTGTAGCGCTGTGGTTGATTTTGGCTCCCTGGACTGAGATAATATTGCCACTAGGAGGAGCCAGAGCATAACGTATGTAAAAGAGTGTGGGAGACCTATGGACTACATCCCCCAGAAACCCTGGTGACAAAAGGAAGGAAGCAAGTTCTCTGGGCAGGAAGTGAAGAGCCTCCTGTGGAGCAGGGGCAGAGCTGAGAAAGCAGTGAAAGAAGGCAGTCACTCGTGTGAGACTTTCTGGGATCTAGACCATCGGGAGCGTAGAGAACCGGCGGCATCCTGAGCTGGAGTGATCAGGGAAAGGCCGGATCGACTTGCTGCCTGTCCTGCTGAGTGTTCCGATAAGTGCGGAGAAGAAGGACCTAGTGTAAGGAGGCCGCGGACGGAGTGGAGTGCTGGCGGCAATTTGTCATTGTGCTGAGCTGAATCGGTTTGGAAGTGGTGATTTCTGCAGCAATGGGCTCCAGACGGTAGAGGGGGACTTCTGGCAGAGTTCATCGGCCGGGACAATTTCAGTTTCGCCGGATGGGTGAGAGGCCTCCAGGACTGCAACTTCCATAACAGTGTGCACTTACCTGATTGTTTCAAATTACAGGGCCCCAACGCTGACTAGTCGAAGATCTTTTTGTTCATTCACTGGCCAGTGGATTTTAGTACCTGGGCACCCTAGGACATGAGCTAACAATTATAATTTTTTAGAGCGGGACTGAAGCCCACGAACTGAGGAGTATTAACTTTTTGTTTTTTTCTTCCTTTCTGCCATGTGGGGGTTTTTTCTGCGTTGCGTATCAGGTCATTTATTTGGGTTCAATTGCTTCATGCCTTGTGTTCAATGCCATTTATTCTTCAGTAAATTAGATCATTTAGAAAATCCATAAAAGTGTGCTGGCGTCCAGTGATTCGTTAGTGCGGTTAGACAAATCCCGGGTTATTCAGCGGCTCCTTCGGGGGTGAGCGCTACATACTTATGAGAAAAGGGAAATTATTCAGCAAAAAATATGCACGTATAGATTTTTTTTAATTGACAGTTAAGCAATTTTATACCAATAGGCAAACTAGAATAAATCAATAAAAGTTTTAAAAATCTGTCAATAATTTTTTTCTTGCCTTAACCCTTTTTCACGCCTCTGTGCTGAGGTCATTTTTACCGGTTTTGCTCATCATGTTTAAACGTGTTTTGAAGGCTTATTTTAGTATATGACCCAGACATATTATATATCGTTCTTTCCGTCAGACTCGGCAGATTCATAATATGTCATTATTATATGTATATGTCATGTCCTGTCTGTATATTATAACAAAAAATGCAATAAAATATGAATTTTCAATAATTTACAACATGTTAAGTGTTTTATTTTCACATTTTAACATGCGAGCAATTGCGGTTATATTTTGTATGGGGTGCGCTTGTTAAAAAAATTAGAAATGGGGTCTCGTTACATTTTTTTGGGGGAAAATTACGCGATTTTTAACAAATGCACCGCATACAAAAATCGTTAGTGCAGCATCATTGTTAACATTATAATTGAAATGGGAACAATATTGCTGCATTAACAAACCAAAAAAAAAACTTGTTTATTTTTTTTTTTATATATATTTTTTTAAATATTTTTCAAATTTTTATTTTTAATTTTTATTTTTTTTAAAAAACTTTTTTCACAGTCGTGTTTGGTATCATTGGAACGGCCATGCTCTGGCCGATCCAACAGTACCAAACTTTAACCCCTAGCTGCCACGGATCAGGAGATAGGGGGTTCATTGGAACCCCCTATCTCCACCGTTGGTGGCAGCTAGGGGTTAACTCCAGGACTGGCGTCATCGTGCTATGCACGATGACGCCAGTCCTCAGGGGGAGTTCCCGGAGGCTTGGCCGACATCCAAGATGTCGGCCAGCTCCGGGAAAGGATCACGAACCGGCGTTTTTCAGCACCGATTCGTTATCTGGCTCCCCAGGGGTTAATGACAGCCACCGTTTGGAAGGGCAGGCTGTGCCCTTCCAAGCGGTGCCTGTATTAACCCCCTGCTCCCCGGCGATCGGGAAGGAGAGAGGTCCGAAGGACCTCCCCCCTCCCTTTCAGGCGCCTCCTCTGCACATGCGGGGGGGGCGCCTGAATTAGATGTCATCGCGTCGCCGCGATGACATCTAATGTCCCCACCGGGGTCCCGGAGTGCTGGGCTGACATCCAAGATGTCAGCCCGCACCGGGGGGGCGCAGCAATCCGCCGGAATCCGGCGGATTGCTGCCTCCTGTGCTCGGATGCGCTGAGCGCGTCCGTAGCACAGGAGAACCACTTGGCTGGACGCGCTGAGCGCGTCCATAGCAGCCAAGGGGTTAAACTCTGTAATTTCATCTTCTCTGGCCACGCCCCTCAACTAGGGGTGTTTCTTCTGCTCCCATTTCCTGTATAGTCCCTGCCTCCTCTCCACCCACGACTCCACCCAACAAAGAACTAGCACAAGCTGTGCACGTGAAACCCTGTGCAGCTCAGGACCTCAGACTGACGAACTGAATAATAGCTATCAATGCAACTGTGAAAGCAAAACTCACACACTGACTCACCCACTGACATGCTCACACACTCACGCATTCACCCGCCCACTGAGATGCTCACACACTCACCTAAGAAACTGATTAATTTCATAAAGTGGTTTGCTGATTGTAGTACATGTACGTATTGTAATTTAAGATCAATTCGATAGTTGATATATCAATTCGATATCGATTCAATAGTTGATAGTGATTCGAATTTCAGATCACTAAATAAATCCCCAATTAATCAAATTTTTCTTAATGATGAAACAGTATAACAAATTAAATTTGTTATATACCGTTTCATTTCGAATTCGGATCGAAACGATTCATGATTTCGGAAGTACTTACGAAATACGAATTAATCAAATTCGTTATGAATTTCAATTCGTTATGAAACAAATGCACTCCTTTAATACTCACTGTCTCACTCAAACTCCCTCACACGGTCACTCACTCTCACACTCTTTTTTGTGCTTTCTGTCTCTTGCGTGCACTCTCTCATTATTTCTCTTGCACTCTCTCTCGCTTTTCCTTGCTGGCCCTCTGCTTTATTTGGCTGTCGTTTTCTGGTTTATTTTGCTATGTCCCTCTGTGGTTTTTTTTTGCTGTCCCTCTCTCTGCTGTCTCTTTTTTTCCTCCCTCTGTGTATTGATTTGATTTCTGCCCTTCCCTGTCTCTGCAGTAGCTGGAAGTGAAAGAGTTACAGATTTGAATGGCACTCAGCCCCACCCTCCCCTCAGCTCACAGTGCAGGAGGGAGGAGGAGCAACTCAGTCACACATGCTCAGTGCATTTCTATGCATTCTACAGAATGCACACTGATTGGTTATCTCAATGTGCCTCCTTCGGTGGCTGTGGAAAACGAAACAAAAAGCAAAGCAGGTAAATATGAAAAAATATCATATTTACTTGCTCTTTATGCCTGCTGATTGACACTACTGGCTTGTTCAAAAGACATTGCACGATTTTAAAGGCACGCTGACAAAGCATGAATGTCCCTTGTCACGTCCCATGCCGTCTGTGTCGCCTGGCAGCACTTTTCACGTTGCTCGCTGGCTGGCCACCGAGTGAAGAAGCCAGACGGCCGCAATCACGTGGGATGCCGTGGGCGGGGTGCGGCGTGATGACGCGACACCCGCTGGGTTCAAAATTGGCAGTCTGAGACAGGTCCGGTGCCCTGACGTGGTTATCACTCTTCTCAGTGCTCATTGGGAATTTGCATCGATTCTGTGTACCGATTTGGCTTGTGTTACGTTTCTCCTGGCTGTTAACCCATCGGCTCCTGTACTGATTACCCGCTCTGGCATGCGACCCCTGGCATTCCTGCTACTCGATTTGGCACATGACTCCTGGCATCTGGCTTATGTTATATTCTGAAAAAATGTATCCAGCGCCACTTAGTGGACAAATGCAGTATTATACCAAATGCAGTGCTATAACAAATTTTAACAAATGCAGTGTTATGTCAGATTTTTGTAAAATTATTCGCAGTCCATAAAATAAGCAGCAAAAGTCCCTCTGCATAGCAGTATACCTCTAACCACCAAATGGACAAATTAGTTGGTAATAACCAAAAGTAGACAATGCGCTTCCTTTTAATAGGCAAGATACTTTGTCTTTAAGCCTCTTGATGCAATTCAGGTCCTTTGTGGTCTTCTTGCCTCAAAGAAAACACAAAGACAGGGGTACAACCCTGGTGCAGCCAGTACAGCTAGATGGAGTCTATTTAAATGTGAAATAAAACTCACGTTTTGAGGTGTCACCCCTCGGACACCTGATATATGTGCAGCCGATAATTATTAAGAGGTATCGGATCCTCTCTCCTGTGGAAAGGTGCCAGCAGAGTGCTCTTGCTTCAAAATCACCAGCAGGACCAGAAAATAAAGTATTTAAAAGAATTTATTAAATAATACAATATAAAAACACTCCTGATACACGTTCTCGTGAGTTGTTCACTTCCTCAGTCATACACACTGACTGAGGAAGCGAACAACTCGCAAAATGCATATCAGGAGTGTTTTTATATTATTTTATTTAATAAATTCTTTTAAATACTTTATTTTTTGGTCCTGCTGGTGATTTTGAAGCAAGAGCACTATCTCCTTATAGCTCTTGACAGTTTGGCAAGTGCCACTTGAGAAATTGGGTGTTTTACCCACCCTCAATGGAGTTTTAAACACTTACGGGTCTATTCACACAGGTCCTTTTACTTCGGCGATTCTATGTTGCCGAAATTTCGGTGAATTCACTAATTAGCGAATGGTCACTGCAGGGCGCCGAAGATAGAGTTGAAACCCCACGAAAGGGTTTAATACCCCAGGTATTAACCCCTTGTGTTTGTTCTGTTCACGTCTACCTCTGTTCTGTGTGTTTCTGGTAATAGGGAGAATTACTGACCGTATTAAGGACCGGAAGTGTAGGATAGTCGTGCTGCATACAGGAATCAGACATTCATATATCTAGGAGGAACGTGACATTCCTTTAATAAATAATTCAATGCCAGGCTGGGAATTTTAACACAGGAAAGCAAGTGGAAAGACATTCACACAGAGGTATCTGTCAGAATTGTCTTTGTTTTATCAACATTTCTATAGTTTATAACTATAGAACATGTTTTTGGCTTTAGATATCATAGGCCTTTCTGTCAATATGGTGTCATGTGTTTCTTTAAGTCAGGTTGATGTCATAAGTGTCTTCTTCTGACTGTACTGAATTTTGATTGAAATCGGCTGCTCTTTCTTCTGATGATGACATCATAGGTAGCTCCTGCTCTATATCCTGCTGATGTTAGAACTACCTCCTGCTATCCATGTTGCTGATGTCATACTTATCTCCCACTGTCCATTTATCAACTCTTGACCAGAAGGGCCATAATTGATGTCATAGCGGTTTTGGATTTAATTTACTGAGCTTTTAGATTTTTTTTGTCATCCGTCAGTTCACAATGACTGAAAGACAAAACAACAGCTAAATAATGTTTTCTAACAGTGATTAACCCATTCCCGTACAAGAACCTTTCGATAAAAATATTTGCTTATTTATTTGAAAAACGGGTTGAGTTTCTTACATTGAAATGCAGAATAAAAAAGTCATTTTAAATGCAAATGTCCCAAAATAGCTAAAATATTTAAAAAAATCATAAATTAGTTCATTTTCTATTTGTTCATAAGTTACAGGAATGTAAAAAAAAATTGCTGACACTTCGTGGTGTCCTTTATCTGTCACAATTTCAAACAGTCTGTGTTATCAGCATACAGGCAGCAATTACCTATCAAATACATTTAATCTGATAAAGTAAGATAGATAAGGATGGTCACATATGCTGTGTATGGGTTCTGTACCAATTGAAAACTGTAAGAATGCAATCTAAGTGATCATGTGTCCATACAGAAAGTACTTGCACAGTACAATGGTTTTCCAAAATTACAAAATCATTAATCCTATCCTTGTACATCAGTGAGTGACCCCAGAGCTCTCCCTGTATTCTGCCCTCTCTCTGGCTGTTGTAATGCAGCAATAAAGTTTGATTGATTTTACAGTATGGGTGGGGGGGCATCTCCTTACAGCTCTTGACAGTTTGGCAAGTGCCACTTGAGAAATTGGGTGTTTTACCCACCCACACTGTTTTACCCACCCACAATGGAGTTTTAAACACTTACGGGTCTATTCACACAGGTCCTTTTACTTCGGCGATTCTATGTTGCCAAAATTTCAGTGAATTCACTAATTAGCGAATGGTCACTGCAGGGCGCCGAAGATAAAGTTGAAACCCCACGAAAAAGTTGAAGAACCTCGCTGAAGAGCATCAAAGTGGCCTTAGCGAATTCCACTGAATTTTTAGTAGGGATGTGCATGGCTGAAAAATTTGTTTTGTTTCGTTTTCGGAAACCCCTTGTGTTTGTTCTGTTCACGTCTACCTCTGTTCTGTGTGTTTCTGGTAATAGGTAGGGATGAGCCGAACACCCCCGAGTTAGGTTCGCATTCGAACTCAAACTCAATACAAGTCAATGGGACTCAAAATTCGATTTTTAGAGTGCCCTCCAAGAGGGCATATATGCTAGATATTTGCCATAAAAGGTGTATGGGGGTCCGGGTAGTGCCCCGGGGGACAGGAAACAAGGACAAAAAGTTTTTTTAAAAAAAAACGTTTTTAAAGGGACAGTGAGTTTTCCATGAAATAAGGGTTAAAAATAAAAATGAAAAATGCCTTCAAATATCGTGCCTAGGAGGTCCCCATAACCTGCCCGTGAAGTGGCGGATTTGTAGGATGTATAGAAACATTTAAAAACAAAAAAAATGACGTTTCAAATGACGGTAAATGCTTTTCCTTTAAACTATTCATAAACAACTGCTTGGGGCGGCAGCCTGTATGAAAAGACATTTTAGGACGCGCAGAAAATGTTTAGTGATTTTTTGGCTAAATTATGGTGAAACTTATGCAGGCTTTGGATGAAAGTAACAATAGGTGCTTTAAAATTCAGCCTTTAGCGTCGGCAACAGTGCTGTCACACCGTAACCCCTCTGAGGATATGAATCTGATACAGGCGTCAATGGCAGTGCACCCAGATATTGTGCCTTTAGTGCCAGGCCAGGAAGTGCATTCATACAGTAACCCCTCTGTAGTATTGTGGAAGAGTGCAGGGGTGGACCATGCGGTCCTATATTAAAAAGATATGAATCTGGTAAAGGCGTCAATACACCCAGATATTGTGCTTTTGGTGCCAGGCCAGCAAGTGCATTCATACAATAACCCCTCTGTGGTTTTGTGGAAGGGTGCAGTGGTGGACCATGCGGTCCTATATTAAAATGATATGAATCTGGTAAAGGCGTCAGTGCACCCAGATATGGTGCTTTTGGTGCCAGGCCAGCAAGTGCCATCATACAGTAACCACTCTGTGGTATTGTGGAAGAGTGCAGTGTTGGACCCTGCGGTTCAAAAAATTAAAATGATATAAATGTGGCACAGGCATCAGTGCAGCCAAATATTGTGCCTTTCATGGCAGCATGTGCCTTCACACCGTAACCCTTTTGTGGTATTGTGGAAGAGTTCAGTGCTGGAGGTTTTGTGAATGCAGAAGACATCCCCGATCTATTCCGTTACGTCAGCATCAGGGGATTGATAGCTGCTGATCCAGGACTGATTCATTTTTATAAATGTCAGCCGGTCTACAGAGTCGGTGGACAGACGCACTCTTTTGTCTGTGACAAAACCTCCAGCGGCACTGGACGTCCTTTCAGAAAGCACGCTAGATGAAGGGCAACCTAGTAACTGCATAGCATATTGGCTAAATTCTGGCCAGTGATCCAATCTCAACACCCAGTAAGCCAGTGGATCATCTGCTGGAAAGGTATCCAGGTCTGCCCTTGCCCCTAGGTAGTCCTGCACCATATGGTGAAGACGCTGGCAATGGGTGCCTACATTTGACATCAAAAATTTAAAAAGGCATCAGTCAAGCGGCCACGGCCTTCACCACTATTTCTCTGATCATCCGCAGCCTCAGAAGCACCTGTGTCATCACTTAGGTTACCTACCAGTGCCTGGAAAGGTGTTACACAAGTGTCGCTTTAGAGCGTCCTCAAGTTTTTTCATCCTGTGCTCCCTCTGTGCGGGCAGGATGAGCTCTGCAACTTTACCCTTGTATCGTGGATCAAGAAGGGTTGCCAACCAGTAATGATCCCTCTCCTTGATAGCACGAATCCTGAGGTCCTTTAGCAGGCTTTGCATAATAAGGGAGCCCATGCAGCGTAGGTTGGAGGTGGCATTAGCTTCCGAGTCTTCCTGGTCAATGAGGATGACCGTATCGTGCACTTCCTCCTCCCAGCCACGTTCTAGTCCTTGTGTTTCCTTTTTTTTGTGAAAGGATTTTACCAGGAAGGATACATTGAGATTTCTCTCATTTTCAAGTATGTCCTGGGTGGCGAGTATGTACCGTTAGGTGTCTTGCCAAGGACACTTACTGGAAAGGTTGCTCGCTGGGATCGAACCCATGACTCCACAGGCTCTCTCCATGCAGAGCAGTGACATTACCTCTACTCCACCCAGCCGGTTTCTGGGCACACAAAACCCTCCCTTGAGGAATCCCCACCTTCAATGCCCCCACTACTTAAATATTCCTCCTCCTCATCCTCCTCCTGTCTGATCTGAGGAGGACCCGCTGGAATGCTGTCTGCGGAAAGACTGGGGCCTTCAGAGCTAGGGAAGGCCTCCTGTTCCTCCCGCTGCTCTGCCTCTAGAGTCACATCTATAATTCCCTGCAGAGTGTGCTCCAGCAGGAACACTAAAGGAATTGTGTCACTGATGCATGCACTGTCCCTGCTCACCATCCTCATTGCCTCCTCAAATGGTGACAGTACAGTGCATGCATCCTTGATCATCAGCCACTGCAGGGGGTAAAAAAACATGTTGACCTGAACCTGTCCTTGTGCCATACTCACACAGGTACTCGTTGATGGCCCTCTGCTGCTTGTGCAGACGCTGCAGCATTGCTAATGTCGAGTTCCACCTGGTGGGCATGTCACAGATCAGACGGTTTGTGGGAAGGTGGAATTCTCTTTGAATTTCTGCCAGGCGAACGCTTGCTGGGAATGACCGTCTGAAGTGGCTGCAGACTTTTCTGGCCTGGCTGAGAAGCTCTGCCAGCCCTGGGTACCTGGTTAGGAAACGCTGTACCACTAGATTTAGGACGTGTGCTAGGCATGGTACATGTGTCAATTTACCCTTGCGTGGGGCAGAGAGTAGGTTGCTGCCATTATCACAGACGACCATTCCCAGCTGAAGCTGGCGTGGTGTTAACCATCTCTGTACCTGCCCCTGCAGAGCTGACAGAATTTCTGGCCCGGTGTGGCTCCTGTCCCCTAAACAAACCAGCTCAATCACAGTATGGCATCTTTTTGCTTGAGCCATTGGGTAGCCCCTGTCAGGCGTCGGTTTAACTGCCACTTTGCCAGAGACACAGAAGGAGGAGGAGGAAGAGGGAGAGGTGGTGGTGGAGCAGACAGACCTCATACAAGCAGCTTTCTGGAGGCGTGGTGGATGAACAAGCTCCAGCACAGAGCCCCGTCTTGGATCCCTCCCAGCTGCAATCAGAGTTACCCAGTGTGCCGTGAAGGAAATGTAACGACCCTGTCCATGCTTGCTGGACCACGTGTCTAAAGTCACATGCACCTTGCTGCTGACTGCTTTTCCCAATGACTCGATAACATTGTCTTCCACGTGCTGGTATAGTGCTGGAATGGCCTTCCGTGAAAAGTAATGGCATTTTGGAACATGCCACTGTGGTACAGCACATTCAGCAAATTCACGGAAGGGAGCAGAGTCCACCAGCTGGAAAGGCAGCAGCTGCAATTCGAGTAATTTTGCTAAGCTGGCATTTAGACGCTGTGCTTGGGGATGGTTGGGACTATATTTTTTCCTACGCTGCTGCAGCTGGGGCAACGTAATCTGACTGCGTAAATCTTCATCTGATGGGATGCTGTCACATTGTGAGGAAGGAGCTGGTACATCCATTACTGTAGCATCATCCCTGTCAGTGGAGGTTGTAGGCAATGACATGGCAGGACATACAGTGGGGGTAGAGACAGATGAGAAGGACCTACGCAAAGTTTTGTGCCAACGGGATGTGTGGCAGGTGGTCATATGTCGCCTCAAGCACGTGGTACCCAAGCGTCCGGTGTCTTTCCCACACTTGAGCCTCATCTGACATAGATTACAAATAGCAACGGTGGGGTCTGCTGCACATTTCTTAAAGAACTCCCAGACAGCAGAGTTCCTGGATGTGTGCTTTGAGACAACAGCGCTCTGCACCTGAGCAGCGCTGACATCTGATGCCTTGGACTGGCTAGTGCTACGGTTGGTCATAGAGGATGTTGTGCCTCGTGTTTGTTGTGCCTTTTCCTCCTCCTCACTTGACTCCTCTGTTCGATCAGGCACCCAGGTGGAGTCAGTGACCTCATCATCATTGTCATCATCACCCCCTATCTCCTTGTCACTGGAGCCAACTTGGCAGTATGCTGCAGCTGCTGGGGCAACATGAGTGCCAGTTATTTGTGTGTCATCACTGGCACCCCCTTCCTCTAGGTTGATTATACTCCCTTCCTCAACCTCAGAGATTGAATCAGAGCACTGTACTTGTTGCGCATCCTCAAGCAGCATGTCACTGTCATTGTATTCAAAAAATTCAGCTGACTCCTCCGTGTGTGATAGTGAGGCTACGGCAGGAGTAGCTGTGGACATGGAGGCTGCATTAGATGCTTTGGCAGCTGAGGTGGACTGTAAAGCACTACAAGCCTGGATGGCAGAGGACTCAGAGGATGAGGATGGCCTGGTTAGCCAATCCACCAAATCCTCTGTATGTTGCTGCTGCTTAAGACGGCCAGCACCAGTTAGAAAGGACAAGCGTGCCCCTGCAGAGGATGCACCACGTCCACCATGACCAAAGGCACAGCCTCCCGACACAGAAGCTGCTTGCCCTCTTATCTGTGTCTGGGAGCGTCTGCCTGTCCTTTTTGGTCTTTCTGACATGGTGAGTGATATATAGGTTTAAATATATACAGAACTCTGATTCAACTCTGGTATAAAGATTTCCAGAACTCTGGTATAACTCAGTGAGACACCTTGATAGCTGTCAGCCAGTGACAAGACACAGATTACAATTCCCTGAAACCTCCTATAAATCAGTGAGACCCCCTGATGGGTGGCAGTGACAAGACACAGATTACCTCAATTCCCAGATATTTTGGAGAAATTACTGACCCCCCAAAATAGTTGCTGGTGGCAGTGACAAGACACAGATCACCTCAATCCCCAAATATTTTGTAGAAATTACTGACCCCCAAAATACTGCATGGCACTGGCAGTGACAAGACACAGATCACCTCAATTCACAAACATTTTGTAGAAATTACTGACCCCCAAAATACTGCGTGGCAGTCACAAGACACAGATCACCTCAATTCACAAATATTTTGTTGAAATTACTGACCCCCAAAATACTGCATGGCACTGGCAGTGACAAGACACAGATCACCACAATTCACAAATATTTTGTAGCAATTACTGACCACCAAAATACTGGGTGTCAGTCAGAACACACAGATCACCTCAATTCCCAAATATTTTGTAGCAATTACTGACCCCCAAAATACTAGGTGTCAGTGAGAACACACAGATTACAACAAGTCCCAGATATTTTGTAGAAATGAGACCCCCCAGTAGCTGGTGGCAGACTGGCAGTGAGAACACACACTAACACAACAACAATCTCCTCTCAAATCTCCTCTCAAACGCGTGCTGAAGCGCTGCGTGAAACCTTATATAGTGTGCTGCGAGATTTAGCTCTGTGAGCCCATGATTGGGCAAAATTTGCCCAATCAGGACTCTGAGCCGTGATTGGCATAGTCTTGAACCTGTCTTGCACCTGACCTGTGGTCAGGTGCAAGGCTGTAGCCAATTACAAGCTTCAGGCCAGTGGAAAAGTGCATTGTGGTCCGTTGTGGTGCATTGTGGGCGAACACGCGGCGAACAAGCGGAAATGGTTCGTAGTTCGCGAACATGCGAACAGGCTATGTTCGATGCGAACTCCGAACCGAACAGCTCATCCCTAGTAATAGGCAGAATTACCGACCGTATTAAGGACCGGAAGTGTAGGATAGTCGTGCTGCATACAGGAATCAGACATTCATATATCTGGGAGGTACGTGACATTCCTTTAATAAATAATTCAATGCCAGGCTGGGAATTTTAACACAGGAAAGCAAGTGGAAAGACATTCACACAGAGGTATTTGTCAGAATTTTCTTTGTTTTATCAACGTTTCTATAGTTTATAACTATAGAACATGTTTTTGGCTTTAGATATCATAGGCCTTTCTGTCAATATGGTGTCATGTGTTTCTTTAAGTCAGGCTGATGTCATGTGTCTTCTTCTGACTGTACTGAATTTTGATTGAAATCGGCTGCTCTTTCTTCTGATGATGTCATCATAGGTAGCTCCTGCTCTATATCCTGCTGATGTTAGAACGAACTCCTGCTATCCATGTTGCTGTTGTCATACTTATCTCCCACCTGTCCATTTATCAACTCTTGACCAGAAGGGCCATTATTGATGTCATAGCGGTTTTGGATTTAATTTACTGAGCTTTTAGATTTTTTTTTGTCATCCATCAGTTCACAATGACTGAAAGACAAAACAACAGCTAAATAATGTTTTCTAACAGTGATTAACCCATTCCCGTACAAGAACCTTTCAATAAAAATATTTGCATATTTATTTGAAAAACGGGTTGAGTTTCTTACATTGAAATGCAGAATAAAAAAGTCATTTTAAATGCAAATGTCCCAAAATAGCTAAAATATTTTAAAAATTCATAAATTAGTTCATATTTTATTTGTTCATAAATTACAGGAATGTAAAAAAAAAATTGCTGACACTTCGTGGTGTCCTTTATCTTTCACAATTTCAAACAGTCTGTGTTATCAGCGTACAGGCAGCAATTACCTATCAGATACATTTAATCTGATAAAGTAAGATAGATAAGGATGGTCACATATGCTGTGTATGGTTTCTGTACCAATTGTAAACTGTAAGAACGCAATCTAAGTGATCATGTGTCCATACAGAAGGTACCGTACAATGCACAGTACAATAGTTTTCCAAAATTACAAAATCATTAATCCTATCCTTGCACAGCAGCGAGTGACCCCAGAGCTCTCCCTGTATTCTGCCCTCTCTCTGGCTGTTGTAATGCAGCAATAAAGTTTGATTCATTTTACAGTATGGGTGGGGGGGCATCTCCTTACAGCTCTTGACAGTTTGGCAAGTGCCACTTGAGAAATTGGGTGTTTTACCCGCCCACAATGGAGTTTTAAACACTTACGGGTCTATTCACACAGGTCCTTTTACTTCGGCGATTCTATGTTGCTGAAATTTCGGTGAATTCACTAATTAGCCAATGGTCACCGCAGGGCGCCGAAGATAGAGTTGAAACCCCACGAAAAAGTTGGAGAACCTCGCCGAAGAGCATCAAAGTGGCCTTAGCGAATTCCACTGAATTTTTAGTAGGGATGTGCATGGCTGAAAAAATTGTTTTGTTTTCGAATTTCGTTTTGATTTCGAATAGATTCGAATTTCATATATAAATTCGATAGTTGATATTATTAAAATTTTTCTTTTGATGATGACACAGTGTAAAACAAAATAAATTCGTTATATACCGGTTTCGAATTCGTAGCGATTCGTTATTCGGAAGTACTTCCGAACTACGAATTATCAAATTTCGTTACAAATTCCAAATTTTTTCCGAAACGAATGCACATCTTTAATTTTTAGCAAAAGATTTATTTGAAAGGCTGGATGTTTTAACACTTCAATGTAGGGTATAAAAAGTCATTTTGCTTACCGTTTCTTATTCTGATATAATGCCAATTTGCAGATTGTTTAATTTATCCTCTACAGGAATATTGAAGGGATAAACAAATGCAGACCCTACATATCCCCTACCTTGCACAACTTCTAACAGGTTGCAAAATTATGAAGAAGCAGGTACGAATACAATTTGTCAGATGCAGTAAATGTGCTGCAGACAGATAAGAAAATGGTGAGATCTACTGCTTATGGGGATTTGTAGTGATCATGAGAGAATTAGCAATGCAATATCTGTATGTGCTGCATAATGCCTGTGTATGGCAATTACAGCAACACCATGTATCTGTACTGTACAGGGGATTTTCAGTCATTAGAACCCCTGAATCTTATCCCTGTACAGTAGTGAATGACCCCAGAGCTCTCCCTTTCTTATGCCCTCCTCCTGGCTGCTGTAATGCAGCAATAAAGTTTGTTGAGCTTTATGTTACAGTGAGGGCAAGCGCTGCTTCGAGCTTCTTTAATAATATGTCAGACAATAATACAGGGTGACAGGAGTGTGATCTCCGAGCATTTCATTTCTCCCCATGGGGCACATCATTCTTGCATTAAAAAAAAAAAGTATACAAATTGGGTATTAGAAGTTAATGCAAAACAGTCAGGGTTATTCAGAGAGCGGTGAAAAGCAGGAGAATGACTGGAGAAGTGAAAATTCTAGGTCAAAACAGCCAAACCAGAAAAATTCTCCCATTTATCTCACTTTCCAAATCGGCTATTTTGACCTAGAATTTTCCATTCTCCTGCTTTTCACCTCTCTCTGAATAACCCTGAGTGTGTACACTTTTTTGGTAATGAAAGTGTTACAATCCCTAGAGATAGTGTAACGTGGACAAACCTTTGCTCACCTACAAGACTTCAGCTAACTTAAATGTAGGAGCATGTGACCCTTAATTTTACATTAAGGCCAGGGTCAGACGAGCGCACTATGTGTGCCCGTACTGACGTGCCTCCCGGGTTCCGAAGCAACGCTGTGACGCTTCAATGGGGCTGGCCACACGCTGTAACGTGCGCACGAATTGTGCACGCTACAGCGGACGTGCTAAAAGCCTCCGTCAAAGTGCTACGTCACACATTCCACAGAGCTGCAAAGTGAAAACCGGCCTAGTAAAGCTTTAGGATCAAGGCAAGTAGAGAGTGGGAGTGTGGTTTGTCTTGGGGTGCTTTGGTATATGGTTAGTAAAATCAATGTGTCACTATTGGCTTGGAGCGCCTCTTTGCTTGTGAACCGACAAAGCATTTACATTCCACGATAAATGAGTTTATATGTCAATTTATGCAGTGAAACAACAAAAAAGTACATTAACCTCTGAAGAGTGACTAAATTTCCCATGGTGCTGTGTCATCCGTTTGGATATCGGACCAGGAAGTGAAACCAGGTTTAGAACAAGCTTACATAAAGAATGTCATTGCATGGCGTACAAAAACCATTTATTTAATAAAATAACAAATTTAACAACTTATTTTCCATATTAACAGTCCTCGCAAGAAATAAAATACACAGATCACGCCTTCAGTTCCTCATGGCCAGCATGGCGTTGATATCCCAGATGAGGTTCCTTAACTGATCCATAATTTGCTTCAGCTGCTGATTCTTTAATTTCAGTTTCTGTAAGAAAACACACGGTTATGTACGGTATGGAGCAGGCAAAGGGTGTCAGGACTCTGAATAAACAGCAAAAGGTATTCTGTATAGCTACTCAGGGTAACAGGTACCAAACATCACCAAGAACTTATATATTCTTCTAGACTGTAAATTCCCACAGGATTAGGTCCCTCAATTCTTCCTGTGATTGTTTGTCCACTGTGGTCCTGTCTCAAAGCATTGTACCCACTGTTGAGCGCTGTGGAATATGTTGGTGCTATATAACGTATAATTATTAAACACAGATAAGGGAGAGATGTCTCTTTCAATGCAGGTACCCTCCGCAACAGCATGTCAAACTCTGGCCCCTCACATGCTGCTGAACTACAACTCCCAAGATCCTCTGGCCATCTATTGCAGTCAGAGATTTCTGGGAATTTTAGGCCACAAACATCTGTTGGGCTGGGGTTTGATATCCCTGTATCACGCTGTTGTACAATGCACGACATTTTCAATCTGCTGGAGGGCAATGGGTATTACCATCTCTACTGAAACCCCAATAAAATAAATTTTAAGTCATTGACTCCGAGGCTCCTATTTGCTTCCCTTTCTTAATATTTAATCACAGCAGTAAGAGAAAAAAGTGAACAACTGAAAAAATCTAACATAAGCTCCCCTTAGCCCCTCCCTCCAGTCCACAATCCCCTGCGGTCCATGTCTATATATGGGGTTGAACCAGGAAATGCGCCCTCTTTCTTACTGCTCAGCAGTAGAGATAAGTATCACTGCATTATTCCTTATACTTTTACTTGTTAGTGTTACAGTGTTAATATAGCGTTGGCTGGTCGGTCGTCCCGGCTATAACCTAGGGGCGGCCGCCGGCTGTTTATAAATACATGTATATATTTTTATTCATTGCGCTGTGTACTTGGTAATTCTTATGTGTTTTCAGCTACATTGATTTTCGTGGGCTTGTCCCCCCGCGCGCTGTGTAATCGCCGCGTTTTTCACCTTGCGCCTGCTCTACACTTCAGACTCCGCTGTGGCCGCGCCCCCCCCCCCTTTACCTCAGACACGCAGCCATGAGTAAATGCCGCACAAAATCCAAACGCTCTCCCTCTGCCTCAGCATCCGACTCAGAGTCAGGGGAGGGCTCTATAATGGCGGACGAATTTCAGGAGACTAGTGAGTCACTACAGAATCAACCTGAGGGTATCCCCTTATCTGAACCCCCATTGGGAACGGCTATGCAGGCCTCTATTACCGCAGCTGTACAGACAGCAGTCTCCAGTTTATCAGCCGACCTCCACCGCTCCTTAGAAGTTGTCATGGCGGCTGTAAATGCACTTCCTTCAACACCTGTCCCTTCTAACCCAGAATTTATTCAGTCAGACCCTGCAAGTTCCCATTACATGGGACAAAAAGCGGTTTCTAAAACTAAACATATTGCTAGAGGGGCTGGCAACCCCGCAACACTGCCAATTTTTGATGCCGAGTCCCCATCTCGGAAAAGAGCCCAAAATCACGGGGCGCATATGGAGATTGCCCCCCCAAAAAAAAAATTTTTTTGATACGACTCCCGCAGAGGAGACCACTGGGAAGGAATTGGTTTTAGCCACCCCCCGTGGCGATGATACTTATGATACCCCAGATGGCGAGGATGAAGTGGCGCTATATGCGTCTGATAATGACCAATTTGATTGGGATGAATCGGAGGAACCCCCTCCTTTTTATGAAGAGGGTAACGTAATATATGACCCCCACGGAGACCCTCTTTTTTGCCCCGAGGATCTCTCCCACCCTCAATCCACCGCATGGTATCCTTTACCACATGTAGAAAAATAGGTGGATGTTAACCTTAGACACCACTTTAGACAAGGCTACTAGACAGAACATGCGGGCTGAAAGCCCACGCCCTTCCACCACAGGCAAAACCTGTGTTACCCCGGAGGTCGACCCATCCATCATAAAATTTATTACTAATCGAGGATGGACCCCTAAAACTGGCCTAGATCATGCTTTTCGCACATGCGAAGAGAAGTTATTAGATATGGCAGGTCCCTTAAACTTTTTAACATCGCTGAGGAAGCTAAACTAGCTAATTCCACCCTTTCACCTATCCTTGTCCGCGATTGGGTTCAAAGGGCACGGTCGTTTTTTGGTAACGCTTACGCTGCTTTTGCCACAGAACGACGCAAATCAATACTTTTGAAAGTTGACAATCAACTGACGGCCATAGCGGACACCGACTTAGGCTTCCCCAAATAAAAACCCTTGAGCTGCGCTGCCTAAGTCAAGAGTATGGGTACATACGCCAATACCTTTAATTCCTTAGAGAAAATCTCCTCATTAAAATGAGTATTTAGGGGCCGGGTTTTTGGAAGGGCCGGTAGATATAGGGGGCGCCCTACCGGCCGTCAAGGGACCAACACCAGGTCTTTTCCAAGCTCCGCAACTCCACAACAAACAGAGTTCCAATCCTCTGGCTCCTTTTTCCACTCTCAAACCCGTCCTTGGCGCGCTCGAGGTTTCCGAGGTTCCAGAACCCCATTCCGCGGCAGACGTCCTGCAGGTAAGATCTGATATTTCCCTCTCCGGGGCTTCAAGTCGGGGGGGGGGTCGAATACAATTCTTTATTCACAAATGGCGAACCCTTACGTCAGATCAATGGATCCTAAATACTAGGGTTGCACCGATACCGATACTAGTATCGATATCGGTGCCGATACCGGGTACTGCAGGAGTACTTGGTACTCGTGCAGTACCCGATATTTTTTTCCGATACCGGAAGCCGGCATTGAGCCGGCTTGCCGGTATCCGAGGGGCTGCGGCGGCTGTCCGAATGCTCTATCGGCATTCGGACAGGCCCTGCAGCTCCTCTCCTAACTTGGTTTATACTTACCTTCCTTCCTTCCTTCCTTCAGCGCCGCCGGTAAAGTCTTCGCGCGCGCGCGCTCCTTGGAAGGTCCCCAGCCGTGACCATGTGATCGAGGCTGGGGTCCTTCAATGAGCGCACGCGCGGAAACTTTCCCGGCGTCGCTGAAGGAAGGTGGTAAGTATAAACAAAGTGAGCAGCTGCAGGGCCTGTCTGAATGCCGATAAAGCATTCAGACAGGCCCTGCAGCTGCTCTCCGCTCATACTTACCTTCCTTCAGCGACGCCGGGAAAGTTTCCCCGCGTGCGCTCGTTGGAAGGACCCCAGCCTCGATCACATGGTCCCACGTGGTCGCGGCTGGGGACCTTCCAAGGAGCGCGCGCGCGCGAAGACTTTCCCGGCGTCGCTGAAGGAAGGTAAGTATGAGCGGAGAGTGGGGGGCACATCCATGAGCAAGGGGGGGCATATCCATGAGCAGGGGGGCATATCCATGAGCAAGGGGGGGCATATCCATGAGCCAGGGGGGCATTATCCATGAGCAGGGGGGCATTATCCATGAGCAGGGGGGCATTATCCATGAGCAGGGGGTCACATCCATGAGCAGGGGGCATTATCCATGAGCAGGGGGTCACATCCATGAGCAGGGGGCATTATCCATGAGCAGGGGGCATTATCCATGAGCAGGGGGCATTATCCATGAGCAGGGGGGCACATCCATGAGCAGGGGGCATTATCCATGAGCAGGGGGCATTATCCATGAGCAGGGGGCACATCCATGAGCAGGGGGGGCATTATCCATGAGCAGGGGGGCATATCCATGAGCAGGGGGGGGCAATTATCCATGAGCAGGGGGGCATTATCCATGAGCAGGGGGGCACATCCATGAGCAGGGGGGCACATCCATGAGCAGGGGGGCATTATCCATGAGCAGCGGGGCATATCCATGAGCAGGGGGGCATATCCATGAGCAGGGGGGCATTATCCATGAGCAGGGGGGCATTATCCATAAGCAGGGGGCAGTATCCAGGAGCTGGGGGGCAGGATATCCATGAGCAGGGGGGCAGGATATCCATGAGCTGGGGGGCAATTATCCATGAGCTGGGGGGCAATTATCCATGAGCTGGGGGGCAATTATCCATGAGCTGGGGGGCAATTATCCATGAGCTGGGGGGCAATTATCCATGAGCTGGGGGGCAGGATATCCATGAGCTGGGGGGGCAGGATATCCATGAGCTGGGGCAATATCCATGAGACCTGGGGGCTTTATAGAAGGTCTGTTCTTCTTGGAAAGCGTCACATGACATAAAATAAAAGTATCGGTAATTGGTATCGGTGAGTACTTGAACAAAAGTATCTGTACTCGTACTCGGTCTTAAAAAAGTGGTATCGGTGCATCCCTACTAAATACGGTGCAAGGGTACACAATTGCTTTTATGTCAACCCCGATACAACCTCTTGTCCCAACACCACTACATTTCCCTCGGGAACAAGAGGGACTGATGGACAGGGAAATACAAGACCTATTGGTCAAAGGGGCCATACAACGGGCTCCTACCGAGTCGCCGGGATTTGTCAGCAACTTGTTTCTGGTCTCAAAGAAGGGAGGGGGTTTACGACCAGTAATCAATTTGAAAGAACTGAATTTATACGTACAGTACAACCATTTCAAAATGGAAGGTATACATTCTCTCAGAGACATCCTGCGTCAGGTGGATTGGATGGTAAAAAAAAAAAAAAAACCTGATCTCAAAGATGCTTACCTTACTGTACCAATTCACGAGACTATCTTAGTTTCCGGTGGCAAGACAAGATGTGGAGGTTTACTTGCCTTCCTTTCGGCCTATCTTCAGCTCCGTGGGTTCTCACAAAACTTCTAAAACCAGTGATAACATCCCTTCGAGCACGAGGAGTCCACCTCGTGATATACCTGGACGATATCCTGTTGATGGCAGATACCGAATCTGTCCTGCTATCCCACCTACGGTGGACAACGGATGTACTACAGGAACTAGGTTTCCTTATCAACATAGAAAAATCTTTGACGATACCTTCACGGAAACTGGAGTTCCTGGGCCTAGTGGTGGACTCCACCTCGATGACGCTTCACCTTCCACCTCAAAAGATGACGTCGATCCCGAAAGAAATATGAAGTATTCTCCAAAAAGATCATATTACTCTTCGTTGCTTGGCACAGATGATCAGACTGCTCGCAGCCACTCGCCTGGCGATTCCTCCGGCTCCACTATACTACAGGGCCCTCCAATGCTTGAAGGCCCATTTTCTCCGCAAGGGATTCCAATACTCTTCCCCAGTGATCCTCACCGACGAAGCCCGGGCGGACCTGATATGGTGGATCGAGAACCTCCAATATTGGAACGGGAGACCCTTGATCCAACCGATTCCGACGATTATCATAGAATCGGATGCTTGCCTCACCGGCTGGGGAGCTCGACAGGGCCCACGAGAGACAGGAGGTCGATGGTCCACATCAGAGACAACTCTACACATAAATTGTCTAGAACTATTGGCGGGGTTGTTCGCAATCCAATGCTTCACGAAAGATCAGACCAATTGCACCATCCTCCTCAAACTGGACAATTTGTTAGCAGTTCAGAGTGTCAATTACCTAGGGAGCCCGAGATCAGAACCTCTTTCGATGATGGCGAGGAAATTCTGGTCCCATTGTTTCACCAACAACCTAAAAGTTGTGGCCCAATTCATTCCGGGCATGACGAATATCGTGGCAGATTGGAACTCCAGACACACGGAGGATTCCGGAGATTGGAAGTTGCACTCCTCAGTGTTCGCAACGCTTGTCGCTCGTTGGGGGCCCTTACATATAGACCTGTTCGCTTCCAGACTCAACACTCAAGGGCCACGTTTCTTCAGCTGGCGTCCAGATCCAGAGGCAATAGCGACAGACGCCTTCCTACAAAATTGGACAGGATCACGACATTACGCATTCCCTCCATTCTCCATGATAGCGAGAACATTGTCTCTCATTCGTCTTCAACGGGTGACATTTGTATTAATAACACCCCTCTGGAAGGGTCACCCATGGTTCCCATCACTAGTGGAATTGTCAATCGACTTCCCACGTCTTCTTCCGATTCGCTCAGACCTATTATTGAATCCGGAGGAACTACCTCACCCATTGTTTCATCAGGGTCAGTGTCGCCTAGTGGCATGGTTGGTCTCAGGGGACTTGGATCTCTCCCTGGCATTTCGGAACGGACTCGTTCCTTGCTTCTGGAAGCCTGGGCTCCAGGGACACGTTCCTCATATGGTTCAGCATGGCGAACTTGGTTTAGCTGGGGTGTGGAAAGACAGCTGGATCCGTTTTCAGCTCCTGTGAATTACTTCTTAGATTTCCTTACAGAATTATTTCATGACGGCCGGGCATATCGTACGATAAATGTGATGAGATCGGCTGTCTCTGCCTCACATGTGGGTTTACACGGCATTCCTATAGGTCGCCATCCGTTGGTGTGCCGTTTACTACGAGCCATTCGGTTAACTCGGATCCCAACCCCTCATTATACCTCTACCTGGGATGTCTCGGTTATTTTAAGATTTTTGACCAGTTGGCATTCTAATGAAGCCCTTTCCATCCGACAATTGTCAGCGAAAATGTTAATGTTATTCTGTCTCTTTTCTTGTAAAAGTGTGAGCGATGTCCGTGCTTTAGATGTTCCGCAACGTTCGTTTGGCCCAGATGGGGTTACATTTGATATTGTTAGATGCACAAAAACCCCCATCACCTCAGTTTTCTACCCGTATTTGACGGATCATCCGTCAATTTGTCCAATATTGTGTTTGCAGGAATATGAATCCCGTACGGATCGGTTTCGCCCTAGTGGAGTATCCCCTCTATTTTTGTCTATTAAGGTTCCTCATAACCCAGTATCATCAGCAACCTTAGCCCGGTGGATGCGTTGGCTTATGTCGGAGGCAGGTATTGACATCTCTTGTTTTGGTGCACACTCTGTTAGGAGTGCTATGGCTTCATCCGCGGTGTCCTTGGGTTGTCGTTTAGAAGATTTGATGCGGGCCGCAGATTGGTCCAGAGAATCTACGTTGCGTACCTTTTATTTGAAACCATGCTCACATTGGTCTACCCCGATTCTGGATGAACTTTGAACCAGCAAATAGGAGCCTCCGAGTCAATGACTTAAAATTACAAAATTTTCCTATTACCATAACAGAAAGTTAGAATTTTAATAATGACTCGGAGGCGCGTATTTCCCTCCCATATGGTATGTTTGCTCTACTTTGTGTGTGTGTATATATATATAATAAACATTACAATAAACAAACAATCTACTGTTCTTATTTCATGGGATTTTTCATATTAATGTGTATGTATAATTATTTAACTATAATAAATGAATCGTTTTATCAATTACTTCCCGTATATTATACTCCGAATTCGGCCTTTGATTGCCAGTAACAGGACTTTTCTCTAATCCCTGGTCCGTGTTTTCGGTTCTATTTTTCAGCCATCTGATTGGATTCAAGTACAGCCTTCTCAAAGCTGGTCCTCTACTCTTTACGTTTCCGTGTTGGTTATCCATTCCTCTACATCGGATTCTCCTTCGTTCCTGTTGGACTTATTACTTCCGGTTCCTTATCCTGTTCGCAGCAAGAAAGAGGGCGCATTTCCTGGTTCAACCCCATATATAGACATGGACCGCAGGGGATTGTGGACTGGAGGGAGGGGCTAAGGGGAACTTATGTTAGATTTTTTTCAGTTGTTCACTTTTTTCTCTTACTGCTGTGATTAAATATTAAGAAAGAAGCAAATACTAGCCTCCGAGTCATTATTAAAATTCTAACTTTCCGTTATGGTAATAGGAAAATTTAGTAATTACACGTGTAACTATGTTAATGTTGCACTCCATTGAATCGAACACGAAAGCACAGAAATTTCTCTGACATGTCGGGGCTTTCTGAATAAGCCCTTGTGTGTTTTATAATGTGGTTTTGTTTGTAGTGCACAAGTAATGTAGTTATGTAAATGTTAGTGTCCCTTTAAGAACACTAGAAGATAGAAATATGCAAAAACCGTGATTTAAAAGGAGTGATATTTATTATGTGTTCATTGAGCGCCTGCACTTAATCAAGGGCCATTGACACTTGAAGATGCACCTCCTGTGCCTCCCAATTTTCCACCAAAAAGAACAACTCGGCAGCAATTGCCAAGACATATGTTTCAGTGGTGACTCAGTCAATCGTATGAGGTTTATGTCAGCTAATACCGCTTTATTGGACGCAGCTTTAGTGACTACATTTCCGAGAACACAAGAGACACCTATCCCCGGGGACGCCCAAGAGAGACACCTATCCCCGGGGACGCCCGAGAGAGACACCTATCCCCGGGGACGCCAGAGAGAGACACCTATCCCCGGGGACGCCCGAGAGAGACACCTATCCCCAGGGACGCCAGAGAGAGACACCTATCCCCGGGGACGCCCGAGAGAGAAACCTATCCCCGGGGACGCCAGAGAGAAACCTATCCCCGGGGACGCCAGAGAGAAACCTATCCCCGGGGACGCCAGAGAGAAACCTATCCCCGGGGACGCCAGAGAGAAACCTATCCCGGGGACGCCAGAGAGAAACCTATCCCCGGGGACGCCAGAGAGAGACCTATCCCCGGGGACGCCAGAGAGAGAGACCTATCCCCGGGGACGCCAGAGAGAGAAACCTATCCCCGGGGACGCCAGAGAAACCTATCCCCGGGGACGCCAGAGAAACCTATCCCCGGGGACGCCAGAGAGAAACCTATCCCCGGGGACGCCAGAGAGAAACCTATCCCCGGGGACGCCAGAGAGAAACCTATCCCCGGGGACGCCAGAGAGAAACCTATCCCCGGGGACGCCAGAGAGAAACCTATCCCCGGGGACGCCAGAGAGAAACCTATCCCCGGGGACGCCAAAGAGAAACCTATCCCCGGGGATGCAAGAGAAACCTATCCCCGGGGACGCAAGAGAAACCTATCCTGAGCATATGACCAATGGTACTTGGCACAAAGACTTAACCTAGGAAATAAGAACCTGGTTCCTCTGAGCAATTGCAAAGTTCCAGATTAATCTTCCACACAGCCCCCATTACTTCTCATACTCTGCAATTTACCCTCCCCTCTGTGTCACACCCCTCTCCTGTTAGATTGTAAGCTCACGTGAGCAGGATCCTCTTTTCCTATCAGTCTTATTGTGTCACACTTATTTGCTAATTTTATGTTTGTTTTGTTCCACTCGTTATACAGCGCTGCAGAATATGCTGGCGCTTTACAGATACCTCTCTACACTGAAAGGCTCCAACAAGACTGACCATAATAAAGCATAGAGGACTGCCCCCCCCCTTTACCAGCAATGCAGCATAACCAATAATGCAAGCTGATATCCATTGTCAAGTGACGTAAAACCCATGGATAATGGAGGTCGTTGGTGTTGTAGTGGTGGGATAGACGCGTTATAGGCCAATGGAGGAACATCACATTTTGTTCTGTAGTTTGGAGATAAAAAAATAGATATATATATATATATTATAACCCCTTAAGGACCGCTGACGTACCCTGTACGTCCTGTACCCTTAGAGTACGTCCTGTACCCCTTAGACCCGCGGACGTACAGGGTACGTCAGCGGTGCCTAACCCCCCTCCCACCCGATAAATACCTCCCTCGCTGGATCCCTCGGCGATCTGGCAGGTAGGAAGCCTGCCCATGTGATTTACATGGGCCGGCGAGGTTGGGGACGTCGCCATGCTGCGTGGTGACGTCATCAGCAGGCGTCCCCATGCAAAGCAATGGAGGGGAGGGGGGGCTCCTTCGGAGCCCTCTATCCCCAACCATTGCAGCTAGGGAGATGCTTTTTGCACCGTTGGAAAGGGGAGAGTCTCCCCTTTTCATCTGTGTATAGCATTAACCATTTTGCCGCCGAATCGCGTTTCGGCGCCAAAACGCGATTCGAACCTGGAGGGGGGCTGACATCTTGGATCTCAGCCAAGCCTCCAGGTTCCCCCCCACCCACTGACAACCTCACCATATGTGTGAGGATGTCAGTGGGCCAGTTATCTCTACATGGCAGCTAGATGGTTAAGGGGATCCTAAGGATCCCCTTATCTCCCGATCCATGGAAGCTAGGTGGCCTGATCATGGCCTTTCCAATGATACCAAACATGACCAGGTTTGGTTTAGAAAAATAAATAAAAAAATAATAAATTTAAAAAAAAAAAAAAGTTTTTTTTTAAAGTTTTTTTTTTGTCTGGGGGGGGGGGGGGTTTAATTAAATAGGACCTAGGCTGTCATCTCAAAATAATTAGCACAAAATGGTCAGAATGAGCGCAGCGCACTGGCTCAGCAGTGAAAGGGTTAAAAAGCAAACGCATGTAAAAATTGGGTATTTCTAGTCTCGGGACAAAATTTTGAACCTATTTAGCCGGGGTCTTTTTTGGTGGTTGTAGATTTTGGGGATTAAATTACGAAAAAGTGTGTTTTTACAATTTTTTCATCATATTTCATATTTTTTTTATAGTAAATTATTCGATATGATGGAAATAATGGTATTTCTAGAAAGTCCATTTAATGGCGGGAAAAAGGGTGTATAATGTGTGGGTTGAATAAACGAGTAAGAGGAAAATTTGACCTAAACACTAACAGCGCAGAAACGTAAAAACAGCAGCGGTCACTAAAGGACGGATTTGTGTAAAACCGCCCGGTCACTAAAGGGGTTAATAATCTGAGGTTATTTCAGCAGCTTCCACTCAATGCACTGCTCAAATCAGAAATATTTATAAGACACATGTTGATGTTGACATCTTTTAATCAGGTCCCGCATCGGAGCATTTAGGCTAGGGTCAGACGAACGCATTTTTCATGTCGTCCGTGAAAAAGTGCATTCGAACGAATGGACGTAATTTTTCACGGAATACGCGATAGCGGTCATACGATGCGCATTTTCATCCGTGATTTTTTACGGATCATCAATAAAACCCTTTTTGCGTCTGGACGTTATGTTGGCCGGACATTAGCAGCGTCTGACGTCTCCTAATCACGCACACACGCCGCTAGCGGACGCAGCGCACTCTGTACGTCACTACTAGCGGTATCACGTTCTCGAAAAAATGTGTTTGCTGCTTGCGTCGCTTCGTATATTGCCCGACATTTGCTGCTACTACGGCCATGATAAAGTGCGGCTGCACGCGCGTGCGCACTGCGTTCGTCTGACCCCAGCCTTAGATCATTTTTGATATGCTCCTCATTTGAAGTTATCATGGTTTCGGTTATAGAGTAAACTAAAGAATTCACTGTGAAGCTGCAGAATTCTTTCCCAAAATAACAAGGAATGTTAAAAATTTGAATAAAGATCCGACGAAGCATTGTACCTTATTTACTTCCAGGATTTCCCTCTTCTCGTCGCTTGCGAATCGGAGCTGGCTTGCGGCATCCCGGTCATCATGCTTTGAGTACTCGTCCTCGATATATGGGATCAGTTGCTGTAAAACACACATAATAATAATGTTATTTCTGGTTAAACCATTTTAAGGGCTGAATCGTTCTATAAAAGGTGCCTTGTACGCTTGAGTGCATGCAGTGCGTTAAAGGGACACTAGCACTAAGAAACTGTAACTTGAATACGTGTGCGTTACAAATAAAACCCTTCATTAAACACATTATAAAAACATATAAAACACATCGTAAAACACATTATAAAACACATGCTGCTGTTGATTTCTTTTTCTGAAGTAATTGCACGTAAATAGGAAAAATAAAACTAAGGTTATCTCGTTTCCATTTTGTGTAATTACCCATGATGCAACATTTACCAACATCTAATGGTGAGTTTTACTTTGACGGTTTTGAATGTTATAAAGCATTTAACAGTTAATGAGGTAGAGGAGGTAATGTTTAGATAAGGCTGCAGGGGGTGTATTGTTCTCCATGCTACCAGAGATATGAGCTGGCAGCTGAACGAGATAAGAAAGGGAGCTTAAAAGACTTCTAATCTACCCCCTGGTGATGTCCTTTGAATACATCCCACACAATACAATGACGTGAGCCGATTCCATTTCTGTAAATTCACTATTCACCGAATGGTCGCCGTAAAGCGCCGAAGATGGAGTTGCCGAACCCCCACAAAAATGTTGGAAAATGGCACCAAAAAGGCCTTGGCGAATTCCACTGAACTGCCGGCACCGGCTGGATGGAGTAGAGGTAACACCTCTGCTCTAAAACCGTGGAGACCTAGGTTCGAATCCTGGCCAGAGCACCTCTCCAATAAGTGTGCTTGGACAAAACACCTAAGGCCGTGTGCACACGAGACGTTTTGCGCACTAACGCGCGTTACTAACGTGCGACGCAGCATACAATTACACATAACACGAAGACCAAACGCATAACGCGCACTAGGCATAACTAGCGCTGAAGTCGTCCGTCTTGAAAACAAAGGCTGTTGCGCTAGCATTGACGCGACATGGGGCGTCAAATGCAGCGCGCATGTGCACTTGAGAGCAGGAGGATTGCACAGCCCGTCGACGCTCATCCTAGCGCTTCAAAGCTGATGATGCACTAGGATGCGCGTCGACAGGGCTGCTGCGTGATTGCATTTTGCAGCGCAAAGTGGGGGGCAGGCAGGCGTCGCATTAGCTTTTTCGTACTGTGCGTTAAAGAAAACGTCTCGTGTGCCCCCGGCCTTACGGTACATACTTGTTTACCAAACAATATCAGCTGTGGAGTCCAGTAACGACTCTACCGTTCGACCGTCAAAATACCATTCGGCACATGCCTCCAATACAACCGTGGAGAGGCAAGTCTCGACTTTACGAGAAGGGAGTTCAACCTAACCACCAGGTCGCTGATCAATGAAAGTCGACTCGATCCCACTCAGACACCACCAGCGAGTGTCCTTGAGCAAGACACCTAACGATATGGATGCGCCTACCTCACAAAATACTTGTGATACAAGCGTATCACCGATTTGTGATATTACAATGTATCAACCCCTTGTACACTGATCTTGTAAAGCGCTGCGGAATATGTGGCGCTATATACAGGATAATAAAAAATACTAATAAAAAAACGGAAGTCCCCTATTCTAATAAAAAAAATAATAAAAAGGCCTGTTACAGAATAACCCCCCCCCCCAAAAAAAAAACCTTAAAAATTTTGTAAAAGAAAGTAAAAAAAATTATAATAATACAGGGTGTTCTGAAAAATAAAAAAGGCGTTTTGCTGAAAAATTTAAAAAAATAAATGATCTTTTAAAAAATAATAGTAATAAAAAAAGTTTGTACATTGGATCCTATGGGATTCACCTGTTTAAACCTGTCGAACTGAAACACTGAAAATCTGGGTGTTTCCCTGACACTACAGCGTTCTGCGAATAAACGAACCGTTACTTCTCTATGGGACACTTATGCTGGCAGCGGCCTGCACTCTATTTTGCCCTCAATTCGTCAGTATGTGGCATATTGACAGTTTAGTGAATAGACAAACTGCCCTGAAATTGCAACGAACTGTGTATTTCACGTTCGGCGCAATTCGGTGGCAAGTCCGAAGGTTAGTGATTAGACCCTCTTGTTTCTGTATTCTAAACATTGCTGATATTCCTTCCACGGAGGGCGTCGGGATACCCCCCCACGGAGGGCGTCGGGATACCCCCCCACGGAGGGCGTCGGGATACCCCCCCACGGAGGGCGTCGGGATACCCCCCCACGGAGGGCGTCGGGATACCCCCCCACGGAGGGCGTCGGGATACCATGGAGAGTAATGTGATCGCACTTTGCAGCCGTAATACACTGCAGAACTACTCAAAGTGTATAACACGTAAGGCTGCGGTCACACGGAGCGAACTGAGTGCGTCCGTCGCAGCTTTCTGACGGATCAACGGGGAGGGCCACATGGGGTAGGGCGCACATGAATTGCGCGCACCACCAGACGTCAAAAAGCTACAACGGACGCTGACGGAGCTACAAAGCGTGATCTGCCATAGGGGGATCGAGCCATGCAGCGCTGCGCTCAGCGAGGTGGCCACATAGACGTCAGAATGGAAGGAACGTCAACTTTCACGGACGTTCCTAGCGCTCTGAATAACGCTCGTGTGGCCGCAGCCTGAATGGAAATTATGCTGCACAAATTGAGCTGCAGCGGGAGGTTGCGTCTGTACGTGAAACCGTGGCAGAGCTGTTGTCATTTGCATGACAGTTGGTAAGTGTTACACGCTCGCTCATGTTGGAGGCTCCTCCAGGGTCAAGCCAGCAGTTGGACATTTGAGATGGGATCATGTCGGGAGCGGGCGGGGGTTACCTCTACAGGTATGGGGGGGGGGGGGATTACCTCTATGGGCACGGGGTCCAGCCCCGCGCAGTTCTCGTTGCATTTGTCATAGACCAGTCGAAGCTTGCGGAACAGGATGGAGAGCTGGCGCAGGTGCTCCTGAAGCTTTCCTAAGCGGTCCTGGTAGGTTCCCGTGTGATACGTCACCCCGTTCGGGAGCTGGAAGGAAAAGAAGTAAAAGCCAGGCGATATTAAATAACGACGTGTGAAAATCGGGGCTTTTTGGATAACTTTGTTCTGAGCACTGGAAATGAGGATTACGCGTATGGGGCTCAGTGGCTTTAACACCAAAACATCATTAAAATGCTGCGAGGGAGCGAGACGGGATCACCCGGGAACCAAAACCAGAAATGGATGGAAAGGGGGAGTCCCGGGCAGATTTAAGGGGGGGGGGTTATTAGGGGTCAGAGGTATTTGAACAATTTGTGAAAAAGGGGGTTGTGGTTCAAATAATGGAGGACTCCTGGAGTGTGTGTTTTGGAAGGATTGGGCAGTGACGAAAGGAGGGCTTTCTGATCAGGAAGAGGTGTTCAGTAGTGTGTGTGGGGTCCTGGGTTCAAGAAGGGGTTTCAGAAGATTGTGGGGTTTCAAAAAGAGGTTGGGGGGCTGGCATGTGTGAGAATGGGGAACATGAGAATGGGGTGATGTGAGAATGGGGGGGGGTCATAGAAACAGAACAATGTCGGCAGATAAGAACCTTTCGGCCCATCTAGTCTGCCCAATTACATGGATACTTTACCTGGATTTATCTTTTGTTTAGGATAGCCTTATGCCTATCCCATGCCTGCTTAAATTCAATTACTGTTTTGGCCTCTACCACTTCTACTGGAAGGCTGTTCCATGTATCCACCACCCTCTCAGTAAAATAATGCTTCCTGATGTTACTTTTAAACCTTTGCCCCTCTAATCTAAGACTATGTCCTCTTGTTTTGCTACTTTGTTTCCTTTTAAATATACTCCCTTCCTCCACCTTGTGGATTCCCTTTATGTATTTAAATGTTTCTATCATATCTCCTCTGTCTCGTCTTTTTTCCAAGCTGTACATGTTAAGATCATTAAGCCTTTCCTGGTAACTTTTCTCCTTCAAGCCGTACACCATTTTAGTAGCCCCCTGAACTCTCTCTAAGATGTCTATATCCTTCTGGAGATACGGTCTCCAGTACTGCACACAGTACTCCAAGTGAGGTCTCACCAGTGCTCTGTACAGTGGCATGAGCACTTCCCTTTTCCTACTGCTAATACCTCTCCCTACACAACCAAGCATTCTGCCAGCATTTCCTGCTGCTCTATTACATTGACTACTTACCCTTAGATCCTCTGAAATAATAACCCCTAAATCCCTTTCCTCAGATGTTGAGGTTAGGACTGTATCAAATATTCTATATTCAGCCCTTGGGTTTTTACGTCCAAGGTGCATTATCTTGCACTTTTCCACATTAAAACTCAATTGCCACAGCTCCGACCATTTTTCTAGTTTTCCTAAATCATTTGTCATTTGGCTGATCCCTCCAGGAACGTCAACCCTGTTGCAAATCTTTGTGTCATCAGCAAAAAGACATACTTTACCATTAATACCTTCTGCAATATCACTAATAAAAATATTAAAGAGAATGGGTCCAAGTACTGACCCCTGAGGTACCCCACTGGTAACAAGACCTTGCGCCGAATAAACTGGGGTGAAGGGAGAATGGGGGGGGTCTGGGGTGAAGGGAGAAGAATGGGGGGGGTCTGGGGTGAAGGGAGAATGGGGGGGGGTCGGCGGGTGATGTGAGAATGGGGGGAACTGGGGTGATGTGAGAATGGGGGAACTGGGGGGTGATGTGAGAATGGGGGAACTGGGGTGATGTGAGAATGGGGGGACTGGGGGTGATGTGAGAATGGGGGAACTGGGGGTGATGTGAGAATGGGGGGAACTGGGGGTGATGTGAGAATGGGGGGAACTGGGGGTGATGTGAGAATGGGGGGACTGGGGGTGATGTGAGAATGGGGGGGAATGGGGGTGATGTGAGAATGGGGGGAACTGGGGTGATGTGAGAATGGGGGGAACTGGGGGTGATGTGAGAATGGGGGGAACTGGGGGTGATGTGAGAATGGGGGGAACTGGGGGAGATGTGAGAATGGGGGGAACTGGGGTGATGTGAGAATGGGGGGCACTGGGGGTGATGTGAGAATGGGGGAACTGGGGTGATGTGAGAATGGGGGGAACTGGGGGTGATGTGAGAATGGGGGAACTGGGGGGTGATGTGAGAATGGGGGGAACTGGGGGTGATGTGAGAATGGGGGGAACTGGGGGTGATGTGAGAATGGGGGAACTGGGGGTGATGTGAGAATGGGGGAACTGGGGGTGATGTGAGAATGGGGGGAACTGGGGGTGATGTGAGAATGGGGGAACTGGGGTGATGTGAGAATGGGGGGAACTGGGGGTGATGTGAGAATGGGGGAACTGGGGGTGATGTGAGAATGGGGGAACTGGGGGTGATGTGAGAATGGGGGGAACTGGGGGTGATGTGAGAATGGGGGAACTGGGGGTGATGTGAGAATGGGGGGAACTGGGGGTGATGTGAGAATGGGGGGAACTGGGGGTGATGTGAGAATGGGGGGAACTGGGGGCGATGTGAGAATGGGGGAACTGGGGGCGATGTGAGAATGGGGGGAACTGGGGGCGATGTGAGAATGGGGGAACTGGGGGCGATGTGTGAGAATGGGGGGAACTGGGGGCGATGTGAGAATGGGGGAACTGGGGGCGATGTGAGAATGGGGGGAACTGGGGGCGATGTGAGAATGGGGGGAACTGGGGGCGATGTGAGAATGGGGGAACTGGGGGCGATGTGAGAATGGGGGGAACTGGGGCGATGTGAGAATGGGGGAACTGGGGCGATGTGAGAATGGGGGAACTGGGGGCGATGTGAGAATGGGGGAACTGGGGCGATGTGAGAATGGGGGAACTGGGGGCGATGTGAGAATGGGGGAACTGGGGGCGATGTGAGAATGGGGGAACTGGGGGTGATGTGAGAATGGGGGGAACTGGGGTGATGTGAGAATGGGGGGAACTGGGGTGATGTGAGAATGGGGGGAACTGGGGTGATGTGAGAATGGGGGGAACTGGGGTGATGTGAGAATGGGGGAACTGGGGGTGATGTGAGAATGGGGGGAACTGGGGGTGATGTGAGAATGGGGGAACTGGGGGTGATGTGAGAATGGGGGGAACTGGGGTGATGTGAGAATGGGGGAACTGGGGTGATGTGAGAATGGGGGAACTGGGGTGATGTGAGAATGGGGGAACTGGGGGTGATGTGAGAATGGGGGGAACTGGGGTGATGTGAGAATGGGGGGAACTGGGGGTGATGTGAGAATGGGGGGATCTGGGGTGATGTGAGAATGGGGGGGTCTGGTGTGGAATGGGGGGGGTCTGGTGTGGAATGGGGGGTCTGGTGTGAATGGGGGGGGTCTGGTGTGGAATGGGGGGGGTCTGGTGTGGAATGGGGTCTGGTGTGGAATGGGGGGTCTGGTGTGGAATGGGGGGGGGTCTGGTGTGGAATGGGGGGGGTCTTGGTGTGGAATGGGGGGGGTCTGGTGTGGAATGGGGGGGTCTGGTGTGAATGGGGGTCTGGTGTGGAATGGGGGTCTGGTGTGGAATGGGGGTCTGGGGGTGATGTGAGAATGGGGGATCTGGGGTGATGTGAGAATGGGGGAACTGGGGTGATGTGAGAATGGGGGAACTGGGGTGATGTGAGAATGGGGGGAACTGGGGTGATGTGAGAATGGGGGGAACTGGGGGTGATGTGAGAATGGGGGGAACTGGGGGTGATGTGAGAATGGGGGAACTGGGGGTGATGTGAGAATGGGGGGAACTGGGGGTGATGTGAGAATGGGGGGAACTGGGGGTGATGTGAGAATGGGGGGAACTGGGGGTGATGTGAGAATGGGGGGAACTGGGGGTGATGTGAGAATGGGGGGATCTGGGGTGATGTGAGAATGGGGGGTCTGGTGTGAATGGGGGGGTCTGGTGTGGAATGGGGGGTCTGGTGTGGAATGGGGGGGGTCTGGTGTGGAATGGGGGGGGTCTGGTGTGGAATGGGGGGGGTCTGGTGTGGAATGGGGGGGGGTCTGGTGTGGAATGGGGGGTCTGGTGTGGAATGGGGGGTCTGGTGTGGAATGGGGGTCTGGGGTGATGTGAGAATGGGGGATCTGGGGTGATGTGAGAATGGGGGAACTGGGGGTGATGTGAGAATGGGGGATCTGGTGTGGAATGGGGGGGTCTGGTGTGGAATGGGGGTGATGTGAGAATGGGGGGGATCTGGGGGTGATGTGAGAATGGGGGGATCTGGGGTGATGTGAGAATGGGGGGTCTGGGGTGATGTGAGAATGGGGGGTCTGGGCTGATGTGAGAATGGGGGGGTCTGGGCTGATGTGAGAATGGGTCTGGGCTGATGTGAGAATGGGGGGTCTGGGCTGATGTGGAATGGGGGTCTGGGGTGATGTGAGAATGGGGGGCTGGGGTGATGTGAGAATGGGGGGTCTGGGCTGATGTGAGAATGGGGGGTCTGGGCTGATGTGAGAATGGGGGGATGATGTGAGAATGGGGGGATGATGTGAGAATGGGGGGATGATGTGAGAATGGGGGGGATGATGTGAGAATGGGGGGATGATGTGAGAATGGGGGAGATCATGTGAGAATGGGGGGTGATGTGAGAATGGGGGATCTGGGGTGATGTGAGAATGGGGGGGATCTGGTGTGGAATGGGGGATCTGGGGGTGATGTGAGAATGGGGGATCTGGGGGTGATGTGAGAATGGGGGTCTGGTGTGGAATGGGGGATCTGGGGTGATGCGAGAATGGGGGGGGTCTGGTGTGGAATGGGGGGATCTGGGGTGATGCGAGAATGGGGGGGGGTCTGGTGTGGAATGGGGGGATCTGGGGGTGATGTGAGAATGGGGGGATCTGGGAGTGATGTGAGAATGGGGGATCTGGGGGTGATGTGAGAATGGGGGGGATCTGGGCGTGATGTGAGAATGGGGGGGTCTGATGTGAGAAGGGGGGGGGTGATGTGAGAAGGGGGGTGTGAGAATGGGGAGGGGCGTTCCCTGACAGGAAGAGGTGCTCAGTAGGCCCATCACTCCGCTGCTGGCTTTGTTACCTGCATGTTCCGGAGCAGCTGGAATATCTCCATGGTTCTGAACACGATGTCCTGCACGGTCTCCTGCCCGATGCGACACAGGGACGCCGTATTCACCTCCCGGGCCGCGGCGGCTGCCTGAGCACCGGGAAACCCCCCCGGACCGGCACCTGCTGCGGCCGCCATCCCGGCTCCTGACAGCGGCGGGGTGGACATTTCACCCTGTTACCTCTCAGCACTTCGGAACCGGACGGAAACTGGCTATCAGTGAATGCCTCCGCAGCGACCTCACCAAGATGGCGCCGGAATCATGACGCCTCAATATGGCGCCCGCGCAGAACGCTGCATGAAGAAGCTCGACCTTCTCAAAATGGCCGCCCGGTTCATTGGTAGTGACGTCACAAATTGCCTTTTTTCTCAGGAGAGAAATATATTTTTTTAGTTCATTAAAAAGCATTGTTATTAATATATATTCAGTGCTCTTAAACTTAAAGAAAAACGTTATAGAAATGCACAGTAAAACAAAAGGTGACATATTTAGAGGCTTATTAACAAAGCACCGAAATTGAGTTCAGTTTTGGTGCTTTTAATTTCGGCACGCTTCGGCAATTCCATTTCACCAAAAATACAGTGCATTCAATATTCACTGATTGTTCACCATATTGCGCGGATAATTGAGTCAGTTATTAACCTAAAGCAGTTATTGGACATTGGTGAAAAGCAGCGAAAAGTGCCGAATTGGCCTCTGTGATTGCGAATGCCACTGAACAGAAAAAAAAGGAAGTCTCCTATTCTCCTAAAGAGTGGTTAAATCAATAAAAATGTATCTAATGGGGTTATTCATTGAGCACCGAATTGCATCAAATGGTGAATTTCCCCATACGGGGCAATTTTGTGTGGATTTGCCAAAAATTAGCAAAGTGCCAGCAAAATACAGTGATCTTCGGCGGCAGTAAAATCCCCTTAGAGAAGTAACCGTTAATCTATTCAAAGAACGCCGAACAGCTGTGAAAAGTTGTCGAAATTCCCTGATTTTTGGTGGTTTCATGCGACAGGTTTAAGCAGGCGAATCCCATAGGTTTCAATATAAAAAAAATCCAATTTTCTTAAATATTTATTCAACCTTTTATCTTTTTCATTTGCAGCAAATAGTCTCAATTTACTTTTTTTGTAGGCATTTTTCGGGATTTTTTTGGGATTCTCTCTTTTTCTTTTTACGTGGCATTTTTTTTAATTCCGTAACAGACCTTTTAATTGTTATTCATAGGTCCTTATATTAGGGATGCACCGATAACATTTTTTTAAGACCGAGTACAAGTACCGATACTTTTTAAAAGTACTCACCGATACCGTGTACCGATACTTTTATTTAATGTCATGTGACCGCTTTTCAATAGGAACAGACCGCATATAAAATGTCTCAAGCTCACACATTGCCCCAGCTCTTATTTGCCCCCGCGCTCACCCAGCCAGGCACCTCCGGCGCTGCCAGGCTCCTCCGGTGCCTTCTTTCTTCGAGCGGCCGCAGGCAGAGGTTGTAGCCCGGCCTCTCGTTGGGAACCATGTGCACAGTCACGTGAACTCCGCGATCTCACGAGATCGCGGCTGTGCACGTGGTTCTCAACGAGCGGCCGGGCTACAACCTCTGCCTATGGCCGTTCGATGAAAGAAGACGCCAGAGGAGCCTGGCAGCGCACGCCAACGAAACTGGCCGGCAAGCCAGCCCAACGCTGGCTTCTGGTATCGGTTTAGGACCAAGTACACGTGCAGGTCCCGGTATCGGCACCGATATCGATACTAGTATCGGTATCGGCACCGATACTAGTATCGGTGCATCCCTACCTATATTATTTCCAGGCTTTTTCATGCACTAGTTTTTTTTATTACGCGTTTTAAAAATGGCATTTTTTTTTTTTTTTTGTCTTTTTACCCTTGTTCGACAGCTGGTCGGCTTTTTGTGGAGGTCTGTTCGGCGGGTCGTCAGCAGTTTGAGGATCAATTCGGTGGGTCGGCAGCATTTTTCGGCGGGTTTGCGACTGCGTTTGGAGGTTTTCTGAATCGATTCAGCCGTTTTGTGACAGTTCGAAGATGTGTTTGAGGATGTGCGTCAGCTGCGTAGGCAGGCCGGAGGAGGGGCCCATCACAGCAGCCGGAGAGAGAACGTTCTGCCAGCATTAACACCCTCCTGCCAGGCTCATCCCGCCTGGCGGTGCGGGGTTAATTTACCTCTCTGTACAGTGTCCCTCTACATAAATAATAACAATACAGTCTTTTTACTGCTGCAACTACAGGTCAACTTTAACAAGACTGTACTTTTTAGCCTTTTATATAGTCATATCCTACTGCACATGTCCACTGTGTGCATCTAGCGCACTTGTGAGTAATTGACGTGACCTATTTCAGGTTCTCACAAGTGACTCATGTAGGTCACCTATTCTCCTAATTGACAATCTCAGGTTCCTTGTAGCTGCGTTGCACTGGAACCAATTATTTCCTGTAGAGACCCTTATCACGAATCTATGTTTGGTCAGAAAAGTTCCACTGGTCCATTAATTTAAGGTGATTAAAAAATGGATTGTTCAAGGAAAGCAAAGTATCGGGGACGCCTGTATAATGTCTGACGCCGCATAGAAAATAATGAGTTTCACAACAAAACAATGGTCATTTTTCTATTTGCTGTTTTCGTGATTCAAACCTGAACCAATTCCAAGGTTATAAAATCATCCTTTATTTACCGGATGCCATTTGTATTTTTAATATCCTTCCTGGTCTTGGTAATCAATAACGCTGAGTGAGGTTTTTATTTTTAAGTAAGGTAAAGATAGTCTGTCTGATTATAGTCTGACCTCAAACACTGTATATAGGAATACAGCAGCTGCATAGACGCTGAATTCTGCAGATTAAGGCAAGCATCAGATGAACGCAGTCATCACTAGGGATGAGCGTTCGGATCTGTTCGGAGTTCGATTCGAACATCGCTCGTTCAGCTGTTCGTCGAATTCCGAACATTTCCGTGTGTTCGCGGCATGTTCGCCCACAATGCACCACAATGCACTTTTCCACTGGCCTGAAGCTTGTAATTGGCTACAGCCTTGCACCTGACCGCAGGACAGGTGCAAGACTATGCCAATCACGGCTCAGAGTCCTGATTGGTCAAAATTTGCCCAATCATGGGCTCACAGAGCTAAGTCCCGCAGCACACTATATAAGGCTTCCCTGCCTGCAGCCCCAGCGTGTGTGTTTGCAGGAGTGAATCAGAGAGGAGAGGAGATTGTTCTGTCCGAGTGTATCAGCGACGTTGTAGGTAGGGTTGCACTGACACCGATACTAGTATCGGTATCGGTGCCGATACCAGGTACTGCAGGAGTACTTGGTACTCGTGCAGTACCCCCAATACCGGAAGCTGGCATCCGAGGGGCTGGGGTGGCTGTCCGAACACTCTTTTGGCATTCAGACAGGCCCTGCAGCTGCTCTCCGCGTTCTTTCATACTTACCTTCCTGAGCGACGCCGGGAAAGTCTTTGCGCGTGCACTCGTAGGAAGGCCCCCAGCTGCGATCACGTGGTCCCACGTGATCGCGACTGGGGGCCTTACAATGAGCGCACACGCGGGAACTTTCCCGGCATCGCTCAGGAAGGTAAGTATGATCGCGGAGAGCTCCAGGTGCCTGTCCGAATGCTGATAGAGCATTCGGAGAACATTCGGATAGCAGCCATCGGCATTCGGACAGGCACCGGGAGCTCTCCGTGTTCATACTTTCCTGAGCGACGCCGGTAAAGTTTCCGCGTGTGCGCTCGTTGGAAGGCCCCCAGCCGCGATCACGTGGTCCTACGTGATCGCGGCTGGGGGCCTTCCTACGAGCGCACACGTGAAGACTTTAACGGTGTCGCTCCGGTTGGTAAGTATGAAAGAACACGGCGAGCTCCAGGTGAGCTGGGGGCAAATCCACGAGCTGGGGGGCAAATCCACGAACTGGGAGGCAAATCCATGAGCTGGGAGGCAAATCCATGAGCTGGGAGGCAAATCCATGAGCTGGGAGGCAAATCCATGAGCTAGGGCATATCCATGAGCTGGGGCAAATCCATGAGCTGGGGGGCATATCCATGAGCTGGGAGCAATATCCATGAGCTGGGGGGCAATATCCATGAGCTGGGGGGCAATATCCATGAGCTGGGCCATATCCATGAGCTGGGGCCAATATCCATGAGCTGGGGGGCAAATCCATGAGCTGGGGGGCAAATCCATGAGCTGGGCCATATCCATGAGCTGGGGCAAATCCATGAGCTGGGGAGCAATATCCATGAGCTGGGGGGCAAATCCATGAGCTGGGGGCAATACCCATGAGCTGGGGCATTATCCAAGAGCTGGGGGGCAAATCCATGAGCTGGGGGCATATCCATGAGAGCTGGGGCATAATCCATGAAAGATGGGGGGGTATATCCATGAGCTGGGGGGCATATACATGTGAACAAAAGTATCGGTACTCGGTCTTAAAAAAGTGGTATCGGTGCATCCCTAGTTGTAGGAGATTTCTGGGAATTTGAATCTGTGTTGGCACTGCCAGGCTCTCAGGGACAGTGTGTTTCAGTAAGTTGTAGGAGATTTCTGGGAATTTGAATCTGTGTTGGCACTGCCAGGCTATCAGGGACAGTGTGTATCAGTGAGTTATACCACAGTTCAGCAAATTAGAATCTGTCTTGGCACAGCCAGGCTATCAGTGTGTATCAGTGAGTTATACCAGAGTTCAGCAAATTTGAATCTGTCTTGGCACAGTCAGGCTATCAGGGACAGTGTGTATCACTGATTTATAGCATTGTTCTGGAAAATCTGTATATCTTTGATCTAATTCTAGATACCATACAATAACAGTTTAATCAGAGTTCATCTGTTAATCTATTGAGAGTTGAATCTGGCTGTTGCCAGCTATCAGGGTGTTGCAGCCTGCAGGAGAGGAAGTGAATCAGAGAGAGAGAGTAGAGGACATTGGCAGCCTTGCAAGGAAAATATCAGTAAAATCGCCGACTTATATCAGAGTTCTGAATATCTTTAATCTATATACCAGATTTGAATCAGAGTTCTGTATATCTTTAATCTATATATCACTCACCATGTCATAAAGACCAAAAAGGACAGGCAGCCGCTCCCAGACACAGATAAGAGGGCAAGCAGCCTCTGTGTCGGAAGGCAGTGCCCCTGGTCGTCGTGGATGTGGTGCATCCTCTGTAGGATCACGCTTGTCCTTTCTAACTGGTGCTGGCCGTCTTATGCTGCAGCAACATACGAGGATTTGCAGGATTGGCTAACCAGGCCATCCTCATCCTCAGAGTCCTCTGCCAGCCAGGCTTGTAGTGGTTTACAGTCCTCCTCAGCTGCTAAAGCATCTAATGCAGCCTCCATGTCCACAGCTACTCCTGCCGTAGCCTCACCAACATACACGGAGGAGTCAGCTGAATTGTTTGACTACAATGACAGTGACATGCTGCTTGAGGATGCGCAGCAACTACAGTGCTCTCAAACTCTGAGATTGAGGAAGGGAGTATAATCAACCTAGAGGGAGGGGGTGCCGGTGACACACAAATAACTGGCACTCATGTTGCCCCAGCAGCTGCAGCATACTGCCAAGTTGGCTCCAGTGACGAGGAGATAGGGGGGTGATGACGATGATGAGCTCACTGACTCCACCTGGGTGCCTGATCGAACAGAGGAGTCAAGTGAGGAGGAGGCACAACAAACACGAGGCACAACGTCCTCTATGAGCAACCGTAGCCAGTCCAAGGCATCAGAAGTCACAGCTGCTCAGGTGCAGAGCGCTGTTGTCTCAAAGCACATGTACAGTAGACATGTGCATTAGTTTTAGTACTAAAACGATTTAGTCCGAATTTTGGGAAAATTTAGTTTTCGTATGATTCAAGAGATATGAAACTGCTCAGTACAGAAAACGAAAGAAACTAAAATAAAATGCACTACATTTTAGTTTCAATCCTTTTTATGATATTACATTGATGAGTGAAGGAGACCAGAAATGAAGAGCGCAACATCGCAAAGCTACAGAAAAGGTTTGTATGTGTAATCCTTCCTGACCCTACCTGAAAATCTGACAGTGATAAAGCTCCAGAATAATCACTCGCAGCACAGACAGCCAGCACAGGAGAGGACACCTTTACTTAAGCCTTGTATGTCTATGAGGTAGACAAGATGATAAAAGCAGCTGGAGATGGAAAACATTCAAATAAATCACACTGAAAGCTAATGACAGAGGAGGGCTGGATAGTAAAAACCCTTTATAACAAGCAGCGCTGGAAGAAGAGAGGGACTTTATAAAATGTGTGTTATATCCCTCCCGCTCTGCATAATAGGGGCTTAGGTCTGATACATTTTATATTATCCAGGAGCACTATCCCCCTTTCCTCATCTATAATACACATTTTATATAAAGTCCCTCTCCTCTCCCAGTGCTGCTTGTTATAAAGTTTTTTTTTTTACATCTGATACATTTAGTATCCAGCTCTTACAGTTACTCTGTCATTATGAACCTTCAGTGTGATTTATTTGAATGCTTTCCCTGCTTTATTTTATTATAAAAAAAATTTGCACCAGTCATCTCTTCTCTGAGCTTTCAGACCGATTTACGTTAATATTTTCCCTCTCCCCGGCTTTTATAATCCTGTGTCTCCCCCACAGAGATAGAAAGTTTAAGAAAAAGTTCCCTCTCCTGTGCTGGATAAGCATTGCATTCCGAAGTTCTGCACCCTCCACATGCCAAAGCAGTAGGATGTTCTATACAGAGAGGGGCATTAATTAATGCAGGAGGATGTTCTATACATTATACAGAGAGGGGTATTAATGCAGGAGGATGTTATATATATTATACAGAGAAAGGTATAAATTGAGGAGGATGTTCTATACAGAGAGGGGCATTAATTAATTCAGGAGGATGTTCTATACATTATACAGAGATGGGTATTAAATAATGCAGGTGGATGTTGTATACAGTATACAGAGAGGGGTATTAATTAATGCAGGAGGATGTTCTATACATTATACAGAGAGGAGCCTCTTTTTTATAGCCCTTTAAATCCAGTGGCTGTGAGCGATCTGCTGCTTGTTATATTATCTCTCAGACAATGCATCAGGCTCAGCTGTTACAGTAACTGACTAACAGCGCTCAGAGTTTCAGTAAAACAAGGAAATAATATTGTTCTAACCTCTTATCTATAAAAATATTATTTACTAGTTTTACTGAAACTCTGAGCGCTGTGATGAGCAGCAGTCAGTTACTGTAACAGCTTTGACTGACACATTGTGCTGAGAGTGAGAGATACTGTAACAAGCAGCGATCTCAGCCCTCTGAGGAGCCACTACAATAGTAATTGTATCCACTGTTTTTTGGATGAATGAAATTAGTTTTCATACTAAAAACGAAAACTACTGAAAACGAAAAATACTGAAAACGAAAATACTGAAAACGAAATTCTTTAGCAACTAAATAAATTGCATTTTAGGACTAATTTATTAGTTCAAAACGAAATTTTGTGCTGTGCACATGTCTAATGTACAGGAGTCTGCTGTCTGGGAGCTCTTTAAGAAATGTGCAGCAGACCGCACCGTTGCTATTTGTAATCTATGTCAGAAGAGGATCAAGCGTGGGAAAGACATCCCACACTTGGGTACCACGTGCATGATGCGACATATGACCACCTGCCATGCATCACGTTGGCACAACACTTTGCATAGGTCCTCCTCCTCCTCATCTGTCTCTACCCCCACTATATGTCCTGCCATGTCATTGCCTACAACCTCCACTGACTGGGATGATGCTACAGTAATGGGTGTATCAGGTCCTTCCTCAGAATGTGACAGCATCCCATCAGCTGAAGATTTACGCAGTCAGATTACAGTGCCCCAGCTGCTGAGGCGTAAGAAAAAATATAGTCCCAACCATCCCCAAGCACAGCGTCTAAATGCCAGCTTAGGCTAGGGTCAGACGAAAGCAGTTTTAACGTGCGTTTAGCCGCACGAAATCACGGCCGTGCTAGCAGCAAATGACGTCCAATGCCGGGGAACACACGAAGTACGGCTGCACGAAAGTTCGTCCGCGCAACGCAAGTGGCAAACGAACGCATTTTGTCGAGAACGTGAAACCACTAGTACGGTCGTACAGAGTGCGCTGCGTCCGCTAGCGGCGTGTGTGCGTGATTTGGAGATGTCAGACACTGCTAATGTCCGGCCAACATAACGTCCAGATGCAAAAGTGTTTTATTGATGATCCGTACAAAAACAAGAACGCAAATGCGCATCGTATGACCGCTATCGCGTACTCCGTGAAAAAATGCGTCCATTCGTTCGAACGCACTTTTTCACAGACAAAGCGAAAATGCGTTCGTCTGACCCTAGCCTTAGCAAAATTGCTCGCATTACAGCTGCTGCCTTTCCAGCTGGTGGACTCTGCTTCCATCTGTGAATTTTCCAAATGTGCTGTACCACAGTGGCAGGTTCCAAAACGCCATTTCTATTCACGGAAGGCCATTCCAGCACTATACCAGCACGTGGAACACAATGTTATGGAGTCATTGGGAAAGGCAGTCAGCAGCAAGGTACACATTACTTTAGACACGTGGTCCAGCAAGCATGAACAGGGCCGTTACATTTCCTTCACGGCACACTGGGTAACTCTGCTTGCAGCTGGAAGGGATCCAGGACGGGGCTCTGTGCTGGAGCTTGCTCATCCACCATGCCTCCAAAAAGCTGCTTATATAAGGGTCTGTCTGCTCCACCACCTCTTCCTCCTCCTCCTACAATGTCTCTGGCAAAATGGCAGTTAAACCGACAAGTGGCAGGGGCTACGCAATGGCTCAAGCAAAAAAGATGCCATACTGTGCTTGAGCTGTTTAGTTTAGGGGACAGGAGCCACACCAGGCCAGAAATTCTGAGATGGTTAACACCATGCCAGCTTCAGCCGGGAATGGTCGTCTGTGATAATGGCATCAACCTTCTCTCCGCCCTACGCAAGGGTAAATTGATGCATGTACCATGCCTAGCACACGTCCTAAATCTAGTGGTACACCGTTTTCTAACCAGGTACCCAGGGCTGACAGAGCTTCTCAGCCAGGGCAGAAAAGTCTGCAGCCACTTCAGACGGTCATTCCCAGCAAGTGTTCGCCTGGCAGAAATTCAAAGAGAATTCCACCTTCCCACAAACCGCCTGATCTGTGACATGCCCACCAGGTGGAACTCGACATTGGCAATGCTGCAGCATCTGCACCAGGAAAGGCTTAATGATCTTAACATGTACAGCTTGGAAAAAAGACGAGACAGAGGAGATATGATAGAAACATTTAAATACGTAAAGGGAATCCACAAGGTAGAGGAAGGGAGTATATTTAAAAGGAAACAAAATAGCAAAACAAGAGGACATAGTCTTAGATTAGAGGGGCAAAGGTTTAAAAGTAACATCAGGAAGCATTATTTTACTGAGAGGGTGGTGGATACATGGAACAGTCTTCCAGTAGAAGTGGTAGAGGCCAAAACAGTAATTGAATTTAAGCAAGCATGGGATAGGCATAAGGCTATCCTAAACAAAAGATAAATCCAGGTTAAGTATCCATGTAATTGGGCAGACTAGATGGGCCGAAAGGTTCTTATCTGCCGACATTTTTCTATGTTTCTATGTTTCTATGTTTCTATGCACAAGCAGCAGAAGGCCATCAATGAGTACCTGTGAGTATGGCACAAGGACAGGTTCAGGTCAACTTGTTCCCCCCCCCCCGCAGTGGCTGATGATCAAGGATGCATGCACTGTACTGTCACCATTTGAGGAGGCAACAAGGATGGTGAGAGGGACAGTGCATGCATCAGTGACACAATTCCTTTAGTGTTCCTGCTGGAGCGCACTCTGCAGGGAATTATAGATGTGACACTAGAGGTAGCACAGCGGGAGGAACAGGAGGCCTTCCCTAGCTCTCAAGGCCCCAGTCTTTACGCAGACAGCATTCCTGCGGGTCCTCAGATCAGACAGGAGGAGGAGGAATATTTAAGTAGTGGGGGAATTGAAGGTGGGGATTCCTCAAGGGAGGGTTTTGTGTGCCCAGAAACCCAAGGACTAGTACGTGGCTGGGAGGAGGAAGTGCACGATGGGGTCATCCTCATTGACCAGGAAGACTGGGAAGCTAATGCCACCTCCAACCTACGCTGCATGGGCTCCCTTATCCTGCAAAGCCTGCTAATGGACCCCAGGATTCGTGCTATCAAGGAGAGGGATCATTACTGGTTGGCAAGCCTTCTTGATCCACGATACAAGGGTAAAGTTGCAGAGCTGCCCGCACAGAGAGAGGACAGGATGAAACAACTTGAGGACGCTCTAAAGCGATACTTGTGTAACACCTTTCCAGACACTGGTAGGTTACCAAGTGATGACACAGCTGCTTCTGAGGCTGCGGATGATCAGAGGAAGAGTGGTGAAGGCCGGGGCCGCTTGACTGATGCCTTTTTAACGTTTTTTTAGTCCACGACGCCCAGGGACGTCACATTTAGGCACCCATTGCCAGCGTCTTCACCGTATGGTGCAGGACTACCTAGGGGCAAGGGCAGACCTAGATACCTTTACAGCAGATGATCCACTGGCTTACTGGGTGTGGAGATTGGATCACTGGCCAGAATTTAGCCAATATGCTATGCAGCTACTAGGTTGCCCTTCATCCAGCATGCTTTCTGAAAGGACGTTCAGTGCCGCTGGAGGTTTTGTCACAGACAAAAGAGTGCGTCTGTCCACCGACTCTGTAGACCGGTTGACAGACGGTGCATTCCCAAAACCTCCACCACTGCACTCTTCCACAATACCACAGAGGGGTTACTTACGGTGTGAAGGCACTTGCTGCCACCAAAGGCACAATATTTGGGTGCATTGCCACTGACACCTATACCAGATTCATATCATTTTAATATTAGACCGCAGGGTCCACCACTGCACTCTCTCACAATACCACAGAGGGGTTATGGTGTGAAGGCACTTGCTGCCACCAAAGGTAAAATATTTGGGTGCACTGCCACTGACACCTATACCAGATTCATATCATTTTAATATTTGACCGCAGGGTCCAACCCTGCACTCTTCCACAATACCACAGAGGAGTTACGGTGTGACGGCACTGTTGCCGACGCTAAAGGCCCAATTTTAAAGCACCTATTGTTACTTTCATCCAAAGTCTGCATAAGTTTCACCATAATTTAGCCCAAAAAAAATCACTAAACTTGTTCTGTGTGTCCTAAAACGTCGCTTTTCATACAGGCTGCCGCCCAAAGCACTGAAAGGAAAAATGAGAATAGCGCCTGTACAGAATCCCAGAACCGTGGGAGACTAGCAACACACAGAAAAACACCCAATATACAATATCGGTGAATTTAGAATATAACAGGTACAGATACCCTATATATGTCCGTGTTCAGGGTTGACAGATGAACGTAATGACCCAATTACATGAAAAATAAAAAGACACATATATGGCATAGTATGTCTGTACACTTCAACAAAGTATGAATTTGTGAGGGGAGTAAACTCACATATGATGGAGCCTGTACAATCAAGGCTCAATAAGAACACAGTGGGTCTCTTCAGGGCTGACCCCGTCCCGTCCTCATACGATTCCAAAAGTTACTTGCGTTGACCATATATAAGAAAAAACAGACAGACCATGGCACAGTATCGTCAAACCACAAGTGTATGGGTCAGTAATTTGTAGAACTCACGTGGTTATGAGCCTGTGCAGGTCCACTGGCTCCGTATATACGCTTGGGTGTAGATAAGGATACACCAATCCCCTTTAGAGGTAAAAAACAATTTCACTCTCCAACAGATGAAAAGATATTTAATAAAAACAAAATAAAAACAAAATAAAACCAAAACGCGTTTCACTGCCTCCGCAGCTTCATCAGTTGGTATGAAAACAAAAATTAGCTTTGTAAACTTAAAAGATGCACATATATAGTACTCATAATCGCACTTGCAGGTGTAATGAATAACAGGACGCCATGTCCGCCCCCTGATGCGGTTCATCCTGGATCCTGGTGCCTCCGGCGTTCTCCTTTCAACGTCACAAAATCTTTCTCCCCTATGTACGTGCAGGCGCATGCGCCGAGATGTCCGCCCACAGATCCCACAGAGCCATAAGCCATATAATGACAATGCCGATGGCAGAAAGTAAAAAACAAATACATCAATGGCTATATTGGGAGGACATCAAGAACTCTGACAATAAGATTGGGGGAACATCTCCGCAACATAACAAAGGGTTATGAACTACATAGCCTATCTTTGCACTTTAAGGAAGTACATGCGCAAAATCCAACAGGCCTAGAGTTTTGTATCCTTAAAAAAGTCAAAAGGAGTTGCAGGGGGGGTGATTTGGATCTTATTTTAGCCAAGGAAGAGATGAGATTAATTTTTGAGTACGGCACCCTGATTCCTGCTGGCCTGAATAGCGATTTTGAAGTGCGTCACTTTTTATAGTCCCATTCTGGTTCTTTTTATTTGTCTCTTACCTCCGCTTTTTTCTCCCCCCCCCTTTTTTGGGGCAAGCTTGTAGTGTATGTATGTGTATCAGTTAAGACATGCATGCTATTTGCACATTTGCGATAAAGTTATCTATGAGCTGCAGCGGATGGTGTTTATGTATTGGCTCGCTATTTCCCATGATAATTAGGTTAAGGACATGAGTATACCGATATAAGGGCACAGTAGCCATTGATGTATTTGTTTTTTACTTTCTGGCATCGTCATTATATGGCTTATGGCCATTGTCTCATGTTCTTTGTATGTGTTCCTTTATACTGAGGCAAGATTATTTTATAACCCATATGTTTCCCCATGTATGTGGGCTGAGTGCTTGGCGGGGATGCACATGCCCTCCTCTTTACCCACAGATTGCGGCCCCGAAGAATGGACTCGATTAGCTCTGTATACAAAGCCCGGTAGAGCAACTGTATGGGCAAAGGGGCTTTCCAAAATGGCGCACTTGGATTATGAGGGAGGAGAATCCAGCAGTGGACGCATGAGAGGAGGAGGATCTGTGGGTGGACATCTCGGCGCATGCGCCCGCACGTACACAGGGGAGAAAGATCTTGTGACGTTGAAAGGAGAACGCTGGAAGCACCAGGATCCAGGATGAACCGCATCAGGGGGCGGACATGGCGTCCTGTTATTCGTTACACCTGCAAGTGCGATTATGAGTACTATATATGTGCATCTTGGTCCCTGCCAATTAGCAAGAAACCTGCTTTCTGCTGTTGGAACCAACACCACCCTGTCACCTTGTGTGACCTGCCTTACCGTTGCCCTCGGGTTGTGCCCTCTCCTGGCGCCCAGTATACGTCGTGTCATCACAGGGATCACCGGGGAGGCAGAGAGCTGACTCTGAGCTCCATTGCTGACCAGTGACAGACGTCCGGCCCTCCTCTGGTCCCCACAGGTAGCACTCTTCCTGCCTCCCTGCTGGCTCCATTCCTCAGGCTCAGCCTGTGCGTCACCACTGGAGAAACTCGACTCTGCGGGCCCCAAACTGAGCGGGTTCCGTGTACTTACATCACGGCAGCTCCCTTTCTGCTCCCTCCCCCGCGCTCCTCTTATCTCCCCCTTCTGACGCAGCACGGTGCCCGTGTCATTGCTCTCCGAGAAGCGCACATCAGGAGTGACGTCCTTCCGCATGCCGCACTTCTGCGTGTAGTTAAAAACAACCCCCGCGTTGTTTTGGCCAAAACCACCCGTGTACTCTCCCTTTGAAAAGGCCCTGTCTCGAGCAGCCAGAGGGCGTTGCTTCACGACGACTACGCCTGCCGCCACAACGGGTTTTCCGAGGTTTAAGTTGCCTTACAAACATAGCATTGTTAGAGAAAGGAAATATTTCCCTAACAGTTTCAATTTCCTGTTCCCCACTTCCCAGGTCCCTGAGAACAGACCTTGGAGCACAGACTGGAAGTCAGGGAAATCTCTTCCTATTACAAGGGAATAGGGCAACTTTGGAACAACCACAGCTGGAAGTGATAGTACCTTCTCCCCTACGGAGACAGTGATTATCGCCGTGGGATAGTGCACAGTACTCCCATGCACACACATAACACCCACAGTCTTATTTTTTTGCAAATCAATACGGTTTAGCAGGTTCCCTGAGACCAGGGTAACGGCACTTCCAGAGTCCAATAGTGCCACTGTCTTTATCCCATTCAATTGAACAGACACACGGAAGGTCTGTGTTCCCTCTACCAGACTAGTCATACATATCAGCCCACAAGAGTTCCGTTGGTCTTTTTCAAGACCACATTGAATTGGCTCAGGAGCATGAGGACACCTGGCTCTAATGTGCCCTAGTTCACCACACTCAAAGCACCGTATGGAGACTTTTTGAGGCACACTCAGTCTTGAATGATTGGTGTCTCCGTGGTCTGAGCAGCACAAGCGTTCCTCAGATGCTGACTTGCTTGTATGTCCCTGCAACGGAGTTGGGAACCCATGGGCTTTTTGGGCAGTGTCCTTTTTATAAGAAGGCAGACTCCCTGCAAATACTCTGGGAGCCTTCTTCGGTGCGTCCTCAAAGTTTTTGGCAGCCATGAAGCGCTCCACTTGGGCTACCATGTCATCATAGTTGGTAGGGTTTCCTTGCCCCACCCATTCACGGAGACTGTGAGGAAGTCCTCGTAGGAATTTATCCAGCACCATGATCTCCACAATCCGCTCTGGATTATTGAGCTCGGGTTGGAGCCACTTTCGTGCCAAATGGATTAGGTCAAACATCTGAGTCCTGGGAGGGATCTTCTCCTCAAACCCCCAGTTGTAGAAGCGCTGGGCTCTTACTGCTTCTGTTACTCCAAACCTGGCCAGGATTTCTGCTTTTAGCAGTTTATAGTCTGTAGCATGCACATCATCCAGGTCATAGTATGCCTTTTGGGTCTCGCCAATCAAGAAGGGAGCAATTATTCCCGCCCATGTATCTGCAGGCCAGGACTCCCAAGTAGCAGTGCGTTCAAATGCGGAGGTAGGCTTCCACATCGTCCTCCGGCAGCATTTTCTGCAAGTATCAGCTTGCTCGGACTCTGATTTCCTGGTCAGGCGGCGCTTGCCTTGACAGATGCTGCAGGGTCTCATGAAGCACCTCACGATCAGCTTTCTGGGCTTGAGTCAGGGCCTCCATCTGGGCTTGCAGTAGGCGATTGCTTTCATGCTGCGTAGCCGTGGCATATACCAGTGCCTTTAGAACCTCTTCCATTATTTCAGTGGATCCTGTACGTTTTAGGGCTTTTGCAAACGTATAGCAGGTACTATAGATCCCACCACTGCCACCATTTGTGAGATAAAGGCACTGCGGATACAGCCAGTATGCTTTTATTTCTGCAGCATATAATTTCTTTACAGGTTTACTTCACCAAATAAATCATAAAACAAAAACCTACTCCACTTATTGGGAGACTAACTAAACAATAGGGATGAGCCGAACACTCCGAGTTCGGTTCGAGCCCGAACCCGAACTTCCCATTTGTTCGGGACCGAACCCGAACCCGAACCCCCATGCAAGTCAATGGGGCTGAAAATTCGTTTTTTTAGAGTGCCCTCCAAGAAGGCATATATGCTACATATTTGCCATAAAAGGTGTATGGGGGTCCGGGTAGTGCCCTGGGGGACAGGAAACAAGGACAAAAATTAAAAAAAAAAACGTTTTTAAAAGGGACAGTGAGTTTTCCATGAAATAAGGGTTAAAAATAAAAACGAAAAATTCCTTAAAATATCGTGCCTAGGAGGTCCCCATAACCTGCCCGTGAAGTGGCGGATTTCTAGGATGTATAGAAACACTTAAAAACAAATGACGTTTCATATGACGGTAAATGCTTTTCCTTTAAAGGGACACTCTAGGCAACATGACCACCTAAGCTATTTTAGGTGGTCATGATGCCTGGAGTATGCCGCCCTCTGTCTCCCCTCCCTCCGCTCGGCAGTTCAGCTGAAAAAGCTGAAAACAGCTGAGAGAGGCGGAGGAGTTTACTGCGCCCTCCCAGCTGTCAGTCAGCAGAGCGGGAATCATTTTTCCCGCTTCTGCCGACTTTTGCCGAGTAGGAGACGTCATCGCGCTTTCAGCGCGATGACGTCTCCAACTCACCGCAGTACCTGGCGGCAGCGGCTGAGGGTTAGTGTTGCGCACATCCTCTTGCGCGCAACACTAATCCTCAGAGGGAGCCGGGAGGAAGCCTGCCGATTGGCTGGCTTATGTGAGAGGCGCGCATCTCACGTAAACCAGAAATCAAGAAGGACGGGAGCGGAAGAGGGAGGCGAGTATAAAAAAAAAAAGACGCCGCTGGAAAGAAGTGGATTTTAGGGTAAGTATTACAGTTACAAAAAAATAAATAAAAACTAAAGATTTATTAAGGGAATAGGGATAGGTTAGGATAAAAAAACGGGGGGGGGTGATTTTTTGAGTAGAGTGTTCCTTTAATCTATCCATAAACAACTGCTTGGGGCGGCAGCCTGTATGAGAAGACATTTTAGGACGCGCAGAAAAAGTTTAGTGTTTTTTTGGGCTAAATTATTGTGAAACTTATGCAGGCTTTGGATGAAAGTAACAATAGGTGCTTTAAAATTGGGCTTTTAGCGTCGGCAACAGTGCTGTCACACCGTAACCCCTCTGAGGATATGAATCTGATACAGGCGTCAATGGCAGTGCACCCAAATATTGTGCCTTTAGTGCCAGGCATGCAAGTACTATCATACAGTAACCCCTCTGTGGTATTGTGGAAGAGTGCAGGGGTGGACCATGTGGTCCTTTATTGAAAAGTTTTTGATCTGGTAATGGGCGTCAGTGCACCCAGATATTGTGCCTTTGGTGCCAGGCCATTTTTTTTTAATGGGCATCAGTGCAGCCAGATATTGTGCCTTTCATGGCAGCAAGTGCCTTCACACCGTAACCCTTTTGTGGTATTGTGGAAGAGTTCAGTGCTGGAGGTTTTGTGAATGCAGAAGAGGACATCCCCTATCTATTCCATTACTTCAGCATCAGGGGATTGATAACTGCTGATCCAGGACTGATTCATTTTTATAAATGTCAGCCGGTCTACAGAGTCGGTGGACAGACGCACTCTTTTGTCTGTGACAAAACCTCCAGCGGCACTGAACGTCCTTTCGGAAAGCACGCTAGATGAAGGGCAACCTAGTAGCTGCATAGCATATTGGCTAAGTTCTGGCCAGTGATCCAATCTCAACACCCAGTAAGCCAGTGGATCATCTGCTGGAAAGGTATCCAGGTCTGCCCTTGCACCATATGGTGAAGACGCTGGCAATGGGTGCCTACATTTGACGTCCCTGGGCGTCGAGGACTAAAAAAAATGAAAAATGCATCAGTCAAGCGGCCCTGGCCTTCACCGCTATTCCTCTGATCACCTGCAGCCTCAGAAGCACGTGTGTCAGCACTTGGTAATCTAACAGTGCCTGGAAAGGTGTTACACAAGTTTCGCTTTAGAGCGTCCTCAAGTTTTGTCATCCTGTGCTCCCTCTGTGTGGGCAGGATGAGCTCTGCAACTTTCCCCTTGTATCGTGGATCAAGAAGGGTTGCCAACCAGTAATGATCCCTCTCCTTGATAGTACAAATCCTGGGGTCCTTTAGCAGGCTTTGCATCATTAGGGAGCCCATGCAGCGTAAATTGGAGGTGGCATTAGCTGCCAAGTCTTCCTGGTCAATGAGGATGACCGTATCGCGCACTTCCTCCTCCCAGCCACGCATAAGCCCTTCTGTTTCTGGGCACACAAAACCCTGCCTTGAGGAATCCCCACCTTCAATGCCCCCACTAATTAAATAGTCCTCCTCCTCCTCATCCTCCTTCTGTCTGATCTGAGTAGGACCCGCTGGAATGCTGTCTGCGGAAAGACTGGGGCCTTGAGAGCTAGGGAAAGCCTCCTCTTCCTCCCGCTGCTCTGCCTCTAGAGCCACATCTATAATTCCCCGCAGAGTGTGCTCCAGCAGGAACACTAAAGGAATTGTGTCACTGATGCATGCACTGTCCCTGCTCACCATCCTCGTTGCCTCCTCAAATGGTGACAGTACAGTGCATGCATCCTTGATCATCAGCCACTGCGGGGGGGAAACAAGTTGACCTGAACCTGTCCTTGTGCCATACTCACACAGGTACTCGTTGATGGCCCTCTGCTGCTTGTGCAGACGCTGCAGCATTGCTAATGTCGAGTTCCACCTGGTGGGCATGTCACAGATCAGACGGTTTGTGGGAAGGTGGAATTCTCTTTGAATTTCTGCCAGGCGAAGGCTTGCTGGGAATGACCGTCTGAAGTGGCTGCAGACTTTTCTGGCCTGGATGAGAAGCTCTGGCAGCCCTGGGTACTTGGTTAGGAAATGCTGTGCCACCAGATTTAGGACGTGTGCAGGGCATGGTACATGCGTCAATTTACCCTTGCGTATGGCGGAGAAAAGGTTGCTGACATTATCGCAGACGATCATTCCCAGCTCAAGCTGACGTGGTGTTAACCATCTCTGCACCTGCCCCTGCAGAGCTGACAAAATTTCTGACCCGGTGTGGCTCCTGTCCCCTAAACAAACCAGCTCAAGCACAGTATGGCATCTTTTTGTTTGAGCCATTGCGTAGACCCTGTCAGGCGTCGGTTTAACTGCCACTTCGCCAGAGACAGAAGGAGGAGGAGGAGGAGGAAGAGGTGGTGGTGGTGGAGCAGACAGACCTCATACAAGCAGCTTTCTGGAGGCATGGTGGATGAACAAGCTCCAGCACAGAGCCCCGTCTTGGATCCCTCCCAGCTGCAATCAGAGTTACCCAGTGTGCCGTGAAGGAAATGTAACGACCCTGTCCATGCTTGCTGGACCACCTGTCTAAAGTGACATGCACCTTGCTGCAGACTGCCTTTCCCAATGACTGGATAACATTGTCTTCCACGTGCTGGTATAGTGCTGGAATGGCCTTGCGTGAAAAGTAATGGCCTTTTGGAACCTGCCACTGTGGTACAGCGCATTCAGCAAATTCACGGAAGGGAGCAGAGTCCACCAGCTGGAAAGGCAGCAGCTGCAATGCGAGTAATTTTGCTAAGCTGGCATTTAGACGCTGTGCTTGGGGATGGTTGGGACTATATTTTTTCTTACGCTGCAGCCGCTGGGGCAACGTAATCTGACTGCATAAATCTTCAGCTACTGGGATGATGTCACATTGTGAGGAAGGACCTGCTGCTACATCCATTACTGTAGCATCATCCCTGTCGGTGGAGGTTGTAGGCAATTGCATGGCAGGACATACAGTGTGGGTAGAGACAGATGAGGAGGAGGAGGACCTACGCAAAGTTTTGCCCCAACGGGATGTGTGGCACTTGTTCATATGTCGCCTCAAGCACGTGGTACCCAAGTGTCCGGTGTTTATCCCACGCTTCAGCCTCCTCTGACATAGATTACAAATAGCAACGGTGGGGTCTGCTGCACAGTTCTTAAAGAACTCCCAGACAGCAGAGTTCCTGCATGTGTTCTTTGAGACAACAGCGCTCTGCACCGGAGCAGCTCTGACATCTGATGCCTTGGACTGGCTAGTGCTACGGTTGGTCACAGAGGATGTTGTGCCTCGTGTTTGCTGTGCCTCCTCCTCCTCCTCCCCCTCCTCCTCACTTGATTCCTCAGTTCGATCTGGCACCCAGGTGGAGTCAGTGACCTCAACATCATCAATGTCATCTTCACCCCCTATCTCCTCGTCACTGGAGCCAACTTGGCAGTATGCTGCAGCTGCTGGGGCAACATGAGTGACAGTTATTTGTGTGTCATCACTGGTACCCCCTTCCTCTAGGTTGATTATACTCCCTTGCTCAACCTCAGAGATTGAATCAGAGCACTGTACTTGCTGCGCATCCTCAAGCAGCATGTCACTGTCATTGTAGTCAAACAATTCAGCTGACTCCTCCGTGTGTCATAGCGAGGCTACGGCAGGAGTAGCTGTGGACATGGAGGCTGCATTAGATGCTTTGGCAGCTGAGGTGGACTGTAAAGCACTAGAAGCCTGGCTGGCAGAGGACTCGGAGGATGAGGATGGCCTGGTTAGCCAATCCACCAAGTCCTCTGTATGTTGCTGCTGCTTAAGACGGCCAGCACCAGTTAGAAAGGACAAGCGTGCCCCTGCAGAGGATGCACCACATCCACCACGACCAGAGACACAGCCTCCCGACACAGGGGCTGCTTGCCCTCTTATCTGTGTCTGGGAGCGTCTGCCTGTCCTTTTTGTTCTTTCAGACATGGTGAGTGATATACAGATTAATATATACAGAACTCTGATTCAACTCTGGTATAAAGATTTAAATAACTCTGGTATAACTCAGTGAGACACACTGATAGCTGGCAGCCAGTGACAAGATACAGATCACCTTAATTCACAAATGTTTTAAAGAAATTAGTGAGCCCCAAAATACAGCGTGGTACTGTATGTATGACGAGACACAGATCACCTTAATTCCCAAGTGTTTTAATGAAATTAGTGAGCCCCAAAAATAATTGCTGGCTGTGTGACGAGACCCAGAAGATCACCTCAATTCACAAATGTTTTAAAGAAAGTTGTAAACCCCAAAACAAATTGCTGGCACAGTGACAAGACACACATCACCTAAATTCCCTGATATTTGGTCGAAATGAGACCCCCCCAGACCACCCCAGTAGCGTGGCAGACCGGCAGTAACAACACACACAACTATCTTCTTGGAAATCTCCTCTGAAATGCGTGCAGAAGCGCTGCGGTGAACCCTTATATAGTGTGCTGCGTGACTTAGCTCTGTGAGCCCGTGATTGGCCAAAATTTGCCCAATCAGGACTCTGAGCGGTGATTGGCATAGTGTTCAACCAGTCTTGCACCAGACCTGTGGTCAGGTGCAAGGCTGTAGCCAATTACGAGCTTCAGGCAGTGGGAAAATGCATTGTGGTCCATTGTGGTCGAACATGCGGCGAACACCCGGAAATGTTCGGGGTTCGCGATCTGCTCGAACAGGCTAAGTTCGGGTCGAACCCCGAACCATCCAAACCCGAACAGCTCATCCCTACTAAACAACACAATTTCTCTCTAACAGATACTGGCCAGCTAAGCTGGTTCCCAGTCAAACAGCGTACCTTTTATGCATATAACGTTTTGGTTCCCTCACCAGCCAGCTCCAACCTTCTCTGTCTCTGGTCAGCTACTACTGAGCTAATCCTAGCAGGTTTATATAGGGCTGGACACCACTTAACAAGCAGCAGTTGGGGCCACTTACAAGCTTAATAGGTATGACTGGTTAACCCTGTAAGGGAAAGACAGCTTCTTCCATCTTCCTGCTTACGTACCTGCCCTCAACCAGTCTGCCCCTAGTGACCCTGTCACAATATATATACACTGTATATATTTATTTTAGTGTAGATTTGATTTATTTTAAACATATGAGAGAGGGGCGAGTGAGTGACTGTGTGCAGAGCTATATATTGAATTGAAGTTCCAATCCCAGGTTTCGATGCTTGGAGAGTAAACCTCAAGATAAATGGTGCTGCCAGCTCATGGATGTTTTAGTTAATGAAGGCTGCCGTAATCAGAAGCTTTCAGACTAAATAAGCAAAGCAATCAAGTAATAGGCCTGGGTAACTTATCATGTCTCATAATAGGGTAGTAAAAGGTGATCATATTTGATTGGCAAGCTCTTCTTTTTGGGATGTTGTGTGAAGAGCAGATATGAGTGCTATGCTTGGCAGCGGTTTGCACAGGAGGCTTGTGTAGCACGCTGCAGTTGATAACAGCAAATAATATTATGCCCAACGGACTCATAAACAACTTTACATTCCACAGATTCTATATAGTGAATATTAATAGGGTAGCAAGTAAATTTAGGCTTTAAAAAACAAATCCTTCAAGGTCAGCTCAGCTATCTGTGCCTTTGCAACCTTTAATCAAATAAAGGCAAAATTAAGGCCCTATTCCCTTCCTACCGCTAGGATGGGGACGCTAACGGGGAAAACCTACACCTGCAGGTTTCCCCCTAGAGTCTCCATTTTAGCACCATATTCCGGGGCAGGTGCTCATTCAGCACCTGGACCTGGAACCAAGCACTACCCTCGGTGATACTTGCAGCGAGTATCACCTCCTGGACACTGCACCAGTGTTTTTTCTGTTTGTGCTTGCCGATCTGTATCTTTCAGTGTCTATGTATTTCATTAATGTCTCTTTATGTCTTTGGTGCCTGTGCTTCTCTGTATGTCTTTGATAGTGTCATTGTCATTCTCATTGTGTCTCTGTTCATGTGCTTGTATCAAGCACTGTCTCTGCCAGTGTCTATGTGTGTCTGTCAATGTATGTATCTCTAACAGTGCCTTATTAACGTTCCTGTGCGTGTTTGGCAATGTATCTGTGTGTCTTGCGACAGTGTGATTCGGGGCAGGGACGGTAGTAGATCATAAATATATCAGTCAGCGGATGGAGGACTCCCTTTTCCCTGCAGGGTTAACTAAACAGCTGAGGGCTAATTAGGATTGCCCTGCCCTTTAAAGGAGGTGTGTGTGGTTCTCTCAGTGAGCAGTCTGTGTGCTGGCTACAGCAGGGAAGGAAGAAAAACCCTGACATCAAAAGGGAAGTACCTTTTCATTTTTGTACCACTTATTGGCAAGCGGCCTAGCTGCCCAATACTCAGTTAGGGCATCCTGTAAGTTTAGTTAGACTCTGCATGAAGGAGTAGACGGTTGTTTTATATTTTGTTTATTTGATGTTTGCTGTACCCTGCTAATTTTATGACTGCACAATAAAAGAAAGAGGAAGTACCGATCCATGCATCCAGTGCCTTTATCACAGTCTTTATCAGTGCCTCTAGATGTCTCTGCCGCGGTCTTTGTACATCTTTCACTATATCTGTGTGTAGGGCTTAATATTTCAAGTCCCAAGCTACTAGCCAGGCCTTAAGAGTTATCCTATCCTGCCCTGCCTGCGTCTGCATTCCCACTCGCCCTCATGTAAGTTCCACTCGCCAAATGCGAACAGGCGAGTGGAAATTTTGAGGCCTGTCTGTGTGTGTCTTTCTGTCTGTGTATTGTCTGTTGGAGTCTGCCTATGTGTGACTGAAAGAAAGAAAAGGAGTCAAGGAAGAGGGAAAAAGAAACAGACCTTACATGGGATGACTAGGTGCATTATGGGGATAGGGAATTGGTTGAGGGAAGCAGAGGGTGAAGATTAGTAGAGAGACATAAAGGGTGAGTGATATTTTGTATTTATATGTTACAGGAGGGGGGAAAGTGTAGAAAGGTGGTAGCGTTAAGAGAAGAGGTATCAAAGGGGAATATTATTTTGGGGGGTGAGACATAATGGGAGTAAAATGAGTTTTGTCTAGGGTGCTAGAAATCCTTGCTCGGGCCTAGTACACGGACATGCTCTCCCACTCAAACCATACAATCACTGTTCTTGGCATAGAGGTGAGAGTAGACTTGACTGATAGGACTTTGTGCAGGCCACGATGCTAGCAAAAGCAGAGAATCTAATTTCTATCAAATTGCCAAACGTTTGTGAACCTCAGTGCATTTTTTACACTGCATTTTTCTGCTGATGGGTTTCACCCAGACCTTCTCAAAGTTTTATCGACCACACTGATCTAATTACCCATTATTATCCTTTGTATGTATATTATTCAACTAAAAAGATAAAACGATGTTATTCTTTGGCAAGCCTTGTCAAAGAGTTCTGTTGAAGAACCAAAGACATGCCAGTAGAATTTGTGACTATAGGGGTTATTCAAAGAGAATCGAAAAGCCACCGCACGTTCGGTGACTTTTCGTTCTCTTCAATTCGGTGCGATTTGGCGATCCCATTTCGGCGACCCTGCGGTGTATTCAGTAAGCACCACAGGGCCGTTGTAGTGCAGGGAAATGCCGCCACAAACCCGACGAACACTCACCGCAAAACCCGGCGAATGCACACCGAAACCCGCAAAAACATCTGGATTAACCCCACCGAACACGCCGGAGAAACCCGAGCAGCCGCCGATCACAGTGCATGAGCAGCCACTGGAAAAACCCGACACCGCAGACGAATGGAGTGAAAAAAAAAAAAACAGTACGCTTGAATGTTTGAAAAGTGAAACGCTGTTTGCAAAGAAACTACTGAGCGAAAATGTCTGAAATTTACATATAAGATCCAATGAATGATAATAAAAAGGGCTGTTACAGAAAAAAGAAAAAACTAATTTAAAAAAACTGAATTTTTTTTTTCCTACAAAATCCCGAAAAATACCTAAAAGATCCTAAAAAAATCTATAAATAAAGAGACTCTTTACTGCAGAATATTATAATAAACGGTTTATTAGATATTGAATTAAAACGGGAATATTTTTAACATTGAAGCCTATGGGATTCTCCTGAATAAACCTGTCGCATGAAACCACCGAACAGCAGGGCAATTCGGCAACTTTTCACTGTTGGTTTTTGTTCTCTGAATAGACGAAGCATTGCTTCTCTACGGGGATTTCACTGCACTCGAACAGGCAACGTATGTGCAGGCAATTCGCCAAGATTTGGCGAACTGCCTGCTCTCTGAATAGCTGAATGGCCAGGAAATTTCACTGTTCGGTTACCTTTCGGCCACAATTCCGATCTCTTTGAATAACCCTGTATAGGGGTTATTCAGAGAGAGCCGAACTGGCTCCGAAATTGCACCGAATGGTGAATTTCACCATAAGGCGCAATTTCAGGGCCATTCAGCTATTCAAAACCTGGCAAATTTTGGCGAATTGCCAGCAAAATACGGGTGATCTTTGGCAGCAGTGAAATCCCCATAGAGAAGCAATGGTTAATCTATTCAGAGGTGCCGAACAGCAGTGAAATGCCCTGATGTTCAGTGGTTTCATTTGGCAGGTTTATTCCCGTTGAATCCCATGTGTTTTACGATTCCTTAGGCATTTTTCCACGATTTTTTCGCCAAACTTTTTCCCCCCGATATTTTATTTTTCTGTAACAGACCTTTTTATTATCATTCATAGGACATTACAATATATGTTAATTCCAGCCATTTTAGTCCAGTATTTGTTTTGCAAACAACGCTTAAAATGTTAAAAGTTGTTATCTTTTAAATTATTTTTTTTACCTCGTTGGTCCACTTGGCTCGACTTTTTCCAACGACTGCGCGGCGATGTGTTTGGCAGATCGATGTTTTTTTTCGGACGAGTTCGGCGGATTTTCTACAGCGTTTCGGATCGATCCAATTTTTCGGATCGCACCGGGGGGGATTTTCAGTCATTTTCCGGCAGTTTGTTGGATCTGTTTGCTCTCTGCTCTGCACTCCGGGAACCCTGTTGAATTCATCCCAGGGTCAGGGAATTTGATTCCCTGAACCGCAGGGAATGAGAGAGCCGAAATATCGGTGACATCTCGGTGCTCTCTGAATAACCCCTTATATATTCAGTAGTAAAGCAAATATTGTACGCAGCATTATTCAGGGTTGTGTAGAAAAGTGTAATTAGACTATCAGAATGCGAACACCGGAGAGACATTTAGGCTGGGGTCAGACCAGCGCACTTTTAACGTGCGTTCTGGCGCACATAATTACGGCCGCACTAGCAGCAGATGACGGGCAATGACGGCCAATATACGATGTACGGCCGCACAAAAGTCCAGCCGTGCAACGCAAGTGGAATTTGAACGCATTTTTCTGAGAACGCTGAACCGCTAGTACTGACGTACTGAGTGCGCAGCTGCGGCATAGCGGCGTGTGTGCGAGATTAGGAGATGTCAGACACTGCTAATGTCCAGCCAACATAACGTCCAGACGCAAAAAGAGTTTTATTGACGATCCGTACAAAATCACGCCCGAAAATGCGCGTCGTCTGACCGTTTTTGCGCATTCCGTGAAAAAATACGTCAATGCGTTCGGACGCACTTTTTCACGTTCGCGGGGAAAAATGCTTTCGTCTGACCCTAGCCTTAAGGCTAGGGTCAGACGAACGCATTTTCGCGTTGTCTGTGAAAAAGTGCGTTCGAACGAATGGACGCATTTTTTCACGGAGTACGCGATAGCGGTCATACGATGCGCCTTTTCGTCCGTGATTTTGTACGGATCATCAATAAAACCCTTTTTGTGTCTGGACGTTATGTTGGCCGGACATTAGCAGCGTCTGACGTCTCCCAATCACGCACACACGCCTCTAGCGGACGCAGCGCACTCTGTACGTCCGTACTAGAGGTTTGACGTTCTAGAAAAAATGCGTTTGTTTGCCACTTGCGTTGCGCAGACGAACTTTCGTGCGGCCATTCGTCGTATGTTCCCCGGCATTGGACGTCATTTGCTGACACTTTTTCACGTTAAAACTACTTTCGTCTGACCCTAGCCTTAAGAGTGTAAAAAATTTTTCCCCATTTTATCATCCAAACCTTTGTGGTTATATATTCTATAGGGCATTCTTGTAAAAAAAAAAAAACGTGAAATGGGAACCTGTTACTGCATTTTTCTGAGAAAATATACAATTTAACCAATTTTTGTTTTTAAAAAATGAAATATTTCCCTTTTATTTTGGAACATGCATTTTGCGAATAATATGACTATGTATAAAACACTGACCTTGCTGCCAGCGTGGGAAATGAGAAGGTGAGTAATGGCAGTGGTATTGCTCATTTTATACGTGACAAATGGACAATGCCATCGCTTTGGAACTAAACATAAATAAATAAATAAATTGTTTTTTCTTTTCGATTTTACATGGTCAGGTTTGGTATTAATGCAAAGGCCAGACTCTGACCTGTCCAATGACACATTTTTCTGAGAACGCTGAACCGCTAGTACTGACGTACTGAGTGCGCAGCTGCGGCATAGCGGCGTGTGTGTGTGATTAGGAGATGTCAGACGCTGCTAATGTCCGGCCTACATAACGTCCAGACGCAAAAAGAGTTTTATTGACGATCCGTACAAAATCACACCCGAAAATGCGCGTTGTCTGACCGTTTTTGCGCATTCCGTGAAAAAATACGTCAATGCGTTCGGACGCACTTTTTCACGTTCGCGGGGAAAAATGCTTTCGTCTGACCCTAGCCTTAGTGATAAACAAAGGTTTTAAGACCTTTCATATATTAATTTATATACAATGTATATATATATACAGTATATACGGTGAATTCTGCACACAATTATATTCAGTTTCTCGGTTTGATGAAGCAAAAAGAATAATCGCCATCTAATTTTCTTCAAATAATGAAGTGGATTTTATCCTCCGCTGCGCTGTACCTAAACTGTATCTGAGTCTTCATCTCTGTCTGTTAATTGACAAATTTGAGCTGTCCAGATAGTAATAAGCTGCCGAGATATATACCGTCACGTTTATCTGTTTCAATGAATTATAATGGGGCTTAGGGCAAACGTTATGCTAGGTACGAGAGCATGGAGAATTGTACATAAGGTTCATGGAAAATGCATGTTATCTTTTAACCACTTCACTACCAATCGACTTTTCCTAAAAAGACACTGTCAGGAACCAGTGGTTTGTTTTTTTTTAAAAAAAAAAAAAACATTTTTAATTATACAGTAAGAAATATCCGCAATATTCCCAATGTATTCCTTACTGTAATAACCTATATGTCAGGCAGATGTCGACCATCTCCTGGCCAATGGAAGTTACTGCTAGGGATGCACCGATACCAATTTTTTAAGACCGAGTAAAAGGACCAATACTTTTTAAAAGTACTCACCGAGGACTCATGTGACATCTTTTCAATAGGAACAGACCTCATATATATATATATATATATATATATCGCCCCAGCTCAAATACATATTGCCCCCAGCTCACACATATTGCCCCCAGCTCACACATATATTTCCCCAGCTCTCACATATATTGCCCCCCCAGCTCACATATTGCCCAAAGCTCCCACATATATTGCCCCCCCTCCAGCTCACACATATATTACCCCCAGCTCACCCTCCCACGATGCCAGGCTCCTCCTGCATCTTCTTCCTCCGAGCGGCCGCCGGCAGAGGTTGTAGCCCGGCCGCTCGGTGGGAACCACGTACAGCCGCGGTCACGCGAGATCCCAGAATTCACGAAATCACGTGAACTCCGCGATCTCACAAGATCGCGGCTGGTGAATCCCAACAAGCGGCCGGGCTACAACTGTTTGCCGGCGGCCCCTCGAAGGAAGAAGACGCCGGAGGAGCCTGGCAGCGCGCCAAACACTGCCCCAAAGAAACTGTCCGGCAAGCCAGCTGTCACGAGCCTGGCTTAGCATATGTGCAGTAGTGTGGGTGTGAGCCCAAGATGCAGTAGTTATAGCAAAAGGCAGGATACAGGGTAACAGGGTTTATTTGTGAATACAAATAAACAGACAACAGACTAGTAATATAAACAATGGATACAGATAACATATAATCAGGCGCGGGTACAAAATAGGAATAGGCAATAGAGTAGTCAAGATTTAGCAGAGATCTGGTACACAGGTATATCAATCATGGAATAGAAGAGGGTACAGGGGGCAATGGAGGATACCGGTAAAGAATGTCCAGAAATAGCAGAGGGTGTGCAGGAAGGTCTATGGATCAAGAGCAGGAGGGGTTCCAGGCAAGGATCTATGGAATAAAATTGCATCGTAGGGACAACCACAGTACATAAAGAACTTTACATAAAAACACGTCTTGTGTGAAGCAAAAAGTCGTAAAGTGCCAAGTGTCTATCAGTGCACAAATGGGGGGGGGGGTCCGTCAATTTAGAGACCATGCACTATAAAAAAAAGTCCATATAAATCTTGTATAAGAAACAAAAAACAAAAAAAGAGAGTGCATACAAAAAATAATAATTTTGTCGGCAGTGGTAAAGTGCAACAGTGTCTATAGATAACTGAACAGGAAAATCCTGCTTAAAGAGAAACCACAATTCCAAAATAGTCTATATGTGAGTGGAGAATAGAGCCGGCGAAAGTCTATATAGATCTCACACTCTTACATCCGGGTGTGTATGGGGGTCCAGGTAGATGGCTTCTCCTTGGGGTCCTGGTATCTTTATGGTCCTCGGAACAAAAAAAGTGGAAGATAATAGTACAGCACTGTATAAGTGCTTTGGCTAAGGTGTAAATCAAATGAGGGGGGTACTTACACTTTCCAGAGCCTCTATTTTCCAGGCTCTGGTTCGAAGTACACTGGGCCAAATAGAGAGTGGCCTCTTCCCTTCTTTGATTTTCTTATTTGCCTCAAATACAAGTAATTTGGAAAAAAAGGGCAAACATAGCGTAACTTGAGGTGATATTCAAATGAATATAATTAAAAATGGTCTCACTCACCGATGGTGGAGCCTTAGGCTGGGTTCACACCTAAGCGTTTTACAGCGCGTTCCTACGCACTGTAAAACGCTCAAACAGTGGAATCCCATGATTCCCTATGTGTGCATGTCACACCTGGCCGTTTCTCAGCGCGCATGAACGCGCTGATAAACGGCCGACGCACAAAGAAGTTCGGGAGCTTCTTTTCTGCAGATAGCCGCGCGTTCGCGGCCATATCATAGCCGCGAACGCGCTCGCAACGCCCATGCGCGCGTTTGTTTGTATGCGCGAGCGCGTAAAAAAAACACACGCATTGCGCGACGCTGCGCAACGCGTAGGTGTGAACCCAGCCTTAATGGTTCAGGCTCAAATTCATAGCATGCAGTGCTCCTTTGGTCGGTGGGCACCAGCACCTCTTTAGTCAGCTTGCAGAGAGTCTGGAAAATAGAGGCTCTGGAAAGTGTAAGTACCCCCCTCATTTGATTTACACCTTAGCCAAAGCACTTATACAGTGCTGTACTATTATCTTCCACTTTTTTTGTTCCGAGGACCATAAAGATACCAGGACCCCAAGGAGAAGCCATCTACCTGGACCCCCATACACACCCGGATGTAAGAGTGTGAGATCTATATAGACTTTCGCCGGCTCTATTCTCCACTCACATATAGACTATTTTTTACAACGTGCACATTTTTGGAATTGTGGTTTCTCTTTAAGCAGGATTTTCCTGTTCAGTTATCTATAGACACTGTTGCACTTTACCACTGCCGACAAAATTATTATTTTTTGTATGCACTCTCTTTTTTTGTTTTTTGTTTCTTATACAAGATTTATATGGACTTTTTTTATAGTGCATGGTCTCTAAATTGACGGACCCCCCCCCCCCCCCATTTGTGCACTGATAGACACTTGGCACTTTACGACTTTTTGCTTCACACAAGACGTGTTTTTATGTAAAGTTCTTTATGTACTGTGGTTGTCCCTACGATGCAATTTTATTGTTTGGAATATTAGCTGGAGCCAAATAGGCATATCATCACTGTTAAGACAAACATTCTTAGGTGGTAATTACCATCTCATGCACTTTGCACTTTACTTGCATTTTTGCACACCATTGGTTCTTTATTCAAAGTAGCACTTTACTACTAGTCCATTTCCGACTGTGCTCATATCCTAAATCAAGACCACTGTCTCCTCTGGGACTCCTACCCTTCTCCCATTGTCATATAGAACCTTTTTCTATTATTCTTGCCGTCTAGCCTGTGCCCAACTTTTTTCTACGTATCCGCATGTACAGTAGTTACTACTAGTCCCAAATTCTTTGCGCCACTGAATCCATTTCCATTTCTGTATCTCTTTAAACACATTTCTGTCGAGGTTTTGTGTTTCTCCCTCAGTAGGCTGCATTTATACCTGAAATTATCACTATTAATTAATTCACAATCAGCGCCTCCACTGTAATTTTCATGTCCACACAAGGATCTATGGAAGGCAGGTCTGCACTAGTTAAGCTAGGAACTTCAATGAGGAAGCTTAGAGTAAGGGGCGTATCTTCCTCATATACAGGGTTGCTTAGGGAGGATCAAGGGCAGGTGAGGTTCCAGGATCATCATACAAATTGAAGTCCAGGAAGGCATATGGAGAAAAGGTCCTGGAACCTGCATATCAATGCAAAACAGGGCAAAAGGAAAACAAAAGAGGGCGCCAGAGGGTCTGGGGGTTAGGACCGTGACACCAGCCCTGCGCTGGCTTCCGGTATCGGTTTAGGTATCGGGGGCCTCTGCACGAGTACCAAGTACTCGTACAGGTACCGGTATCAGTCCCTAGTTCCTGCAGTTCTGAGCGCCGTGCAGGATCAGATGGGGAGATGTACGATACTGTAGATACATTTTTCAGCTGGTTTTAAATAGTGTTGGCATGTCGGGCATCATACCCACGGTCCTAAAAATTTGGGGGCACCTTCTGGAGTCCAAATGCAAATTAATTTGTTTGCATCAAACTAATTTCATTTGCAAACACAGAGCACAGCCATGGATTGTGCTAATACAATCTTGGGCTGCTGTGTCTGCTTCTGCTGATCGTATATACACAATCAGGGTAGTGAGGGCGGGGGTTAACACAATTTTCGAAGTCCCCTGGTATACTTATCTTAATGCATAAGAGGTTATTCACTAACCACTGTTCTTTCCTCAGATTTTGTTTGCTGAACTATGGTGCATCTAATATGATGAAGCTACAATGATACCACTAGAGAACTTCCATTGCGGTTCTCTCTACCGTTCACCGGCCTTTTTAGCTGTAGTTTTAGCCAAAGTTGTCTACCGTCATCCTCACCATAGTTTTCAATGGGTTTTCCACCGTAGTTTCTGCTGAAGATAATCAGAGTAGATGTCAGCATAGTTGCTGCTGTAGATTCAGTCAAATCGGTCCAGGGTTGTAGTCACCGTTGTTTTTAGCGTTGTTTCTATTGGAGTTCAAATAAGAGCAGCAGTTTAACCTTTTCGCTGCTGAGACGTTTCACGCCTCTATGCTGAGGTCATTTTTACCGGTTTTGCTCATCATGTTTAAACGTGTTTTGAAGGCTTATTTTAGTATATGACCCAGACATATTATATATCGTTCTTTCCGTCAGACTCGGCAGATTCATAATATGTCATTATTATATGTATACGTCATGTCCTGTCTGTATATTATAACAAAAAATGCAATAAAATATGAATTTTCAATAATTTACAACGTGTAAAGTGTATTTTTTTCACATTTTAACATGCGACCAATTGCGGTTATATTTTGTATGGGGTGCGCTTGTTAAAAAAATTAGAAATGGGGTCTCGTTACATTTTTTTTTGGGGAAAATTACGCGATTTTTAACAAACGCACCGCATACAAAAATCGTTAGTGCAGCATCATTGTTCACATTATAATTGAAATGGGAACAATATTGCTGCATTAACAAACCAAAAAAAAAAAACTTGTTTATTTTTTTTTTAGAATTTTTTTTTAAATACTTTTTTATTTTTATTTTTAATTTTTATTTTTTTTTAAAAAACTTTTTCACAGTCGTGTTTGGTATCGTTGGAGCAGCCATGCTCTGGCCGATCCAACAGTACCAAGCTTTAACCCCTAGCTGCCACGGATCGGGAGATAGGGGGTTCATTGGAACCCCCTATCTCCACTGTTGGTGGCAGCTAGGGTTAACTCCAGGACTGGCGTCATCGTGCTATACACGATGACGCCAGTCCTCAGGGGGAGTTCCCGGAGGCTTGGCCGACATCTTGGATGTCGGCCAGCTCCGGGAAAGGATCACGAACCGGCGCTTTTCAGCGCCGATTCGTGATCCGGCTCCCCAGGGGTTAATGACAGCCACCGTTTGGAAGGGCAGGCTGTGCCCTTCCAAGCGGTGCCTGTATTAACCCCCTGCTCCCCGGCGATCGGGAGGGAGAGAGGTCTGAAGGACCTCCCCCCCTCCCTTTCAGGTGCCTCCTCCGCACATGCGGGGGGGGCGCCTGAATTAGATGTCATCGCGTCGCCGCGATGACATCTAATGTCCCCACCGGGCTCCCGAGTGCTGGGCTGACATTCAAGATGTCAGCCCGCACCGGGGGGGCACAGCAATCCGCCGGAATCCGGCGGATTGCTGCCTCCTGTGCTCGGACGCGCTGAGCGCATCCGTAGCACAGGAGAACCACTTGGCTGGACGCGCTGAGCGCGTCCATAGCAGCCAAGTGGTTAAAGGGACAGTACCATTTACATAAGCTGTAACCAAATTACTTGTGCATGACAAACAAAACCACCTTGTAAAACACATTATAAGCACAGGCAGCTGTTTTTTTCTTTGCTTAAATTAATTGCATTTAAAAAGGGAAAATAAAATTAAGGTTTTATCTCCTGTGTCCATTTTGTGGATTTTTACAAAATCTGTGCAAAATCTTCACTTTGTGGCTGTGCTTTATTTTATACAGTATTTATCAGTTAATGAGGTGGAGGAGGGAATTTTTAGATATGGCAGCAGAGGGGTATATTGTGCTACTCGAGATAGGAGATGCCAGCTAAATGTGATAAAACATGATCTTAAATTACATCTAATCTACCCCTGTGCAGTGGTGTATTTAGGTTTTGTGCTGCCCTAGGCCTGACTAAACTCGTGCACCCCCAATTTAAATTTGAGGCACTCCTTCCTGTCAAGGGCACACCTCTTCCTGGTTAATCCCCACCCTTCATCTTAAAGCTCCACCTTTTCCTCTTAGAGCTCCGCCTTTTCCTCTCTTTATATTAAAAGTGGATACCAAGTGCCTACTTGTATATTTTGTATACCATTTCAAATGTATCTATTGAGATAAAGAAAATTATGAAATGTTTAAATTCAAGCATTTTTACAAAGAACAGCCACGCATGTCAAGTATACTGGATCACAGCTGCTCTAATTGGTTGAACAATAAAATCCACAGAAACTTGCACTGCATATGAGCGTATCACAGAGCTGCACAGCAATAAAACCCACAGAAATGGACACTGTGTATGAGCATATCAGAGCTGCACAGCAATAAAACCCACAGAAATGTGCACTGTGTATGAGCATATCACAGAGCTGCACAGCAATAAAACCCACAGAAATGGACACTGTGTATGAGCATATCAGAGCTGCACAGCAATAAAACCCACAGAAATGTGCACTGTGTATGAGCATATCACAGAACTGAACAGCAATAAAACTCACAGTAATGTGCAGTGTGTATGAGCGTATCCCAGAGCTCCAGGGCAATAAAACTCACAGTAATATGCAGTGTGTATCACAGAATCCACAGCAATAAAACTCCCAGCAATGCAATGTGCGAGGTGTATGAGTGCATCAGAATCCACTGCAATAAAACTCCCAGCAATGCAATGTGCGGTGTATATGAGTGCATCAGAATCCACAGCAATAAAACTCCCAGCAATGCAATGTGCGGTGTGTATGAGTACATCAGAATCCACCGCAATAAAACTCCCAGCAATGCAATGTGCGGTGTGTGTGAGTGCATCAGAATTCACAGCAATAACACTCACAGCAATGCAATGTACGGTGTGTATGAGTGCATCAGAATCCACTGCAATAAAACTCCCAGCAATGCAATGTGCGGTGTATATGAGTGCATCAGAATCCACAGCAATAAAACTCCCAGCAATGCAATGTGCGGTGTGTATGAGTACATCAGAATCCACCGCAATAAAACTCCCAGCAATGCAATGTGCGGTGTGTGTGAGTGCATCAGAATTCACAGCAATAAAACTCACAGCAATGCAATGTGCGGTGTGTATGAGTGCATCAGAATCCACTGCAATAAAACTCCCAGCAATGCAATGTGCGGTGTATATGAGTGCATCAGAATCCACAGCAATAAAACTCCCAGCAATGCAATGTGCGGTGTGTATGAGTGCATCAGAATTCACAGCAATAAAACTCACAGCAATGCAATGTGCGGTGTGTATGAGTGCATCAGAATCCACTGCAATAAAACTCCCAGCAAACCGAGTGTATATGAGCACACAGCAATTATGGCAATTATACTGTGGAGCCATCTTGTCAGCAGTGGGGTGCCACTGCCAGTGGGTGCACTGTAGCTTTGATTCCCTTCCCGGTGGGTGTTCAGTCCAGAATAGAGTCTGTGTTAACGAAAGGGCGGGCAGCTGCGCGCGTGCGTTTCACGTGGTTCAGCCAGTCATGTGGTACTGAGACTCAGAGAAATGGCAGTGAAATGCCCTGATGTTCGGTGGTTTCAATCAGCAGGTTTATTCAGGCGAACCCCATAGGTTTCAATGTTAAAAATATTCCCGTTTTATGCAATATCTAATAAATCATTTATTATTGTAATCTGCAGTAAAGGTCTTTATTTCTTTATTTATTTTTTTAGTCATTTTTCAGATTTTTTTGGGCAAAATCCCCCCCCCTTTTTTTTAATAGCGGTTTCTTCTTTTTTCTGTAACAGAACTTTTTATTATCAATCATAGGATCTTATATGTAAATTCCAGACATTTTCGTTCAGTAGTTGTTTTGAAAACAGCAGGCCACGGGTTTGCGGTGGCAGCATTCAGCGGCCGACTCCATGCACTTTGGAGACCCTGCGGTGAATGGTGAATTCACTGCAGGGTGGGGAAATTTTATTCTCCTAAATGCAGGGAACTACAGAACACCAAAATGTTGGCGTCATTTCGGTGCTCTGTGAGTAACCCATTTAGTGGTGAGGTTTTTTTCTGCCCCCTGGAGAGTGAAAGCCTAGGCCTTGCCTACCCAGGACATACTTGAAAATTAGTGAAATCTCAATGTATCCTTCCTGGTAAAATACTTTGCAAAAGTGTGGGCCGCCGCCCCCTGGAAAGTGTCGCCCTAGGCCTGGGCCTAGTCGGCCTAGGCCAAAATACACCACTGCCCCTGTGATGTCCTTGGAAAACATCCCACACAATACAATGAGGCGAATCCCATAGGTTTCAATGTAAATATATTTCCCCGTTTTTATCAAATTTTTTTATTTAACCCTTTCGCTGCTGGGCCTTTTCACACCTCTGTGCTGAGCTCATTTTTACCGGTTTCGCTCATCATGTTTAAATGCGATTTGAAGTCACATTTTATTAATTGACCCAGACATATTAGATATCGTTCTTTCCGGGAGACACGGAAGATTCATAATATATAATTTTTATATGTATACGTTATGTCCTGTCTGTATATTATAACATAAAATGCAATAAAATTTGAATTTTCAATAATTTACAACTTGTAAAGTGTTTTTTTTTCACATTTTAACATGCGAGCATTTGCGGTTATATTTTCTATGGGGTGCGCTTGTTAAAAAAATTGGAAACGGGGAATCGTTACTTTTTTTGGGGAAAATTACGTGTTGTTTGGCAAACGCCCCCCATAGAAAAAATCGTTAATGCAGCATCATTGTTCACATTATAATTGAAATGGGAACAATATTGCTGCATTAATAAAACAAAACAAAAACAAAAAAGTTTTTTTAATTTTTTTTAAATTTAAATTTTTATTTTAAATTTTTTGTTTTTTTAACTGTTCATAGTCATGTTTGGTATCATTGAAAAGGCCATGCTCTGGCCGTTCCAATGATGTCAAATATTAACCCCTAGTTGTCACGAATCGGGAGATAGGGGGTTCGTTGGAACCCCCTATCTCCACCATAGGTGGCAGCCAAGGGTTAATTGCGGGACTGGCGCCATCACGATGTCGGCCAGCTCCGGGAGGGGACCGTGATACGGTGCATGTTAGCGCCATATCGCAATCCAGCCCCCTGGGGGTTAAAGACAGCCGCCGCTTGGAAGGGCAGGCTGTGCCCTTCCAAGCGGTGTCTGCCTTTACTGGCTGGCCCGCACGGATGGGGAGAGGTCCGAAGGACCTCCCCCCCTTCAGGCACCTTCCTCGCAATGGCGGGGGGGGTGCCTGAAATAGACGTCATCGTGCATGCGCGATGACGTCTATTGTGCTCGCCGGGGTCCCGGAGGCTGGGCTGACATTGATGTCAGCCCGCACCGGGGGGCCGCCGCGATCGGCCGGAATCCCGGCGGATCGCCGCTGCTTAGGGAGGACGCGCTCAGTGCGTCCTCCGCAGCGAAGTAGCAATGCGGCAGGACGCGCTGAGCGCGTCCTCCGCATGGAAAGGGTTAAATGTTTATCCTTTTCACTTGCATCAAAAAGTCTCTTTAATAATTTATTTGTAGAATTTTTTGGTCACTTTTTTTTTTTTTTTGGTGAAATTATTGATTCAGATTTTCTTTAAATGGCGTTATTTTTTATTCTGTAACAGACCTTTTTATTGTTATTATATGTGACCTTATATATTATTTCCAGGCGTTTTCATGCATTATTTTTGTTTAAAACGTCTTTTAAAAGTTGAGGGGTTTTTTTCTACCCCTGTTCGGCGGCTGGTTGGCTTTTTCTGGTGGTGTTTGGCGGTCTGTTCGGTGGCTGGTCGACTTTTTCCAGCGGTGTTTGACCGCACTAACTGCGCTCAGCGTGATGCGCTCAGCAAGGTGGCCAGACGGGCGTCAGACGTGCGTCAGCGTGGAAGGAACATCCACTCTCACGGACATTGCTTCTGCTCATAAAAACAGTTGTCTGACACCAGTCTTAGAGCCATATTACATTGTTCGTGCAAAAAAGTGCGCGTGCGCAAAAACACATTAACGCGAGGGGCAAAACCCTTCGCGCTGACCGTCGTATTACGACGTTCGCGCATATGATGCGCATTAACGTCTAACGCGAGTTACCCTGCGCGAGCGAAAGTTCGTGCGCGCATCCCATACTTTACATTGCGAGTGCAAATGTGTTCATGCACTGGTACGTGGATGGTATTACAATCTATGCACAACTTTGTATGAACAACGTTTGCGCGCATAATTTTAACGTCTGAAAAGCTGGTGGTAACGGCGAATCTGAACGTCCTGGCTGAACCCAAATACACCAGCACGAAAAATAAAAATACAGCAAAGTATAGTTACACAAACTACACATACCCAAACAATAAAATAGAGAAGTTGTATGTGTTTTTATTATTGATGCAGCATATATACTCAGATTGATTTTGACAGGCGCAAAAACTGAACAGCAGACAATTGTGGTTCTTAATTCTGATTGGCTGAATCGCGTGAAAAAACAGTCTCCGATTCGTGCGCGCAGCGTTAAAGCTAGGGTCAGACGAGCGTGATTTCTACGGACTGTACGTCCGTGCACACGGACGTACGTCAGTACGGAAGACGCAGTAGTGGCCAGACAGTCCGTTTTTTTCACTGACGTATATTTTGACGGATGTAGGAGAGAAAATAAAATAAAAAGCAAAACCATTTTGTCCGTGAAAAATGCTGGACGTATAAATGCAGTCCGTCTGACCACGTTCCATCACTTACACACAAAGCTATGCGGACGTTGCGGACGCAGCGCACTTTGTGCAGCCGTTCTAGGAGTTGTACGTTCTTGCCTGCCTTGCGTCCGTGGGCCGCGGCCGTTGTGTGTCCGCAGTTCAGTGTGGACGTACTTCGTGTGTCGGGCTCCGATGGGCTTCCTGTCATGCTATCACGGACGTACTTTTAGGCGCAATCATGGACGTGAACACTACGCTCGTCTGACCCCAGCCTAATTTGCACTCGTTCTTGCGCGTCTTTTTTATGCGCAATATTTTTTGACGGCTGACAAAACGTGCTCGGATCATAATACCAGCGTTAATTTACGCGCGTTAACGTTTAATGCTGCCTGCAAAAAAAATTGCGCTGCGCGGACGAATGTAATACAGCCCTTAGTGTGTTATTAGAGACATCATGAATTAAGAGGGAAGAGTAAAGTCTGGCACTCATTACAAACTGCAGTGGGATAATTTGGGATTACTTAACCCCTTCGCTGCTGAGCCATTTCACGCCTGTGTGCTGAGCTCATTTTTACCGCTTTTGCTCATCATGTTTAAACGCGTTTAGAAGCCACGTTTTATTACATGACCCAGATATATTATATATCGTTTTTTCTGGCAGACTCTGCAGAGTCATAATATATAATTTTTAGATGAATACGTCATGTCCTGCCTGTATATTATGACAAAAATGCAATAAAATTGGAATTTTCAATCATTTACAGTGTGTAAAGTGTTTTTTTTTCACATTTTAGCACATGAGCGTTTGCGGTTAAATTTTCTATGGGGTGCGCTTATACAAAAATTAGAAATGGGGACTTGTTACATTTTTTGGGGGGAATTACGTGATTTTTTGCAAACACACCCCATAGAAAAAATCATTAGTGCAGCATCATTGTTCACTTTATACTTGAAATGTGAACAATATTGCTGCATTAATAAAAACAACAAACAATTTTTTTTTATTTTTTAATTATTTTAATTTGTTTTAGTTTCTTTTTACTTTGTACATTATCATGTTCGGTATCATTTGAAAGGCCATGCTCAGGCCTTTCAAATGACACCACGCATTACTCCCTAGCTGCCAAGGTTCTGGAGATATCTGGGTTCAAATGAACCCTGTATCTCCACCAGGGGATTTCCTTGGAAAATCCCCGGGCAGCTAGGGTTTCCCCGCCTACCTGACGTCATTGTGCTATGCACGACACGTCAGGAGCCGAGGGGGACCCCGGAGCCAGATTACGATCGGCGCCAATCGTGATCTGGCAATTATAGGGTTAAAAATCAGGCACCGCTTTAAAGGGCAGACACTGCCCTTCAAAGCGGTGCCTGGTTTTTGGCTGAAAACCCTCCCGATCGGGAGGAAGAGGGATCCAAAAGGACTCCCCCTCCCTTTCAGGCGATCTCCCGGCTTTGCCGGGGGTCACCTGGAAATGACGTCATCTCGCAGGCGCGATGATGTCATTTACGTCGGGTGCCGGCCTATCTTCAGCGCCTGGCTTCCCTGAAGCCAAAACGCCGCGGGACCCCGGACAGAGAGGTGAGTATCTCCGCCGGGGCTCCCGCTGACGGATGACATGTGGGGCACGTCCTCCGCATATAGTGGGAGTCAATCAGGACGTGCCCCACACGTCATCCGCAGCGAAGGGGTTAAAGCCAGTTAGAAGAAGGTTACAGTAGTCAAGGCGGGAGATAATAAGAGCTCGGTTGAGCCTTTTAGTAGAGTCCTGATTAAGAAAAGGCCGGATGCTTGCAATGGTTTATAGGTGGAAATAGCAAGATTTGGTTAGTGACTGAATGTGAGAAGTGAAGGAGAGATCGAGTCGGATTTACCTTTATTCCACAATTGCTATGTTGCATCTGTAAATCCATTCTCAGTTACTTGTTGTTCTTTGTGTACCATGGGCTGTTTGATGGATTTTTGATTAAGCCTGCCCAGGCCTCATTCTCGCTATGCGCATTTGCATGAGATCCATCAAAGGTTCTATTCCTCTGTAACATTGTTATGCTGTACAACGCAGTGCAGACTGCGACTTTTTTTCTCGCTACGCAATGTATCATATAAATCATGTCAAGAAATCCACAACTGCGAGCCAAAATAGAAAACAAGTTTCCATTTTAAAATTGTTCCTAATGACTTTTTGTCACCAGTCAGACGACAGCTACGCTGTAACACTCGGCGATGCCATATATCATTTGACAAATATTGCACCCGAAACATTAAATCATTTACATTTACAGAAAAAAAAATCGGTGGGGGTTAATGCAAGTTCTTTACGCTGCCGAAACGAAACAAAGCACCAACGGAGCGGAAAAAGAAAGAAAATTTATTAACATTTACCGTACCGATATTTTACATTTTAAAGGGAAATCCTATTAAAAATAGAGGGCACTAATCTGTAGATTATGTTAAACTGGGGAAACTTTGTGCCTGCAGGTTTCCCCCTGCCTGTAGAGTCCCCCTTTTAGCACGTAAGCTCAGCACCTCGCACCGGAATGCAGTGCTAGACACGGGATACTCGAGCTAGCGCTGCCGCGGATATCACTTCATGGAGTGACTCCATGGAGGTTTGTTCTTTCAGGTCACTAGCTCTCACAAGATCGCACAGCGCCGCGGAGGGAGACTGGGAACTATTTGCTCCCAGTCTCACTCTGCTCGCAGCCAGAAGATATTTATTGATAAAATACGAATCGCACTGACGCATTTCAACTAGTGATGAGCCGAACACCCTCGTGTTCAGTTCGCTTTCGAACTCGAACAATTTCAAAAGTTCGAGTTCGAACGCGAACAAGAACCGAACTCAATGCAAGTCAATGGGACTCGAAAGTTCGGTTTTTAGAGTGCCCTCCAAGAGGGCATATATGCAAGATATTTGTCATAAAAGGTGTATGGGGGTCCGGGTAATGCCCTGGGGGACAGGAAACAAGGACAAAAAGATTAAAAAAAAAGTTTTTAAAGGAACAGTGAGTTTTCCATGAAATAAAGGTTAAGAATAAAAACAAAAAATTCCTTCAAATATCGTGCCTAGGATGTCCCCATAACCTGCCCGTGAAGTGGCGGATTTGTAGGATGTATAGAAACATTTAAAAACAAAAAAATTACATTTCAAATGATGGTAAATGTTTTTCCTTTAATCTATTCATAAACAACTGCTTGGGGCGGCAGTCTGTATGAAAAGAGGAGACATTTTAGGACACACAGAACAAGTTTAGTGATTTTTTTGGGCTAAATTATGGTGAAACTTATGCAGGCTTTGGATGAAAGTAACAATAGGTGCTTTAAAATTGGGCCTTTAGTGTCGGCAACAGTGTTGTCACACCGTAACCCCTCTGTGGTATTGTGGAAGAGTGCAGGGTTGGACCCTGCGGTCCAATATTAAAATGATATGAATCTGGTACAGGCGTCAGTGCACCCAAATATTTTGCCTTTGGTGGCAGCAAGTACCTTCAAACCGTAACTCCTCTGAGGTATTGTGGAAGAGTGCATTGGTGGAGGTTTTGGTAATGCAGAAGAGATCCCCGATCTATTCAGTTACATCAGCAGCTATGATCCTTGGGAGGCCCCAGCAGGCTGCCCTCTACAGTGCCTGATTAGAGGGCCATGTCTGCCTGATGTTTTAGTAACAAGAATGTTTTATCCCATAGGCTTCAATGTTAAAAATATTCCCGGGTTTAGTTCAATATCTAATAAACCGTTGCTTATAATATTCTGCAGTAAAAAGTCTCTTTATTTCTAGATTTTTTAGTACTTTTTTAAGCATTTTTTATACTTTTTTCAAAATTATTTCATTTTCGAACTTTAGGCGAACGTCCCAAAAAGTTTGAAGTTCGCGAACCATCGAACGGCCAATGTTCGAATCAAACTCCGAAACGATCGAACCGAACAGCTCATCCTTAGTTTCAACACAAGTCTTTCTCAAAGTGCATATAAACATACAATGCATACAATATATTAAAACAGATTGTATGCATTGCATGTTTATATGCACTTTGAGAAAGACTTGTGTCGAAATGCGTCAGTGCGATCTGTATTTTATCAATAAATATCCATTTGATGGATTTTATTTAAGCTTCATTGCTTATTGCTGATATTGCCATCATTTGGCTCCACCTTGGATGTGAGCCTTGGAACCATTCGGCTGGCAGTCTGCTGGTACCGGTGAGGATCTCGTCCATTATCACCATTATACCCAATCAGGGTTATCCAAAGAGATCCGAATGACTGGAGAAAGTAACCGAACGCTGAAAATCAGCGTTCGGTTACCTTTCTTGGCCATTCGGCTATCCAGAGAGCAGGCAATATGCCAAATCCTGGCGAATTGCCTGCACATTCGGTGCCTGTTCGAGGGCAGTGAAATCCCCATGAAAAAGCACTTCTTCGGCTATTCAGAGAACACAAACCAGCAGTGAAAGGTTCCCGAAATGCCCTGCCATTCGGTGGTTTCATGCGGCAGATTTATTCAGGATAATCCCATAGGCTTCAATGTTAAAAATATTCCTGTTTTAATTCAATATCTAATAAACCGTTTATTATAATGTTCTGCAGTAAAGAGTCTCTTTATTTATAGATTTTTTTAGGATATTTTGAGCATTTTTCTGGATTTTTTTTTTTTTTTAAGTTTACTTATTTTTTCTGTAACAGCCCTTCTTATTATCATTCCTTGGACCTCATATGTAAATTTCAGACTTTTTCGCTCAGTAGTTTCTTTGCAAACAGGGTTTCACTTTTCAATCATTCAAGCAAACTGTTTTGCTAATTTATTCACTTCACTCGTCTGCGGTGTCGGGTTTTTATGGCGGCTGCGCTGCGTGTGATCGGCTCCTGCTCGGGTTTTTCCGGCGTCTTCAGCGGGTTAATCCAGATGTTTTTGCGGGTTTCGGCGTGCATTTGCTGGGTTTTTGCGGTGACTTTTCGCCAGGTTTGCGGCAGCTTTTCCCTGCGCGTCGACGGCCCTGTGGAGCTTGCTGAATACACCGCAGGGTCGCCGAAATGGGATCGCCAAATCGGCCTGAATTGAAGAGAACGAAAAGACACCGAACATGCTGTGACTTTTCGATTCTCTTTGAATAACCCTGTATGCTTTACTGCTCAGAGCCGGCATATGTGTGGCTCTGGAAAAAGTGGGTTGGATGGTCACTTTTTTCCTAATTTATTTTCCCTTTTTCAGATGTGCTGCGCAATGTATGTTCTGTTTTATATATTGTAGGAACCTAGAAGGCAACATTTAAAGATGAAGATCCACAGATTTTCCCCATGTTGCTCGAGGACCTTATAATACAATTTTCATGAATACCTTGTTGTGTGGACTTAAGGAGTGAATCCACAGGGGACCTTGCTGCATATATCTGTTGTTGTTGTTGTTGTATGTTTACTATTTCATCTGCGCCCCCTACTTCTTCATTGTTGTTTATTTTTATTTTAGGTGATTGTATTCGCCTTTTCTCCCTCGCCGGGTGCTGCTCCTCCTCTTCAGCTCAGGGTCTCCTGAACCTGGAAGTCCCTGAAGCTTTACTATGCGATTTGCCCTCCGACACAACTTGACTGCACGTAGCTATGGAACGAAGCTGCGTTTGACTGTGCAGATCCTATGCATCGGCTGCCTCTCTGAGAAACCTCGCTACAGTGCTTGGTCTCAGAGGGTGACGTTGGCATGCTCTCTCCATGCTGACATCACTAGTAACCGATCTGGTGACCGGCAGCCAGGAAATTCAAAATTCCACCTACTGGTGACAATGCGTGGGGTGGAGGAAACTCCTCCACTTCACCCAGTATTTTTTATAGCTTGGCACTGGGGGAGGGGGGAGATGAGAGGAGACTTTACACATCCTGACTAATGCGTTCCTTTTAAGATGTTCCAGTCATGCTAGTAGTATAGAGAGATGAAACATCTAAAACTCAAGATAATTTATTATTTTCATTTAAAAATAACCATATTAATTTATTTATAAAGGATTTTTACCAGGAAGGATACATTGAGATTTCCCTCGTTTTAAAGTATGTCCTGGGTTCAAGAACATTGAATTGTTACTGTCGTTACAGAAATACAAAGTGATAAAATGCAAGATATTAAAAACAAAACACAAATATACATAATAACAGAAAATAAATATGTAGGAAATAGAGTCACTATGTTACATGTTTACATTATATTAATAGTTCTAATTCATAAAATAAAGCTACTGCAGGGAATTTAGTTGCAAAAGATGTAGTATGAAAAAAATTATAGTTAAAAAGGTCAAATTGATGAGGTTGTGGCAGTTCTTCATATGACTGAATTCAATAGCACTAATCATAATATTATTATTATTATTATTAACCTGAAGAGCAAATGTGCACGTCTGTTCAGGGTTTAGCCCCTTCACTACCAGCTGATTTTTCCAAAAACCACTGCCACGAACCAGTGTTTTTTTTGAGAATTGTTTTTAATTAATTATACAGTAAGAAATATTTGGAAATATTGCCAATGTATTCCTTACTGTAATAACCTATTTGGCAGGCGGATGTCGCCATCTGCTGTCCAAAAGGAGTTACTGCAGTTCTGAGCTCTGTGCAGGATCAGCTGGGGAGATGTCAGGGTGACACATTACCAGCTGGTTTTAAAAAGTGTTCATCGTGCCCACGCTGATAAAACTTTAGAGGTATGCTCTGGAGACCAAATGCAAATGTATTTAATAAATTTAATAAGGGCTTTATCCTTTATTCCTTCATTACTGAATTGTTTGACTGCTGAAATAGTAAATTGCAACATTATACTGTACTTCATATGTGGGTCTCTATTGCTCATGATTCTATGCTACGACGGACTTTAAACTGTGCGGCAACATGGACGTGATCACTGTGCTCGTCTGACGCCGGCCTTAAACCTGTCGAACTGAAGCACAGAAGATCAGGGCATTTCGGTGCAGTTTGGCGTCCTCTGATTGGATTAACCATTGCTTCTCTATTGCGAATTTCATTGCTGCCAAAGGTTGCTGAATTGCGTTGATCTGAGGCGAACTGCACTGTATTTCGGTGGCAAGTCGCCAATAATTATGGAATTGCTAACTTTCTGAATCGCCACGAAATTGCGCCGTACGGTGAAATTCACTGTTCAGCGCCATTCGGTGCCAAGTTAGGTTGTTATTGAATAACCCTTTTAGAAACTTCCGGTATCTTATGAAGGAGTTGCCATGACGATGATGCGGGCATGTGGCTGGTTACCTGTTATGCAAGGGTTCATTTCATATATTTGCTCTGCATCCCTCGCCGTGCGGCGTGCGCCACATCTTATACAGCCCTCCAAGCACACACAATTCATAGACAATCACTGATCACATCCCCTGCCGCACGTTTTTATGACTAGAAGCTCATAAAGGAAACTAGTAACTAGAACAATATATATGTGCATATATTAATCTCAATGTCAGAATTCATTTTTTTCCCACCCCAAAAAATCATCAATAATTACCGTACCTTTCCAGCGGTATGGATATTTATGCACACTCGCTCGTGTTTTTGTGTGTGTGTGTGTTCCAGCGCAATGGGTAAAGAAGAACATATTTTATTTCCCTCTCTAGTAATGACCCTGATTGCTATTCATAACAACGACGCGCACAGAATGGGTGAAAAAAAAATCAATGCTGTAGTTTATTAGATGCCTCTGAAATCAATTCCGACATTGGATCAAGGAATTTATAAATTACTCATGATGACCCGACTGATCGATACGATGGAGCAATTCATAAATTAATTAAAATCAATAAAACCAATAAGCAACAACGATCCATTAATTAATCAGGATTAGCGTTCAATGGACTGGGATGCCGGAATGAGGATTTGTAATGGAGAACATGAGAGAACATGATTAGTAAGAAGGGGGGAAAAAAGTCTTTCTATATAATTGGCTTTTAGGTCAAAATAAACAAGGATATTGTGCCTATAGATATTTTTTTTGTGGTGGGTCGCAGCAGAGAACAAGCGCCGGCAATTGATTGAGGTTTAGGCACATTATGGTACACATTATGGTACATTAAGCCATTTTCACATTAAATGTTTTAGGATGTCCCCAGATGGATACTTATGATCTATGCTGATGACACTCAGATCTACCTCTCTACGCCTGATCTCTCTCCTCCTGTCCTTTCCAAAGTCAGTGACTGTTTATCTGGCATTTCCTCCTGGATGGCCTCTCACCACCTAAAGATTAAAATGTCAAAGACTGAGCTCCTACTAATTCCTCCCTCTAATGCCTCCCCACCTCCTGACTTCTCTGTCATGGTTGATGGTATCACCATCTCCCCATCAAGACAGGTTCGCTGTCTTGGAGTTACACTTGACTCTGCTTTCATTCATCCTCCACATTAAGTCTCTTTCCTCCTCCTGCCGATACCAACTACGTAATATTTACAGAATTCGTCCATTTCTTACCACTGACACCACAAAGCAACTCATCCACGCCCTTGTAATCTCCCAACTTGACTACTGTAATAATCTTCTAGCTGGTCTCCCTCTCTCCCACCTCTCCGCCAACAATCCATTCTGAATGCCTCTGCCAGGCTCATCCACCTCACCCGCCGCTCTGTCTCTGCCGCTCCTCTCTGTGTCCCTTCACTGGCTCCCCATCCACTGCAGAATTAAATTCATAATCCTTTCCCTGACCTACAAAACCCTCACTAACTCAGCTCCCCACTGCCTGTCCTCACTAATCACCAAATACACCCCAGCCCGCTCCCTAAGATCAAACAGTGACCTGCGCCTAGCTTCTCCCCGCATCACCTCTTCCCATGATAGACTGCAGGATTTCTCACGCGCAGCCCCCACTCTCTGGAACGCTTTCCCTCGTACTGTCAGACTTTCCCCTAAAGACATTCCTATTTAGGGAAGCCTACCACCCGACTCACAGCCCCAACCAGTCCACCACTCTCACCAGTCCATCACTCTCACCAGTCCATCACTCTCACCAGTCCACCACTCTCACCAGTCCATCACTCTCACCAGTCCATCACTCTCTCCTTCCAGTCCTCTCCTACTGTTTCCACTTCCAACCCTTCTAGATTGTAAGTTCCCATGGGAATAGGGCCTTCTTTTCCTCCTGTACTGGTTTGTCAAAATGTTGTTCAATGTATTGTAACCCTGTCTATATTGTGCCCATTATACAGCGCTGCGGAATATGCTGACGCTTCATAAACAAATAATAATAATAATCTATCCACTATCCCGGACAGCCATGACTCAATACACAGAACGCAGAGATGTTCATAAATCATAGGCATGGGTTCGGAACCTGCGCAGTTGGCTGGGTATCTGATGGACAATAGAGGTAAAGTCAGAGCTTCTGGGCACAGGCTCGGAATCGCGTCAGTCTGCCAGGTGCCAGGTGGGCAATTTGGGTGTAAAAGGGGTTATTCAGAGAGCACCAAAATGTCACCGACACTTCGGTGCTCTCTTGTTCCCCAGGGAATCAAAATCTCTGACCCTGCGTTGAATTTAGCATTCACCGCAGGGTCCCCGAATTGTAGGGAAAATCCATTGCAAACCTGCAGCATCAAACGGAAAAACTGCCGCAAAACCGCTGGAATAAAAAAACGTATCCGAAAAAGTCAACCATCCCCCACAAAACTGTTGAAAAAACCCTGAACGCATCAGAAAAAAAAACAACGATCTGCCAAAAACAGCGACAACCAGCTGTCGGAAAAAGCCGACAAGCTGACGAACAGGGTAAAACGCACAAAAACAAAACATTCAAAGTGCCAAATTTGAAACGCTGTTTGAAACTACTGGACAAAAATGTCTGGAATTAACATATAAGGTTTTATGAATAATAATAAAAATTAATAAAAATTACTGAAAAAAACTCGAAAAATGCCTAAAAAAAGATAAAGAGACTTTTTGCTTCAAATTAAAAGATTAAACGGTTTATTAGATATTCGGGGCTATTCAAAGAGATCCGAAAAGTCACCGAACTTTCGGTGACTTTTCGTTCCCAGCACTTCGGGGCAATTCGGCGATTCCTAGATCGCAACCCTGTAATGTATTCAGCAAGCACCACAGTGCAGGGAATATTCACCGAAAACCCGCAGAAACCACTGCAAAAACCAAGCCAAACACGCCAGAAAAATCCGAGCAGTCGGCGATCACAGCGCAGAACAGCCGCCAGAAAACGCTGACACGCAGATGAATGGCGTGAAAAAAAAAAACTGACTGACTGTAAATTCACTGTACTATCTAATCAGGAGCTTTGTGACATGTGTTTGAGTGTATCACAAAGCTCCACATCAATAAAACTCACAGTAATGTGCGGTGTGTATGAGTGTGAGTTTTATTGTTATGGAGCTCTGTGATACCCTCATACACACCGCACTTTACTGTGAGTTTTATTGCTATGGAGCTCTGTAAAACCCTCATACACACTGCACATTACTGTGAGTTTTATTGCTATGGAGCTCTGTGAGACCCTCATACACACTGCACATTACTGTGAGTTTTATTGCTATGGAGCTCTGTGAGACCCTCATACACACTGCACATTACTGTGAGTTTTATTGCTGTGGAGCTCTATGATACCCTCATACACACCGCACATTAATGTGAGTTTTATTGCTATGGAGCTCTGTGAGATCCATAGGTGTATTTTGGTGGATGCATTGTTTTTTGTTGTTTTGTTTTTTTTTGGAGGGGGCGGTGGAGGGAGCAGCATTTCATCCTTGGATCCAGGCAGTACAATGGCTGATCGCTAATCTGTTGTAGTCGCAAAAAATCGTCTGAAGTCGTTCGATGGTGGTCGGAGGCAGTGGAAGAGGGCTGATTCACCTGTATGTTGAGGGATTGGTCGGACGACAACAGACTATATTGGATGATCACACCATCGCACAAATACCCAGTGGACGGCCAGACTAAATCTATGGATTTATATTTGGGTGGAATGCTCTGACTTTTCTGTGCATTATGTACATATAAGGAAATGTTGTTTATAATGAATGTGAGCAGGACGACTATTACTCAAACATTATCCACCGATGGTTGTAGGTGGAGGCCGAACAAAGTCATATTTTATTCCCATTCACCGGGGTTTTATTAATTTAGACCTGCAAGTTAGAGTTTCTATATCATATTTTCATTCATATAAAAAACACAGATTCCAGTGACGTCTTAATATTTATATTATGATGCTCAGTAATTCAGCGCTTTTATTAGTGCGTTCTTGCTTTAGACATTTTTTATTCTGAGCTGCTTCCAGGTAGCCATTCAATACCTCAGTGGTTTAAGTAATTTCACACACTAATTCCTTTATATTATTGTGTTGTGCAAAGCCTACGATGAAATGACAATGCACAGACACGATGCTTCCGCCCAGGATTACAATTTCGTTGATGTCCAAGAGAAATCCATAGAATAAATTTCAAAATGCAGTAAAAGAGTGCGTGCCGAAATCCCTGGAGCCTGACTACCTTTATACTGCCACGAGCTGCAGGGTAAGAGGTACCGCTGGTCTGACGGAATCAGTGAACATGTTAACGGTGCGCTATATCCACCATGACCACATAAGAAAATTAGAGGCCCTATCAGCTCGTGTGAGCGTAAAACGCCTCGCCAACGCTACATGAAACATCTAGCACGAGTCGCTAAAAGGTAGCGCCTGACAACCCACCCACCAACAGATCACCTTGTCCGCGATAGTCCGCGTACGAGATTCATTATCGGACACAAGAGAAATATTAGGACCCGGGCAGGGAACCAGCGCTAATGCTTCGGGAAACGTGAGAAGATGCATTGCATGGTTAAAATAAAAAGCGTTCCAGTGCAAAAAAGACTCGTTTTTTTTCTAACAAAAATCAGAACCCCAAATTTCGCCTGAAAAATCCAGAAAAATACCTAATAAATTCTAAAATTTCAATAAATAAAAGGCTTTTCGCTGCGGATTAAAAAAAATAAACGGTTGAATAAAAACGATAATTTTTCTTTACATGGAATCCTATGGGTTTCGCACAAGGCAGGTTTTCCTATACAATGCATCTTCTCACGTTTCCCCGAAGCATGCCGGTTTAACCATACAATGCATCTTTTACACGTAAACTACATCCAGGGAGCCAAGAGACGCACATGCGCTGCATTCCTTTCAATTGCCTGTTAATTGCCTGTTAATTGTGGGCAAGAACTTTTGACGTTTTTTTTCCTTTTTTTCTCCCTTTTCCATCAGTTAACACCAGGGTTGAGCAGCAGGTAAATTTTTGGGATTAGCGTCGGCGCTAACATTATCGCCGGGACCGAGCGATCTGTTGGTTAGAATAGTGAAAGTGCTCTGTAGCGCTGCCCGTGTTAAGTATAGGACGCGGTAAGTACAGGAAGCTCGCGCTACGAATCGTTAATTACTGCCCGCTAAGTTTTTTCTGCCGTTTGTAGTGAGAGGCAGATGATCTGTTGGTCCGGCACTAGATTGAGTTTACCTGGCGCTAACATGACAACAGGCTGACGCTAGGGTTAGCTCACACCGGCTGATAGGCTTCCCTAAACATCTATGGCACTATCACATAACTACATAACAAAACATCCAAACGACCCAATACCCATCCTCATCTCTCTCTGCAAAAAATCACTCTCCTCCCTGCAGTCCTCCACTCCTGTTTCTCAGCCTTCCACCCATCTAGATTGTAAATTCCCACGGGAATCGGGCTCTCAATCCCTCCTGTATCTGGTGAAGAAATATTAACTTTCGTTTTTGGTGTATTGTGGAAATGTGTTGTCTTTACCCATTGTACCTTTGTACAGCGCTGCAGAATGTGTTGGCGCTTAATAAATAATAATTAGGTGGTTGTGGTGAGAGCACCACCTAACCCAGTGCTCACGTTTTTGCCTGTATTTATTTTTTTTGTGGGATTTTCCAGAATTTGCCACTTCCCTGGACTTAAACCTTATCCTTCTGGACTGTCTTCAAGATTGTTTCTCAACCACGTCTGTACATTTTGTGCTTTATTATTATTTTAAGCGCCAACACATTCCGCAGCGCTGTACAAGGTGTAATGGGTAAAGACAGGACAATACAATACATACAGGAGGCCGGTCAGTATTGCTGCCAGCAGATACAGGAGGACATGAGGGCCCTATTCCCGCGGGTACTTGCAATCTAGATGTGAGGGGATTAGAAACAGGAGGGGGGGCTGCAGTGATGAGTTAATGCAGGGAGGGGTGAGGAGCGTTTTTTTCGTCGGTCGGATGTCTTGTTACGGAGTCAGGTGGTCGGCTTCCCTAAACAGAAGGGTCTTTAGGGAGCGTTTAAATGAAGCCAGATTTGGGGACAGTCTGATATTGCGAGGAAGCGCGTTCCAGAGGTTCGGCGCCGCACGAGAAAAGTCCTGCAGTCTTTATTATTTTTTTTAGACTTTCTGCTTTTGGACTTTTTTCTTCCACCTTCTGCCTAATGGATTTCCAACCCAGGAAATTCCCCAAAAATATATGCATTTATCTTATTTGGGCTGGTAGGCCGGGCTCAGCAAAGTCTGACTTCTATGTGCTGACGGGAAGCATATGAAAGGGCTCCCCGCATAATGCTTATTGCATATGTAGCGCTCACTCCCGGAGGAGCCGCTGAAAATGAACCACGGGTCAGTCTCCCCGCACTAGGGAATAAATATACTCCAACACCGCTGTGAGTTTTTATCATTTAAATAGTTTACTAAAATAATAAGCAGATGTTGAGACACGGTATTCACAGGTATTATTACAGTACTTTCGTATTGCGGTAAAACGCGTAGCAGAAAAGAGAAAAATATGTGTTCAGAACGTAACTTTAACTCCCTCCGATTCGTAACAAAATGAGTCTCTGCACAGGTTTAAGTCCCGGAATGTAAAAGGTGTGTATGTGTGTTGGTACCCGGGTACTGTTCAACTGGCCAGTGAATTTACTTAAGGAATGTCTTCGACTAGTCAAGTTGGGGCCCTGTGGACTTTAAAGAGAAAACAGCAGTGTGTTCCTTAATTACATACGGCCTTGGAGGCCTCTCACCCATCCACCGGTTGCTGTAGGCTCCGCTGACCCAGGAAGTCTCTCCGCTCGATTTTGACTGGGATACTAGCGGCTGGATCCGTTGTCTGACTCTCAGTTGCGTGTCCGCGACTTGTCCCGCTCACCGCCTGCTCTCCGTATCCATCAGCTCGCGGCAACTCCTCACTCCAGGTCTTTGGCTTCTTGTATCTGCAGCAATCTCAGGATCTTAAGGTCTCCTTCTCTTTAGGCCCAATGACCCGATAAGGAACTGACAGGTCTCACTCGTGCTCTGGCCTAGGCCCTCCTGCGATGTCTTGCACTGCGTCTGCTCTTTCTCGTTCCCTCGCGCGCTCTGGCGCGTTCTCCACGAGGTTCGGGAAGTAAGCCTCCTGTGTCCCACCCACTTCCTGTCCTTTTGCAAAGCACGCCGGGAAATGTAGTCCCAATGTCTCGTGTCTCTAATCGCGATTGTCTCCATTTTGTGGCCAAAAATAGGTACTGCCAGCAGCAAGATTTAACACAGCGCTACACTCTCCCCCTCCTAGAACTCTTGGGTCTCTCCAAGGAGGTACAACAGTTACATTACATTTCCACAATATTCGAATATAGTTTACATAACATGTACAGGTTCAGCAGCACACATATAGTGGGTTAGGAACACTTCCTCAAGTTGATTCATATTTTGGGATATCTCAGCTAGCATAGCAGACACTTCGGGCAACCTCTGCACGGTGGTGATGGCCTCTTCAGTGCTATGTCCTGGTGAGTCGTAGGTGAGACGTTGGGGCGGTCGAACAGAGCGTTTTGGTTCTGGCTCAATCAGTTCCTGTTCAGGTGGAAGTACTATAGGTGCTGGCTCAGTCCTTCTCTCTATCACTGGAGCAGACGTTTCTTCAGAGTATGATCCCTCCAGTGAAGGCATAGAACTATAGTCGCCTGAATAAGCTTCAACTTCCGGAGCTACCGGGATCCCAACAACCTCAGGGACTTCCAATTGAAATTCAAGAGCTTCAGGGATTTCAACAGTCTCAGGGACTTCTAACAGAAATTCAGGAGCTTCAGGTCTCAAATTACTCTCCCACCGCTCAGGAACAACTACAATCTCCTCAGGCTCCGGTGAGCGCATCCAGTCCAGACAATAACTCTCTTCTTCACTGTCCCTTTCGCTCTCTTCGACAGCCCGGGTCTGCTGAGACCGAGTAACAGGAGGCAAACGTGGAGCAGGCGGATTTGGCAGAGGCAGCTCGTCCCCAACTGGCATCCTCACAGCCTCTCTCAAAGGTAACAAATGATTCCGGTGCCAGTTCTTGAGAGGCCCAGCCTTTCCATCCGGGCGAATCTGATACACCGGCAGACCCGGCAGTTGTTTGCCGACAATGTAAACCTGGGAACTCCACCTATCCGCCAACTTGTGTCTCGCAGCAGCACCCAAGTTCTTCAATAGAACCCTATCACCGGGTTGTAGATCTTGTATTCGAACTTTCAAGTCATAGTTCCTTTTGTTTCTTTGCTCCCTGTTTTCTGAGGTCAAACGGGCCTGTTCAAACGCAGAAGCCAGATTCTTTCGAAGCCTATCCACGTAGTTTCTATGGGAAGCTACTGACGTCTGGTCTAGAGATAACCCAAATGCCAAGTCAACCGGCAGTCGAGCCTCCCTTCCGAACATAAGGCGGTACGGTGAGTATCCAGTGGCATCACTCTCCGTACTGTTATATGCGTGCACCAGAGTAGCTATGTGACGACTCCAACTCTGCTTCTCCACATTCGACAAGGTCCCCAGCATGTTTAGTAGTGTGCGATTAAACCTTTCAGGCTGAGCATCACCTTGAGGATGATATGGTGTAGTTCGGGTCTTTTGGATTCCCAACAGCTCTAGCAATTGCCCCACCAGTCTGCTTTCAAAGTCTCTACCCTGATCCGAGTGTATCCTCCTTTGCAGTCTGTAATGAACAAAAAACTTTTCCATCAACACCTTGGCCACGGTCGGAGCGCGTTGATCCTTTGTGGAAAAAGCTTGGGCGTAACGAGTGAAATGATCGGTCACTATTAAGATGTTCCCTTGCCCACTAGCATCCGGCTCTAAGCACAAGAAGTCAATGCACACCAAATCCATGGGTCCTTGGCTCTGCAGATGGCTCATTGGAGCAGTTCGGGTCGGTAGAGTCTTTCTCTGAATACACCTCAGACAGGAATGACAATAACTCTCCACTTCAGCTCTCATGCAAGGCCAATAGAACCTATCTCGCACCAGCTTAAAAGTTCTCTCAGCACCCAAATGTCCATGCTCATCATGTAGTGATCGCAGCACGCTCTCCCTATGTTTAGTGGGGAGGAATAACTGTTGAATCTCTTCAGCGTTAGCTGAGGGGCCCCTTCGGTAGACCACCCCATCCAACATCTTCAACCGCTCCCACTCTTTGTAGACCAATCTGGCTCCACTCGGGGAGTTGGTTAGCAAAATCTCACGCTGGTTTGCAGTCAGGGCCTTTATGGTCAAGGCAATTAAAGGGTCTCTGGCCTGATCCGCTTTCAGGTCCTGTCTCGAAAAGGTAGGTAAACTTTCATCCCTTAACTGCGTAGGGTTACAGTAAAACTCAGGAACAGCCACAGCCATGACTCCTATGGCCTCCGCTTCAATCCCTCCTTTGACCCGGCGCTCTGTTCCTTGACACAAAGCTTGCACCCCGTCTGGAGTCAACTGAGTCCATTCTGTAGTGTAGGGTCTTCTCGATAACGCATCAGCATCTCGATTATTCACCCCAGGGCGGTACTTCAAGCTGAACCGAAACCCTGACAGAGCGGCCAACCACCGATCCCGTTGCGTCCAGTTTTGCGGTAGTAAGGATGTAGGTAAGAGGATTATTATCCGTTTTGATCACAAACTCGGCTCCATACAGATAGTCTTTTAACTTGTCTACCACTGCCCACTTTAAGGCTAGGAACTCCAACTTGTGGGTAGGGTAATTCTTCTCTGAAGGCGTAAGGCTCCGGCTCACGTACGCCACCGGCCACAACAATCCACCATACTCCTGATACAGGACTCCTCCCAGACTTTCTCGGCTGGCATCCACATGTAACTCATACGGCTTGTGAGGGTACGCATAGGCCAAAACAGGAGCTCGGGTTAGACTCTCTTTCAACTTCACGAAAGCTCCTTCACATTGACTGGTCCATTCACCTTGTATAGACTCTCGAGCTTTCCTGGAGCCGACGGGTTTTGGTCAGAGACCTTGCAGCCTTCTTCTGTAGTTTCCTTCTGCAGGAGTTTGTTCAGTGGTTGAGCTATTTTCGCGAATCCTCCCACAAACCTTCGATAGTATGAACAGAATCCCAAGAAAGATCTAAGTTCAGTGACGTTTCGGGGTCTAGGCCAAGAAGCTACGGCCTCCAACTTCCGAGGGTCTGTCGAAACACCTTCTGCTGAGACCACATGTCCTAGATACGTAACAGACGGTAGACAGAATTGGCATTTCTCCAGAGACAGCTTCAGCCCCTCTTCATGGAGCCTCTTCAAGACCTTCTCCAAACGTTGCTCATGTTCTTCCAGAGTCTTCCCAAACACAATTATGTCATCCAGGTACACTAATACTTCGATTAGATTCATATCCCCGACTGTCTTCTCCATCAACCGTTGGAACGTGGCTGGAGCCCCCGTAAGGCCTTGAGGCATTCTGTTGAATTCAAAGAACCCCAGTGGACAGAGATGAACGCAGTTTTTCTCCTTGTCTTCAGGATGCATTGGTATCTGGTGATACCCGCTTCGCAGGTCTAGTACACTAAACCACTTTGCTCCAGACAAACACTGTAGGGCATCTTCTATCCGAGGAGTGGCATATTGATCGGGGATGGTTCTCCGGTTCAATGTGCGGTAGTCTATGCATAAGCGGACAGAACCATTTTTCTTCCGGACCAACACTATGGGAGATGCGTATGGACTCCTGGACTCTTGAATCACCTTGGTTCTTTGCAATTCGTTCAGCTGCTCTCGCAGATCATCTAAGTCTCCTAGCGGAACTCGCCTTGATCTTTCCCGAAACGGCTTGTCTTCTTGTAACCGAATGCGGTGCTCAGTACTCTTAGCTAGGCCCACATCGAACTCATCTTTCGAGAACAATTCCTTTTACTTTAGGACTTGAGACTGAAGACGTTTCTTCCACTCAGGTGAAATGGGAGCGTCCTTGGGGTAGAATCTTTCATCTGGAATCTCTTTATCCACTCCCTCCTCTGAATCGGTAGAGAGGGGTGTAGCAGACTCTACTTGCCCGATAGGCATTCGTGCTTTAAGGACTACTGGAGAATCCGTCACATTGCATACGCTGACCGAGACTCTTCCTCGTGTTCTCTTCAGAGCTTTTGTGGAAATTATTTCAGGAATTACTTCGACTCCGGTTTCACTCCCATGATTAAAATCGGTTCCCAGCACCACATAGGGACCTGGTTGCGATCCGTTCAACTTGACTGAAGCCCGGAAACTCGCTACTTCTCCTGCTTGCAGAACCTTCTCTGTTCCACCCAGTCTCCACAGTCTTCCCACCTCGGCAGGTGCCTTTCGTTCTTCGACCATCCTCTGATAGACCGGACGTAACATTGGGTGTACTCCTTGAGTCGAACCTTCTTCCAATACAACAGGTGTCAGGAGACGCCGCACTAGGTCAGTATTCGTCCCCACTATCAGGGAGCTTCTGTTCGCACCTGAGGGTCGAGGTCACACAATGGCCAATGCATCGCAACCCCCAGACTGCCCGATGACTTCAGATGCGATCTCCAACTTCACTTGCAGGTACCCGTCATAAGGGAGCTTCTCAGTGCCGATACCCCATATTTCCAAATCCTTCAATTCTTGCAGAGGAATGTGCTTTAAGTGTTTCTCGTAGAAGTCTTTGTAGATCAATGTCACTTGAGCCCCTGAATCTAACAGGGCTTTAGTGTAAACTCCTTCCACTTGGATTGGCACAATAGGAGAAGGACCTATCAGTTGGTCAGGAAACTTGGTGGCGGTATCCGGACGCTTAGACCCGGTTTGCTGTACCCTGGCCTTTTTCTTGGCCCGTGTAGGCTTTGGGTGTGCATTGCTTCCCCATGACGTAGACCCGGATGCTAAGGGAGTGACTCTTTCGGTTCTGGCAGGTTCAGCATTTGGCTCGGTTTTAGGCCCTCTCGTCCTTTTAGTCTTGGCTTGGTTTTTGGAGCGGGGTTCAACCTTCGGGCACCTAAGTTGCTCCTTCACTTGTGCCCTCTGGCGTTTCCCGCCGGTGAGGTAGATAACAGTCCTTCTAAGGCTTCCAACAGTCCCTCGACTCTATCCTTCTCAGGCTTCCGGCCTTTGCACTGTGCGCGGAAATGGCCCATTTCTCCACAACCGAAACATCTCTTCTTAGAGAGTGGAGACGTAGTTGCTTGTTGAGATTTGGTTAAACGACTTGGACTAGATGCCACAGCAACTCCTGTCGTCTGCATACCTGGGAGGAATTTCTGCATTTCTGCCTGCATTTCGGTCACCTTCATCAACACTCGGCACAGTTCCGCGTGCGCTTGTTGCAATTCAACTTGAGCTTCCTGTACTTTCTTGACGGTTTTGGACAATTCACCACGTTCAGGGAGGTTCGATTCTTTGGCAGCCCTCTCTGTAGATTTAAAAACGACTAGGTGCTCTTGTTCGTCCTCGTCAGATCCACAAGTATCTAGGGAGTCGCTTTCAGGCCGCAGACCGTCGTTATGTCTCACAGGTTGTGCATAAGCCCTTTCCCCCCGCCTGAAGGATTTCTCTTCCAGTAAAGCCTCTTCCTCGCGTACAACTCGGATCAGTTCCAGGTACTTTAACTCTTGGTTACCTGCTCTGCTTCTCAGCTGCATCATTACTGGATCTAAAGGTTGAGAGCCCCTCAGGATCTGTTTTATTCGGATCTTATCTACTTCGGCTGGTTCGGCCCCTTTCTTCAGGAGTATCTGGTGTAGAATCTTATCTAGGCGCCTCATGTACTCAGTCATCCTTTCACCTCTTCTCTGATAGGTGTGTTCGTACTGATATACCAGTTCGGCCGCCTTTTCGGTTCGCCCAAAAACTTCCTCAAGAACGTTTAAGTAATCTAAAGCAGTACAATCTTTTCTGCTCAGTTTCAGGTTTCTCACCGCTTCTGACGCAGGTCCCTTTAAACTCTCGGTGATCCTTTGCTTTTTCTGGGCCTTAGGACATCCCTCATCCAGAGCCTGCATCGCCTGTTCCACCCATTCTTCAAAGGTTCTTCTGCCGCCGGAGTTGGCACGTTTCCTGTAAAATTTCTTAACCGTTATAACCGAAGTTAGTGTGAGGAGGGCTTGTTTTCTGACATTTAGCCAGTAATCTCCATAGCCACGATAAATTCAGGCCCGATCATGGCCAACGGACTAGGCGCGGGAACACTTGCGGATTCGCCACGTGGCGCACTTGGCTGAATTAGTTGGACTTCCACCTCATCGGCCAGTTTCACGCTCGCGCCCTGAAAACAGGTGGACACCCTTTCTCCATTCAAGAAGAACATACGTGTGAGAGGTATCTGTGTTCTTTACAATGTCCAGTATTAACCCCGATGGTCTGGTGTCAGCACGGCCACAGCCTGGCGAATCTGATCTTCGGCCCAAGTGTCTGCGGAATATCCATGACTATACAACATTCTAACTGACCACTATGCTCCTCACACCACTCGGCAACAGTGTCTGGATCCATATTTAACCCTTTAGATGCGGTTTTTCCAGAGACTGGATCCCGGAAACGAGCCCCCACGTGTAGCGCTCACTCCCGGAGGAGCCGCTGAAAATGAACCACGGGTCAGTCTCCCCGCACTAGGGAATAAATATACTCCAACACCGCTGTGAGTTTTTATCATTTAAATAGTTTACTAAAATAATAAGCAGATGTTGAGACACGGTATTCACAGATATTATTACAGTACTTTCGTATTGCGGTAAAACGCGTAGCAGAAAAGAGAAAAATATGTATTCAGAACGTAACTTTAACTCCCGTTCCGATTCGTAACAAAATGAGTCCTGCACAGGTTTAAGTCCCGGAATGTAAAAGGTGTGTATGTGTGTGTGGTACCCGGGTACTGTTCAACTGGCCAGTGAATTTACTTAAGGAATGTCTTCGACTAGTCAAGTTGGGGCCCTGTGGACTTTAAAGAGAAAACAGCAGTGTGTTCCTTAATTACATACGGCCTTGGAGGCCTCTCACCCATCCACCGGTTGCTGTAGGCTCCGCTGACCCAGGACGTCTCTCCGCTCGATTTTGACTGGGGATACTAGCGGCCGGATCCGTTGTCTGACTCTCAGTTGCGTGTCCGCAACTTGTCCCGCTCACCGCCTGCTCTCCGTATCCCATCAGCTCGCGGCAACTCCTCACTCCAGGTCTTTGGCTTCTTGTATCTGCAGCAATCTCAGGATCTTAAAGGTCTCCTTCTCTTTAGGCCCAATGACCCGATAAGGAACTGACAGGTCTCACTCGTGCTCTGGCCTAGGCCCTCCTGCGATGTCTTGCACTGCGTCTGCTCTCTCTCGTTCCCTCGCGCGCTCTGGCGCGTTCTCCACGAGGTTCGGGAAGTAAGCCTCCTGTGTCCCACCCACTTCCTGTCCTTTTGCAAAGCACGCCGGGAAATGTAGTCCCAATGTCTCGTGTCTCTAATCGCGATTGTCTCCATCTTGTGGCCAAAAATAGGTACTGCCAGCAGCAAGATTTAACACAGCGCTACACATATAAAACCCTCATTTGTCCTTCACTCTTCTTAACAGATGCTGTGCCGTGCCAAGCCTTAAAGGGATACTCTAGGCCAGGGCTCAAAATTTCAAGTCCCAAGCTACTAGCCAGGCCTTAAGAATTACTCGCCACTAGTTACGCCACCTAACCCCTATCCTGCCCTGCCTGCATCTGCATTCCCACTCGCCCTCATGTAATTTTCACTCGCCAAATGCTAGTAGGCGAGTGGAAATTTTGAGGCCTGCTCTAGGCAACATGACCACCTAAGTATGCCCTCTTCTTTTCTCCCCCCTCTGCTCAGCCGATCGGCTGAAACAGCTGAGAGATGCGGAGGACTTTACTCCGCTCTCCCAGCTGTCAGTCAGCAGAGCGGGATTCATATTTCCCGCTTCTGCCGACTGTTGCTGAGTAGGAGATGTCATCGCGCTTTCAGCGCGATGACGTCTCCAACTCGCCGCAGTAGCTGGCGGCAGCGGCTGAGATTAGTGTTGAGCGCATCCTCTTGCGCGTAACACTAATCAAAGAAGAAGGTGGAGCCGGGAGGAGGCCTGCTGATTGGCTGGTTTACGTGAGAGGCGTGCATGCGCGCTTCTCACGTAAACCATTAGCCAAGTTGAAGAGTTACCACAACGGGAGCGGAAGAGGAGGGGGGTGAGTATAAAAAAAAAAAACGCTGTTGGAAACAAGTGTTTTTTTAGGGTAACTATAACATTAAAAAAAAATACTGAATAACTAGGTAGGGCAATAGGTATAATATATTGTAAAAAAAAGGGGGGGATTTTTAGCCTAGAGTGTTCCTTTTAAAAGGACACTTTACTTATAGTTTTAAAGTGGTCAGGATGTGAGGAGTGCCCACCTCCCACTGCTGCTCCAATTGGGTGTAATCGCTGGGTGAAGTGGAGGAGTTTTCTCCACCCACCCAGCATTACCAGCAGCCGAGATTTTTAAATTTCTCGGCTGCCGGTCACCAGGTTGGTCACTAGTGACGTCAGCACCGGCGTTACCCTCCCTGAGACTAATCGCTGTAGCAAGCAGTGTCAGAGAGGTAGCCGATGGATTGGATCTGGACATGCGTCCATTGTTCTGTGCATGCGCTAGGAATGGAACTTGTCTATGTATAGTGCGCAAGTCCCATAGAGGTACGCAATTTGCGGTTCCTACGTTGTACAAGTTGTGCAAATTGCACAGAAAAGCTTCGAGATCAACAAGGTTTGGGAGTTCTTGAGCAGAAGAGGAAAAGCTGCTGGCATCGTGCGACAAAAAGTGCGTAAAATCACCTAAAAATAGAAAATGATAATAATCGGGCAGAGGCTGTCAGCAACTCCTAATGATGTTCTTTCCTTCTATATAATGCATTTAACCAATGGTAAATTTATTTTAAGGTTGCCTTATAGCAGCTTAACTATATACATGGTTTTCATCCACCGAACATGTATTTTTTTTCTCTTTTTTTTTCTCCTATGACATCATCATGTATGTCTAAGATAACTTTTTGCCCGCTCTCCATGCGGACTCGCGCATTATTCGTTACCTTGGTGATCTTTGCTTATCACGTTTTTTTTTTTAAGATTATATTGAATTTAGCTTGTGACATTCGCAGGGCTGGATTTTATTTGAGTCCCGAGCTTACCGCACCGAGACTTATCTGCATGCCGGGATGACTCATTTTATCGCCGTATCTGGCCCCCAATCTGCTACACGTTCTGCCTGGAATCTCGACTTCACACGGATCCAATTAAAATGACAGTTATTTAAAAATAAAACGAGTTTGGGAAAGCTGAATGGAAGGCGCGCGCTTCTAGAAATCTGAGCGTGGAAGGAGCTGCGTGCACCATCTTGTGGTCACAGTATTGCAACACATTCACTTTGCAGATTGTACGTCCAGGACTGTACCTTGGCACAGACCAACTATATCTTAATTTCCTGTTTATATTGACATATAATTGATGTAGGGTGGGCCGCCAACAGAATGTGGAGTGTTTAGGGCAGCATCGACTCAAATCAAGTAAATATGCCTCGTGTACATCATATCAAGCGCTCCAAGAAAAGACAAAGCACAAAGCAATTAGGGTGGTGTCAGACGAGCGTATTTTGTACGGACTGTGCGTCCGTGCAGTACGGATGCACTTTCTGACCGAAGACACAGTAGTGGCCACACAGTCCGTTTTTGTGACTGGCGTTTTTTTTGACTGATGTAGAAGGGAAAATAAATTAATATGAAAAAATTTTGTCCGTCAAAAATGCTGGACGTTAAAAATGCAGTCCGTCTGACTTCGCTCCATCGCTGACACACAAAGCTATGCGGATGTTGGGGACGCGGCGCACTCTGTGCGTCCGTTCTAGCGGATTTACGTTCTTCCCTAAATTGCGTCTGTTTGCCGCGTCCGTTGCGTGTCCGCACTTCTGTGCGGACGTACTTCGTGTGTGGTCTCTATTGATCATAATTGTATGCTATAACGGACGTTAAAATGTGCGGCAACACGGACGTGATCAGTGCGCTCGTCCGACACGAGCCTTAGATGGGGAGTATAACTAAACCCCTCCGATGTAAGAGTGTCTGCATGTGTGTGTGTGTAAGAAAGTAATATCTGCATGTGTGAGGAAAAGTGTTTTTATGTGTGTAAGAATGTAAGATTGACTGCAAGTGTGTCAGAATGAAAGAGTGCATGTGTGTGTATAAGAGTGTCTGCACAGCGGCGTAGCGTGGGTTGTCAGCGCCCGGGGCAAGGCAAGAATTGTGCCCCCCCAACCTGTGGACACAGTAACACACCTGATTCCCTTCTACCAGTAGAGTATTGACCCCCTTACCCCAGAAGCACATGTATTGTGTATTAACAAAATACTGATATAAAAATATTAAACCTACATGCCCCCCATGCTGCACCACTGCTACCAGTCACCCTGTCCCAGTATACCCTAGCATAGTTCCACTCTCACACTATACCCAGTCACTCTCTCCCAGTACCTCCCAGTCACTCTCTCCCAGTACCTCCTAGTCACTCTCTTCCAGTACCCCAGTCACTCTCTTCCAGTACCCACACTTTCTCCCAGTACCCCAGTCACTCTCTCCCAATACCCCCCAGTCACTCTCTCCCAGTACCTCCAGTCACTCTCTCCCAGTACCCCCCAGTCATTCTCTTTCTCATCTATCTATCCAAGTACCCACAGTCACACTCCCCCAGTATCCCCAGTCATTCTCTCCCTGAACCTCCAGTCACCCTCTCCCCATACCCCCTCACTATGTGTTGGTCACGCTGCTCTGGTGTCACACAGTGTCACCTACCTGCGTTGGAGTTGCTGGTGGCCTGGGGGGGAGCTGTCCAGGGGGCTTAGTGGAGACCGTATTTAAATGTGCTGCAGGGCAGGCGCCTCCCTCCCTCCTTCCTGTACAGCGGCTGCAGGGCTGCCAGTGGTGTGGCCTGGCACAGGGCTTCAAGGGGGCTAACAAGCATGGTACAGAGTCAGTATTCTGTCGGATAATGCTGCGCTGCTTCACGTGACTCATGCGTTAAGGAGGAGTCAGGACAGAAATTACTGTCCTGGTCCTCCCTTCCGGACGCTGAGTGCTAAGTCACTGCTGGCACCGTAAAACTGGTGGCTGCCCGTGAAAGGGCCTCTCACAAGGGCCTCTCACGGACACCATTGTCCATGAGCAGACAGCTTGCTGATCCCTGCTGGAAAATGTTAGTGGTTCAAATTTCTTTTGAAATTTTGCGCCCCCTCAGAAAATTGCGCCCGGGGCGACCGCCCCCGAGGCACCCCCCCATGCTACGCCACTGTGTCTGCATGTGTGTGCAAGGATGTAAGAATGTCTGCATGTGTGAGTAAGAATGTAAGAGTGTCTGCATGTGTGTAAGGATGTAAGAGTGCATGTGTGTGTAATAATGTAAGAATGTCTGCATGTGTTTGTAAGAATGTAGCAGTGTCTGCGTGTGTGTGTGTGTGTGTGTGTGTGTAAAAGTCTCTGTGTGTGTCTGCAATATGTGTGCAAGGATGTAAGAGACGAGTGTCTGCATGAGTATGCAAGGATGTAAGGGTGTCTGCATGTCTGTGTAAACGTCTCTGTGAGTGTAAGAGCATAGACATGGAATTAAAAAACTAACCTGTCTGAGCTAGTTATCTCTATAAAAATGCAACTTAGAACTAGGGATGGGTGTTAGGTTCGATTCGAACAGGATTTCGATTCGAACATTCCCCGTTCGGCGAACTTCGAACATTTCCGCGTGTTCGCCGCATGTTTGCCCACAATGCACCACAATGGGCCACAATGCACTTTTCCACTGGCCTGAAGCTTGTAATTGGCTACAGCCTTGCATCTGACCACATGTCAGGTGCAAGACTATGCCAATCAAGGCTCAGAGTCCTGATTGGGCAAATTTTGCCCAATCATGGGCTCACAGAGCTAAGTCCTGCAGCACACTATATAAGGCTTCCCCGCAGCCCCAGCGTGTGCTTGTTGCTGGAGTGAATCAGAGAGGAGAGGAGATTGTTGCATATCAGGCTGTATCACTGAGTTATAGCAGAGTTCTGGAAATTGGAATCTGTGTGTTGGCACTGACAGCTATCAGGGACAGGTTGTATCAATGAGTTATAGCAGATTTCTGCAAATTTGAATCTGTGTTGGCACTGCCAGCTATCAGGGTGTATCACTGAGTTATACCAGAGTTCCGGAAATTTGAATCAGTGTCTTGCCAGCTATCAAGGTGTATCACTGCGTTATACCAGAGTTCTGCAAATTTGAATCTGTGTCTTGGCGCTGCCAGTTATCATGGTGTATCACTGAGTTATGCCAGAGTTATGCAAATTTGAGTCCGTGTCTTGCCAGCTATCAGGGCGTATCACTGAGTTATACCAGAGTTCTGCAAATTTGAATCTGTGTCTTGGCACTGCCGGCTATAAGGGTGTATCACTGAGGCATAGCATACTTCTGGAAATTTTAATCTCTGTCTTGGCACTGCCAGCTATCAGGACAGAGTGTATCACTGAGTTATACCAGAGTTCTGGAAATTTGAGTCAGTGTCTTGCCAGCTATCAGGGTGTATCACTGAGTTATACCAGAGTTCTGCAAATTTGAATCTGTGTCTTGGCACTGCCAGCTATAAGGGTGTATCATTGAGTTATGCCAGAGTTATGCAAATTTGAGTCCGTGTCTTGCCAGCTATCAGGGTGTATCACTGAGTTATACCAGAGTTCTGCAAATTTGAATCTGTGTCTTGGCACTGCCAGCTATAAGGGTGTATCATTGAGGCATAGCATACTTCTGAAAATTTTAATCTCTGTCTTGGCACTGCCAGCTATCAGGGACAGGGTGTATCACTTGATTTATAGCATTGTTCTGGAAAATCTGTATATCTTTAATCTAATTCTAGATACCATACAATAACACAGTTTAATCAGAGTTCATCTGTTTATCTATTCAGAGTTGAATCGGTGTCTTGCAAGGTATCAGGGTGTTGCAGCCTGCAGGAGAGGAAGTGAATCAGAGAGAGAGTAGAGGACATTGGCAGCCTTGCAGGGAAAATATCAGTAAAACCGCTGACTTATAGCAGAGTTCTGAATATCTTTAATCTATATACCAGAGATGAATCAGAGTTCTGCATATCTCCAATCTTTATACCAGAGTTGAATCAGAGTTCTGTATATCTTTAATCTATATATCACTCACCATCTCACCATGTCAGAAAGACCAAAATGGACAGGCAGACGCTCCCAGACACAGATAAGAGGGCAAGCAGCCACACCGGGCCACAAATTCTGTCAGCTCTACAGGGGCAGGCGCAGAGATGGTTAACACCACGCCAGCTTGAGCTGGGAATGGTCGTCTGTGATAATGGCAGCAACCTTCTCTCCGCCCTACGCCTGGGCAAGTTGATGCATGTACCATGCCTAGCACACATCCTAAATCTGGTGGTACAGCGTTTCCTAACCAGGTACCCAGGGCTGGCAGAGCTTCTCAGCCAGACCAGAAAAGTCTGCAGCCACTTCAGATGGTCATTCCCAGCAAGTGTTTGCCTGGCAGTAATTCAAAGAGAATTCCACCTTCCCACAAACCGTCTGATCTGTGACATGCCCACCAGGTGGAACGCGACATTGGCAATGCTGCAGCGCCTGCACAAGCAGCAGAGGGCCATCAATGAGTACCTGTGTGAGTATGGCACAAGGACAGGTTCAGGTCAACTTGTTTTTTTTTCCCCCCACAGTGGCTGATGAAGGATGCATGCACTGTACTGTCACCATTTGAGGAGGCAACGAGGATGGTGAGCAGGGACAGTGCATGCATCAGTGACACAATTCCTTTAGTGTTCCTGCTGGAGCGCACTCTGCAGGGAATTGTAGATGTGGCACTAGAGCCAGAGCAACGGGAGGAAGAGGAGGACTTCCTTAGCTCTCAAGACCCCAGTCTTTACACAGACAGCATTCCTGCGGGTCCTCAGATCAGACAGGAGGAAGATGAGGAGGATGAGGAAGAGGAGGAATATTTAAGTCGTGGGGGCATTGAAGGTGGGGATTCCTCAAGGGAGGGTTTTGTGTCCCTAGAAACCCAAGGACTAGAACATGGCTGGGAGGAGGTAGTGCACGATACGGTCATCCTCAGCGACCAGGAACACTCGGAAGCTAATGCCACCTCAAACCTACGCTGCATGGGCTCCCTTATCCTGCAAAGCCTGCTAAAGGACCCCAGGATTCGTGCTATCAAGGAGAGGGATCATTACTGGTTGGCAACCCTTCTTGATCCACGATACAAGGGTAAGGTTGCAGAGCTCATCCTGCCCTTACAGAGGGAGCACAGAATGAAACAACTTGAGGACACTCTAAAGCGACACTTGTGTAACACCTTTCCAGACACTGGTAGGTTACCAAGTGATGTCACAGGTGCTTCTGAGGCTGCGGTTTATCAGAGGAAGAGCGGTGAAGGGGGCCGCTTGACTGATGCCTTTTCCAATTTTTTTAGTCCACGACACCCAGGGACGTCAAATGTAGGCACCCATTTCCAGCGTTTTCACCATATGGTGCAGGAATACCTAGGGGCAAGGGCAGACCTGGATACCTTTACAGCAGATGATCCACTGGCTTACTGGGTGTTGAGATTGGATCACTGGCCAGAATTTAGCCAATATGCTATGCAGCTACTAGGTTGCCCTTCATCCACTGTGCTTTCTGAAAGGACGTTCAGTGCCGCTGGAGGTTTTGTTACAGACAAAGAGTGCATCTGTCCACCGACTCTGTAGACCGGCTGACATTTATAAAAATGAATCAGTCCTGGATCAGCAGCTATCAATCCCTTGATGCTGATGTAACTGAATAGATCGGGGATCTCTTCTGCATTACCAAAACCTCCACCACTGCACTCTTCCACAATACCTCAGAGGAGTTACGGTGTGACGGCACTAGCTGGCATCAAAGGCCCAATATTTGGGTGCACTGACGCGTGTAGCAGATTCCAATCATTTTAATATTTGAATGTAGAGTCCACCCCTGCACTCTTCCACAATACCTCAGAGGGGTTACGGTGTGAAGGCACTAGCTGGCATCAAAGGCCCAATATTTGGGTGCACTGACGCGTGTACCAGATTCATATCACTTTAATATTTGACTGCAGGGTCCACCCCTGCACTCTTCCACAATACCTCAGAGGGGTTACGGTGTGAAGGCACTAGCTGGCATCAAAGGCCCAATATTTGGGTGCACTGACACGTGTAGCAGATTCCAATCATTTTAATATTTGAATGTAGAGTCCACCCCTGCACTCTTCCACAATACCTCAGAGGGGTTACGGTGTGAAGGCACTAGCTGGCACCAAAGGCCCAATATTTGGGTGCTCTGACACTGACGCGTGTACCAGATTCATATAATTTTAATATTAGACTGCAGGGTCCACCCCTGCACACTTCCACAATACCTCAAAGGGGTTACGGTGTGAAGGCACTAGCTTGCACCAAAGGTCCAATTTTAATGCACCTGTTGTTACTTTCATCCAAAGCTTGCATAAATTTCACCATAACTTAGCCAAAAAATCACTAAACTTGTTCTGCGTGTCCTAAAACGTCTCTTCTTTTCATAAGGCTGCCGCCCCAAGCAGTTGTTTATTAATAGATTAAAGGAAAAACATTTAGCGTCATTTGAAATGTCATTTTTTATTTTTAAATGTTTCTATACATCGTACAAATATGCCACTTCACGGGCAGGTTATGGGGACCTCCTAGGCACGATATTTGAAGGAATTTTTCGTTTTTATTCTTAACCTTTATTTCATGGAAAAATCACTGTTCCTCTAAAAACCTTTTTTTTTACTTTTTTTCCTTGTTTCCTGTCTCCCAGGGTACTACCCGGACTACCATACACCTTTTATGGCAAATATCTGCATATATGCCCTCTTGTAGGGCACTCTAAAAATTGAACGTTCGAGTCCCATTGACTTGCATTGAGTTCGAATCGTGTTCGCGTCCGAACTCGAACTTTTGAAATTGTTCGAGTTCGAATGCGAACTCAACACGGGGGTGTTCGGCTCACTCCTACTTAGAACAAAAGGAAAGGATCTGCTTTGCATCAATGGGTTTCTCACAACGTTTATACTTTACATTTATACTTTAGCGACGCATTGCTATGGGTTTTTCTGCTTTGCAGATCTCTTATACATTCAGACACTCAGAATATATCGGGACTTCTAAAAGAAAGTATATTAGCGAAAAAACTCCTGCCTCCTCAGTGAACCCCATAGGACAACAAAGTGCCCCTTTCAAGGCCTGGTGGGGGAAACTATACTCTTCCTCAATGACATACAGCCCATAGCTAATGTTGATCCACCAGGTCTGCCACCACGTGCGTGTAAAGATCCTGCGTCTAGACTAGTCACATAATGCATAACTATGGAGTCCCGGCGTGCAGTGGCGACTGGGGAAGTTTTTAATTGGAAAAGCCAGGCTCCACCCAAATATTGTGCAAGTCACGCCCCTTGGAAATTTTGATTTCTCACACTTATCCCCTTCACTACCAATGGATTTTCTATAAAAACTACTACCAGGAACCAATGTTTTTTTTCTGGAAAATCATTTTCAATTATACCATAAGAAATATTTGGGAACATTCACAATATATTCCTATTAAGCAGGCAGATGTCACCATCCACTGGCCAAAAGGAGTTACTGCAGTTCTGGTTTCCGTACAGCAGTGTTTCCCAAACCTGTCCTCAGGACCCTCCACCTCGCCAGGTTTCCCAGATATCTGAAGCACAGCACAGGTGATATGATTTGCTGTTCAGTCTGCATTTCCACAAGGTGATTTCCACAATATCTGACCTGGTTGAGGGTCCCGAGGACAGGTTTGGGAAACACTGCCGTACAGGATTAACTGGGGAGATGTCATTCAGATACATTCCCATTTCATTATGACCATGATGCTAAATCTTTAGGATCATCTTCCGAAGCCCAAATACAAAGGAAATTTGTTTGCAATAAACAAAATTCCTTTGCATTGCTCCTGTGGAACACTATATCGACTACGCCGAATATCAGGGCACAGGCAGGTGCCTTTTAGATCGAATATTGTTAAGCTAGGTAGTGAAGAAGTTAAAAAATATATATTAACCCTTTTACTGCAGACGATATGTGGAGCATGTCGCTGGCATCCAGTGGTGTATTTAGGTTTTGTGCTGCCCTAGGCCTGACTAAACTCGTGCACCCCCTAATTTAAATTTGACACACCCCTTCCTGTCAAGGTCACACCTCTTCCTGGTTTTACCCTGCCCTTTCTATTTAGGCTCCATCTTTTCCTCTTAGAGCTCCGCCTTTCCCTCTTTTTATATTAAAAGTGGACACCAAGTGCCTACTTGTATATTTTGTATACCATTTCAAATGTATCTATTGAGATAAATAAAATTATGAAATGTTTAAATTCAAGCATTTTTACAAAGATCAGCCACGCATGTCAAGTATACTGGATCCCAGCCACTCTAATTGGTTGAACAATAAAATCCACAGAAACGTTCAGTGTGTAGGAGCGTATCACAGAGCTGCACAACAATAAAACTCACAGAAATGTGCAGTGTGTATGAGCATATAAGAGCTGCACAGCAATAAAACCCACAGAAAGGTGCAGTATGTATGAGCATATCTCAGAGCTGCACAGCAATAAAATCCACAGAAACATGTATTGTGTATAAGCATATCAAAGCTCCAGAGCAATAGAACTCACAGAAATGTGCAGTGTGTATGAACATATAAGAGCTGCACAGCAATAAAACCCATAGAAACGTGCGCTGTGGATGAGCGTATCACAGAGCTGCACAGCAATAAAACTCAAACGCATTTCATTTATACCCCACTCTGTTCAATTCATAACCCCCTCCTTTCATTTCATTTCAACCCCCACTTCTTTCATTTAGCCCCCACCTCTTTCATTTAACCCCACACCTATTTCATTTAAACCCCCACCTCTTTCATTTAACCCCCACACCTATTTCATTTAAACCAGACCTATTTCATTTAAACCCCCACCTCTTTAGATTCAGTTGACCCCCACCTCTTTAATTTCACCCCCACCTCTTTCATTTCATTTAAAACCACCACCTCTTTCATTTCACCCCCACACCTATTTCATTTAACCCCCACCTCTTTCATTTCACCCCCACCTCTTTCATTTCACCCCCTCACCTCTTTCATTTCACTCCCCACCTCTTTCATTTCACCACCACCTCTTTCATTTCACTCCCCACCTCTTTCATTTCACCCCCCCACACCTATTGCATTTACCCCAACCCCTTTCATTTCATTTAAACCCCCCCCACCGTTTTCCTTTCATTAACCCCCACCTCTTACATTTAATTTGACCCCCCACTGATTTCCTTTCATTTACACCCCCCCCCACACCTCTTACATTTAATTGGGAGCTGGCAGCTGGGCTGGGAGCTGGCGGCTGGGCTGGTAGCTGGCGGCAGAGTCACCACCTACAGCATGGTGGAGCGCTGGAAGGAAGTGACGTCATATGACCACTTCTTCCCAGCGCTTTCACTCGGGGCAGTATTCAAAAACCGGCAGCCAGGTCTCATGCCCAGCAGCCGGGTCCCATGATCAAGCGGCGGGTCCCGCCGAGCAGCGGGGAGGTGGGTCCCACCAAGCGACGGGGCGCCGCCCCCTGAAAATTGCTGCCCTAGGCCTAGGCCTTGTCGGCATAGGCCTAGATACATCGCTGCTGGCATCCCCCATTGTATATCATCCAGTACATTCACCTTTTCGCCATACCACCACCGAATAGAGGCTTTGTCTACCCCGAAATGGCCAATGGAGTGTTTGACCAATCTGAAGGAATGACCATCAGGGTAATTCAAGTCTGGTGGAATTTTGGTGCTCTTTCGTTCCCTGCACTTCTGGGAGTTAAATTCACTGACCTTGTGGTGAATGCAGGTATTTTTATTGTACTACTGGCTCATATTTTTATTGTAGTACAGGCTGGTATTTTTATTGTAGTTCCGACTGGTATTTTATTTTGGTACCGGCTGGTATTTTTATTGTAGTACTTGCTGGTATTTTATTTTGGTATCAGCTGGTATTTTTTTTGTAGTACCGGCTGGAATTTTATTTTGGTACCGGCTGGAATTTTATTTTGGTACCGGCTGGTATTTTATGTTGGTACCAGCTGGTATTTTATTTTGGTACCGGCTGGTATTTTATTACTGGCTGCTATTTTCATTGTAGTACCGGCTGTATTTTATATACAGTAAAATTCATCCGTTTCACATTCCAAAATAACTAATACAGGGTTATTGGCAATGAAGGGGGGAAGTTATTATCATGGGGGACTTTAATCTTCCTGATGTGAACTGGAAAACCAAAACAGCTGGGTGCACCAGGAGTACAAATATTCTAAACTCCCTACTGGGATTATCTCTAACACAAGTAGTTGAGGAGCCGACCCGTAAAGAGGCCATATTGGATTTAATACTCACAAATGGAGGTTTGGTATCGGACGTTGTTGTAGGTGAAAATTTGGGATCTAGTGATCACCAGTCAGTATGGTTTAATATAAGAACAGGGATGGAGCCGCACCACACAAAAACAAAAGTTTTAGACTTTAAAAAAACAGATTTTTCTAAAATGAGACTTTGTGTGAAGGAGTCATTATCAGACTGGAGGAGTTTAAAGGGAGTCCAGGAGAAATGGAGTCCAGGAGAAATGGGATTATTTAAAGGAAGGCCACAGGCAATTGCATTCGACTTGTTAGCAAAAACAAAAAAGGGAAGAAACCACTGTGGTACTCTGCAGAAGTGGCCAAAATAGTGAAGAACAAAAAGACAGCATTCAATAATTATAAAACAACTCAGCGTGAAGAAGATAGGCAAACCTATAAGATTAGGCAGAAAGAGGCAAAGCAATTTATAAGAGCTTCCAAAGCACACGCAGAAGAGAAAATAGCTCAGTCAGTAAAAAAGGGGGACAAAACATTTTTTAGATACATAAACGAGAAAAGAAAAGTAAAACAAGGATTAGTTAGATTAAAAACAAAGGAAGGAAGGTATGTAGAAGAGGATAAAAGTCTCGCTGACTGCCTCAATGAATATTTTTGTTCAGTCTTTGCAGAAGAAAAGGAAGGAAAGGGACCTCAGTTAGGAGGAAACACTAACGAGACATTTACATATGAGTTTTACAGAGGAGGAGGTTCTACAGCAGCTGTCTAAAGTAAAGACAAATAAGTCAATGGGGCCTGATAAAACCACCCTAAATTATTAAAAGAGCTCAGTGATGTAATAGCAAAACCGTTAACAGATTTATTTAACCAATCCTTGCTAACGGGAGTTGTCCCAGAAGACTGGAAATTAGCAAATGTTGTGCCCATTCACAAGAAGGGTAGCAGGGAGGAATCTGGGAACTATAGGCCAGTTAGTCTTACGTCAGTAGTGGGGAAATTAATGGAAACCATGTTAAAGGAAAGGATTGTTGAACATCTAAAAACACATAGATTACAGGATCAGAAACAACATGGGTTTACCTCAGGGAGATCATGCCAAACTAATCTTATTGATTTTTTTGATTGGGTAACAAAAATAATAGACACAGGTGGTGCAGTAGACATTGCTTATTTAGATTTCAGTAAGGCTTTTGATACTGTTCCGCATAGAAGGCTTATCAATAAATTGCAATCTTTGAGCTTGGATTCCAATATTGTTGAATGGATTAGGCAGTGGCTGAGTGACAGGCAACAGAGGGTTGTGGTAAATGGAGTTTATCGGCGCAAGGTCTTGCTACCAGTGGGGTACCTCAGGGGTCAGTACTTGGACCCATTCTATTTAATATTTTTATTAGTGATATTGCAGAAGGTATTAATGGAAAAGTATGTCTTTTTGCTGATGACACAAAGATTTGCAACAGGGTTGACGTTCCTGGAGGGATCAGACAAATGACAAATGATTTAGGTAAACTAAAAAAATGGTCGGAGCTGTGGCAATTGAGTTTTAACGTTGATAAGTGCAAGATAATGCACCTGGGACGTAAAAACCCAAGGGCTGAATATAGAATATTTGATACAGTCCTAACCTCAACATCTGAGGAAAGGGATTTAGGGGTTATTATTTCAGAGGATCTAAAGGTAAGTAGTCAATGTAATAGAGCAGCAGGAAATGCTAGCAGAATGCTTGGTTGTGTAGAGAGAGGTATTAGCAGTAGGAAAAGGGAAGTGCTCATGCCACTGTACAGAGCACTGGTGAGACCTCACTTGGAGTACTGTGTGCAGTACTGGAGACCGTATCTTCAGAAGGATATAGACATCTTAGAGAGAGTTCAGAGAAGGGCTAATAAAATGGTGTACGGCTTGAAGGAGAAAAGTTACCAGGAAAGGCTTAATGATCTTAACATGTACAGCTTGGAAAAAAGACGAGACAGAGGAGATATGATAGAAACATTTAAATACGTAAAGGGAATCCACAAGGTAGAGGAAGGGAGTATATTTAAAAGGAAACAAAGTAGCAAAACAAGAGGACATAGTCTTAGATTAGAGGGGCAAAGGTTTAAAAGTAACATCAGGAAGCATTATTTTACTGAGAGGGTGGTGGATACATGGAACAGTCTTCCAGTTGAAGTGGTAGAGGCTAAAACAGTAATTGAATTTAAGCAGGCATGGGATAGGCATAAGGCTATCCTAAACAAAAGATAAATCCAGGTAAAGTATCCATGTAATTGGGCAGACTAGATGGGCCGAAAGGTTCTTATCTGCCGAAATTTTTCTATGTTTCTATGTTTTCTATTCAAAGAGAATCGAAAAAAAGCCACCGCACGTTCGGTGACTTTTCGTTCTCTTCAATTCGGTGTGATTTGGCGATCCCATTTCGGTGACCCCGCGGTGTATTCAGCAAGCACCACAGGGCCGTCATAGTGCAGGGAAAAGCAAAACCCGGCGAATGCACACCGAAACTCACAAAAACATCTGGATTATCCCCGCTGAACACGCCGGAGAAACCCGAGTGAGCCGATCAGAGCGCCGAGCAGCTGCCGGAAAAACCCGACACAGCAGACGAATGGAGTGAAAAAAAGAAACGTATGCTTGAATGTTTGAAAAGTGAAAAGCTGTTTGCAAAGAAACTACAAAACGAATATGTCTGAAATTTACATATAAGATCCAATGACTGATAATGAAAATGGCTGTTACAGGAAAAAGAAAAAACGATAAAAAATTCGGAAAAAAAAATTTCGGAAAAAAATCCCAAAAAATGCCTAAAAGATCCTGAAAAAAAGAGAGACACTTTACTGCAGAATAAAATAATAAACGGTTTATTAGATATTGGATTAAAACGGGATTATTTTTAACATTGAAGCCTATGGGATTCTCCTGAATAAACCTGTCGAATGATACCACCGAACGGCAGGGAATTTCGGCAACCTTTCTCAGCTGTTTTGTGTTCTCTGAATAGACGAAGCATTGCTTCTCTATGGGGATTTCACTGCCCTCGAACAGGCACCGTATGTACAGGCAATTCGCCAACATTTGGCGAACTGCCTGCTCTCTGGATATCCAAATGGCCAGGAAAGGTAAGCGTACACTGAATTTCAGCGTTCGGTTACCTTTCGGCCTCAATTCGCCAGGTTTAAAGCAGGGCGCGAGTATCTGCTTGTCGCCCTGATGTGGAGTATAGTTCCCACATCGCCTGCTGTGTTTATTTCTTACTGATTATATTACCCAGTTGCCGACCGGCTTATACGAGGACCCTGTATTACGTTTCTGATCTGGCTATTCCTTGTGACGATTCTCTTGCTGCAGTGGCGTCACTAGGGTTGGTGTCACCCGGGGCAGTAATTTATGGTGTCACCCCCCTGCCGAGTTTCACTGAGTTTTTAAACTACTCTTACTCATAAATCAGTACTCCCATATAACACTGAACGCTCATGCACAGCGCACATTACTGTGAGGTTTATTGCTGTGGAGTTCCCTCATATGCTCACACACAAATTTTGGCGAACTGCCAGCAAGTACAGTGCCTGTTTGAAGGCAGTGAAAGTGAAGGCATACATGGATATATATTGCCCCCAGCAGCTCTGGATATATTACCCCCTGCTCACATATGGATATATTGCCCCAGCTCACAATTATATATTGCCCCCAGCAGCTCTCCCATGGAAATATATTGCCCCAGCTCACATATGGATATATTGCCCCAGCTCACCCATGGATATATAGTGCCCCAGATCGCATATGGATATATATTGTGCCCCAGCTCACATATGGATGTATAGTGCCTCAGCTCACATATGGATATATGTTGCCCCCAGCTCACACATGGATGTCTAATGCCCAGTGTTATGTATTGTGTATATATAAAGTTGTGTTAAGCCCTGCTTTCAGTGGCAGTTATTTGTCAGTTGAGTCAATAAAATGGTTGTATCCTTGCTGTCTTTGATTACTGCAGCACAATACATAATTGTGGTGACGAGGATGGGATCCTGCAGAGGAGAGAGCTGCTGCTAACCTAGAGACTGAAATCATTGGATGTCATATCGAGTAGAGAGCTCTGGTCAGGCCACTCTCCCCACCCTGCCTGCAAGTAAGACACACTGGAGGCACAGACGGACCTGAGGAATCCGTCCACTGGACTAAGTGCAGCCCAGCTCCAACCGCAGTAGTACAGGCATTAACCAGCACCACAGGGGCCTTCTCAAAATGGCCAATCTGGGAAGACTCAACGAGTTCGATATTACTCACCCGGAACAGTGGATCTCCTATGTCTCCCGAGTAGACAACTACCTCAGGGCTAACCAGGTCACGGACGATGGCCTGAAGGCAGCAACTCTACTATGTGTCTGTAGACAAGCCACATTTGATATTGCTGAAAACCTGATAGCACCGGCAAGCATAGAGTCTATGGCCTACGCAGACCTCAAGAAAATATTAAGTGAACATTTTGAGCCTAAACTCTCAGTCATCGCCCGGCGCCATGCATTCAAGCAACGTGCACAGAGATCCGGGGAATCTGCAGCAGAGTTTGTGGCTGCTCTTCACCAAGCTTCACGCAAATGTGAGTTTACTGATCTGGAAGACCGTCTCAGAGACAGGCTCGTTTGCGGCCTGCATAATAGAGAATTACAGCGGCGCCTATTCGCCATGGAGAAACTGACTTTTCAAGACGCATTGAAGGAAGTCATGGCGGATGAGGCTGTCGGGGGGGCCATGAAGACTCTCAGGCCACAATCAAAGCACACCAGCCCCCCAGCGATCCACCAAGAGGCTGCAGAAGGCTTGGAAATGGACAGGGTGATTGAAGAAATCGATCGCTTGCGGAGAGAGCCACTCAGACGGCCACGCTCCATAGAGAAAGCAACTCCCCCACAGAGCTGCGCAAGTTGCGGGGGACAGTATGAAAAAGCAGAGTGCAGATTCCGCACAGCCGTATGCCGTGCCTGTGTAAAGCAAGGGCACATTGCTAGAGTTTGCAGAAGTCGTCAGGAAAAAAGGCCCCCAGGACAGAACAGAGTTGAATACTGCTCAGGGTGGCGTAGCATCCAACGCACAGGGGCCCAACATCCCATCAAAGAGAAGATAAGACTCCACCTAAAACTTCAAGGGGTCCCATGCTCCATGGAGTTAGATACTGGATCGGCTCTGTCCATTATTTCCTCTACCACTTTTGACCATATTCGCAACCGTAGCCGACGGCAAATTTCGATCAAATCATCGGGCTTAGTGCTAACAGACTTCCAGAATCGCTGTGTCCCCGTAAGAGGCGAAGCCACCATTAGGGTACAATTCAGAGAGTTCGAGGGTGCCCTCAGTGTGGTGGTCGTAGAGGGGCTGCGCACCAGCCTCCTAGGACTGGACTGGTTGAGGCCCTGGGCATCAGGGTAACGGGCATCCATCGAACCCAAATAACCGATCTAGAAGCGGTATGCCAAGAATACGCTGACGTATTCAGCACTGAACTGGGACAATACAAAGGGGTACCCATTGCACTCAACCTTGATCCAGCAGTAACTCCAATCCGATTAAAACCGCGTAGGGTTCCTTTTGCATTGAAGCATAAAATTGATGCAGAACTAGACAAGCTGGTACAGCAGGGAGTGCTCCAACCCATGGACAGTAGCCAGTGGGAGACTCCCATAGTGACCCCAGTTAAGCCTAACGGGGACGTTCGTATTTGCGCAGACTACAAGTGCACCATAAATAAGGCACTACAGCAGCATGCTTATCCTGTGCCAGTGGTAAGCCACATCCTCGCCTCGCTCCAGGGAGGCCGAATATTCTCTAAGCTAGACCTCGCTCAGGCCTACCAGCAGCTACCGGTAGATGACGCTACCGCAGAAGCACAAACAATAGTTACACACAGAGGTGCATTCCGAGTGCGCCGATTGCAGTTTGGGGTAAGCGTAGCACCAGGGTTGTTCCAAAGTATTATGGAACGGACACTGAAGAACATTCCCGGCGTCTGCCCATACTTTGACGACGTCCTGATCGAGGAAGAAACGGCATCAGTCCTGGCCGAACGTCTCCGCGCAGTACTCCAATGTTTCCGTGAGGCCAGCCTTAAACTCAAGAGGGAAAAGTGCCGGATCGGCGTAGAATCCACCGACTTCCTGGGGTTCCGCATCGGCGCTGCCGGCATCCACCCATCTGAAGTAAAGCTACAAGCAATTCAGCAAGCCCCCACTCCAAAATCCAAGGGGGAGCTCCAAGCATTCCTGGGTTTGCTCAATTTTTACCATCCCTTCTTACCGCATAAGGCTGCTCTGGCAGAACCGCTACACCGCCTCCTGGACAAACAAGCACCCTGGGTCTGGTCGAGCACTCAAAACAAAGCATTCAGTGCGGTAAAATCATTGCTGTCCTCGGACTCCGTCCTAGTTCATTTCAACGAAACACTACCAGTAACACTAGCCTGTGATGCTTCGCCATACGGCATTGGGGCAGTACTAAGCCACAGGATGCCAGATGGTAGAGAGACTCCCATCGCATACTATTCTAGGACGTTATCTCTGGCTGAAAGGAACTACGCCCAGATAGACAAGGAAGCACTCGCCATAGTGGCTGGCATTAAGAAGTTCCATGACTTCTTATATGGACGTACCTTCACCATCTTTACAGACCACAAACCACTGCTTGATCTCTTCACAGCTGACAAACAGACACCGCAGATCCTGTCTCCGCGAATGCTACGATGGTCCATTTTCATGGCCGCCTACTCGTACCAGCTAGTCCACAGGCCGGGCAAGGAAATGGGCCATGCCGACGCTCTCAGCCATCTGCCTCTTCCACAGACTGAGCCCGATCCGGCCCCAGCTTGTCATATTCTGGCGATCCAGGACCTGCCTGACATATCCCTACATGCAGGGGATGTTGCAGCTGAAACCACCACGGATAGAACGCTTAGCCAAGTTCTCAACTGGGTGTTAAGGGGATGGCCAGTGGCCCCGCCAGGGTCTGAGTTCCAACACTTCTTTTCTTGAAAAAATGAACTGTCGGCCCACAAGGGATGTGTACTGTGGGGCAGCAGGGTCATCATTCCACCCAGTCTTCGCTCCAAGGTGCTGGATTCCCTACACGAGGGGCACCCAGGAATTGTTCGGATGAAGGCTCTAGCCAGGAGCTACTTGTGGTGGCCGGGCTGGCCCCACAACACATCCAATACTTCCCTCTCATCCTATCTCCATCGCACATAAATCACCTCCCTGCAAGCCCAGCAACCTCATTCCCATAATCCCTCAGCGCCTGTCCTCTTTCTCCTGCACCCTCTGGAACGCTCGCTCTGTGTGCAACAAACTCGTAGCCGTCCATGACCTCTTCCTTTCAAACTCCTTCAACCTCCTAGCTTTAACTGAAACCTGGCTAACTCCCTCTGACACGGCCTCCGTTGCTGCTCTCTCACATGGCGGTCTACACTTGAGCCATACCCCCAGACTGGGTGAGAGAAATGGTGGCGGGGTCGGAATCCTGCTCTCTCCCACCTGCACCTACCAGCATCTCCCTCCACCCCCATCCCTCTCCTTCTCCTCCTTCGAGACACACTGCATCCGCCTGTTCTCTCCTCTGGCTCTCAGGGTGGCAGTCATCTACCGCCCACCGGGACCAACCTCCCAGTTCTTTGACCACTTTGCTACCTGGCTTTCTCACTTCCTGTCTTCTAATCTTCCATGCCTAGTTCTCGGGGACTTCAACATTCCCATTGATGATCCTTCCACCCCTGCTGCCTCCAAACTTCTTTCACTCACGTCCTCCCTTGGACTCACACAATCCTCCCTACTCCCTACCCACCGCGATGGTCACGCTATTGACCTTGTCTTTTCCAACCTCTGCTCCATTTCTGAATTCAACTGTCGCCCTTTCCCCATCTCTGACCACCACCTTCTCTCTTTCAACCTATCTGGACTTCCTAAACACCCTGCTCCCCCACCCCGCACACACACTCGCAGAAATCTACATGCTGTGGAGCCCCATCAATTCTCCAACCTACTTCACCACCTCCCTCATACCTCATCCTTCACCTGCCCTGATGCTGCCACTAATCACTACAACACTACGCTTATCTCTGCTCTAGACACTTTTGCTCCTCTTCGACTCTGTAAGGCCCCACGCCGCCAGCTTCAGCCCTGGCACACCCTCCAGACTCGCTACCTGCAAAGATGCTCCCGCACTGCAGAGCGTGCCTGGAGGAAATCCCGCTCTGAAGCTGATTTTGTTCACTTCAAGTTTATTCTCCGGTCATACACCTCTGCCCTCCACTTGGCCAAACAATCCTTCTTCTCATCTCTTATATCTACGCTGTCCTCCAACCCTAAACGTCTCTGGTCCACCTTCAACACCCTCTTCTACCCACCTGCACCTCCCCCCACAGCTGCCTTCAGCGCTCAAGACCTGGCAGACTACTTCCTCAGTAAAACTCTAACTATCAGAAGCAACATCCCAACACAAGATAGTTATCTGCCACCTCCACTCCCACAGGTCCCCTCTGCCACCCTCTGCCGCTTCCTCCCAGCCACTGAGGAGGAAGTCAATTCCTTATTGTCCTCCTCACATCTCACCACGTGCCCGCTCGACCCCATTCCCTCACATCTAATTCCTCCCCTCTCCTCCTCCCTCACCCCTGCTCTCACACACATCTTCAACCTATCTCTCTCCACTGGCTCCTTTCCATCCGCCTTCAAACACGCGCTAGTTACCCCTTTACTAAAGAAACCATCCCTCGATCCAACTCTCCATCCAACTACCGCCCTGTATCCCTGCTTCCCTTTACCTCTAAGCTCTTAGAAAATCTAGTCTTCAACCGCCTCTCCCTCTTCCTGTCCTCCAATTCCCTACTTGACCCCCTGCAATCTGGCTTCCGTCCCCTACACTCAACTGAAACTGCCCTCACCAAAGTCACCAACGACCTCCTAACTGCTAAAAAACATGGCCACTATTCTATTCTCATCCTGCTTGACCTCTCGGCTGCTTTTGACACTGTTGACCACCCCCTCCTTCTACAGACCCTCAACTCTCTGGGTCTCGGTGACACTGCACTTGCTTGGGTCGACTCCTATTTATCCAGCAGGTCCTTCTGTGTGTCCTTTGCTGGTAACTCCTCCTCCTCATTGCCTCTATCTGTTGGTGTACCTCAAGGCTCTGTCCTTGGTCCTCTGCTCTTTTCCATCTACACCTCCTCCCTGGGCAAAATCATCAACAGCTTTGGCTTTAATTACCACCTCTACGCTGATGACACTCAGATCTACCTCTCTACCCCTGATCTCTCTCCCCCTGTCCTTTCAAAAGTCAGTGACTGTTTATCTGGCATCTCCTCCTGGATGGCCTCCCACCACCTAAAGATCAACATGTCAAAGACTGAACTCCTACTTATTCCTCCCTCCAATGCCTCCCCACCTCCTGACTTCTCTATCACGGTGGAGGGTATCACCATCTCCCCATCAAACCAAGTTCGCTGTCTTGGAGTTACACTTGACTCTGCTCTTTCCTTCATCCCCCACATCAAGTCTCTTTCCTCCTCCTGCCGATACCAACTGCGTAATATTTCCCGAATTCGGCCATTTCTTACCGCTGTCACCACAAAACAACTCATACACGCCCTGGTAATCTCCCAACTCGACTATTGCAATAATCTCTTATCTGGCCTCCCTCTGTCCCGCCTCTCCCCCCTACAATCCATCCTGAACGCCTCCGCCAGGCTAATTCACCTCACCCGCCGCTCTGTCTCTGCCGCTCCCCTCTGCGAGTCCCTTCACTGGCTCCCCATCCACTGCAGAATTAAGTTCAAAATCCTTATCCTTACCTACAAAACCCTCACTAACTCAGCTCCCCACTACCTGTCCTCACTAATCACCAAATACACCCCAGCCCGCTCCCTAAGGTCAAACAGTGACCTGCGCCTAGCTTCTCCCCGCATCACCTCATGATAGACTGCAGGATTTCTCACGCGCAGCCCCCACTCTCTGGAACGCTCTCCCTCGTACTGTCAGACTTTCCCCTAACTTCTCTTCCTTCAAACGCTCCCTTAAAACGTTCCTAGTTAGGGAAGCCTAACACCCAACTCACTGACGCAACCATCAATCACTCTCACCTTACAGTCCTCTCCTCCTGTTTCGAACCCCAACCCTCCTAGATTGTGAGTTCCTACGGGAATAGGGCCCTCATCTCCTCCTGTACTGTTTGTCAAATGTTGTTCAATGTATTGTAACCCTGTCTATACTGTGCTTATTGTACAGCGCTGCGGAATATGCTGGCGCTTTATAAATAAAGAATAATAATAATAATAAAAAAGACATAGAGAAGCAAGTAAGGAGTTGCCAGGGTTGCCAGGAAAGTCGACCGGAGATGCCTCAGGCACCAGTGCACCGTTGGGAAACCACGCATGCCCCATGGTCTCGCGTGCACATTGACTTTGCGGGCCCCTTCCAGGGGCAGGTATTCCTGATAGTAGTGGACAGTTATTCCAAGTGGTTGGAAGTGGTACCGGTCTCATCGATGACAACGACCAGGGTCATCCGTGAGTTGCGCCAGCTGTTCGCCACACATGGTCTGCCAGATGTAATAGTTTCCGACAATGGGGCACAATTCACGGCAGCAGAGTTTCAATCATTCCTCAACGCCAACATTATTCGGCACATAAAATCCGCTCCTTTCCACCCCGCGACCAACGGTCAGGCGAAACGAATGGTCAGGACCACAAAGGAGGCGCTCAAGCGGATGACGAATGGGGACTGGAATCACCGCCTGGCGAATTTCCTCCTGTGTCAACACACAACTCCTACTACAGCAACCGGTCGCAGCCCAGTGGAGCTGAGGTGGGGCCGCCGGCTCACAACGAAACTTGACCGACTTCACCCAGACAGAGTTTCGGCAGAGACGGCTCAGCCCAAACCCCCCAGGAACTTACAGCCAGGTGAATTGGTATGGGTCAGGAACTATGGGAGTGGGGCACCTTGGGTGGCAGCCAGGGTAACTAAGGTAACGGGCCCGTTGTCATGCGAGGTTACTCTGGGAAATGATTGTACAATCAGATGCCACATTGATCAGCTGTGGCGCCGGCTGACCGGACCAGTGCCGGATGGGAATCCCAGGGTGTTCTCAGGCCCACTGGAGAACTGTGTTCCTACAGGTTTGCCTACACCACCCGTGTCCACTTCCGAAGAGGCGGAGGTACTAGGGGCCCTAGAGCCGTCGCCACTCACAGGCGATCTTCGGGACACTGTCCAGTTGGAGATGGATGGTGCTCCGTTTCGGCAAGACTCTCCAGTGCCATTGCGGAGGTCCACCAGAGTCCGTGGGCCCCCAGCCTACCTTGAAGACTATGAGTGTTGAACAGACTGAGGATAAGATCTATCATAGGGGGGAGGGGTGTTATGTATAGTGTATATATAAAGTTGTGTTAAGACCTGCTTTCAGTGGCAGGTTTTTTGTCAGTTGAGTCAATAAAATGGTTGTATCCTTGCTGTCTGTGATTACTGCAGCACAATACATAATACCCAGCTCACACATGGATGTATATTGCCCAGCTCACACATGGATGTATAGTGCCCCAGATATGGATATATTGATCCAGCTCACCCATAGATATATAGTACCCCAGATCACATATGGATATATATAGCGCCCCAGCTCACCCATGGATATATAGTGCCCCAGATCACATATGGATATATAGTGCCCCAGCTCACACATGGATGTATAATGCCCAGCTCACGCATGGATGTATATTGCCCAGCTCACACATGGATGTATAGTGCCTAGCTCACACATGGATGTATAATGCCCAGCTCACACATGGATGTATAGTGCCCAGCTCACATATGGATGTATACTGACCCCAGCAGGCAGCTCAGGAGCCTGGTTTTGTAAGGGACGTTAACTTCTGACCACGGCGGCGCACTAACAAACCGCCTCATTGGCGGCGTTCCAGTGTGCCTTCCTGTTCCCCACGTGCACCCTGCATTGACGCCGCCCCCCACGTGATGCGCGCACTTCATGTGTGGGGGCGGCATCAATGCAGGGTGCACGTGGGGCCCAGGAAGGCACGCTGGAACGCCGCCAATGAGACGGTTTGTTAGTGCGCTGCCGTGGTCGGAAGTTAACATCCCTTGCAAAACCAGGTCCCCACTGACCCGCAGGTCCTCGGGCAGCGCCCGAGGGCCCGATGGGTCAGTCCGCCCAAGACTTTCATTTTTGAAGCGGCTGCCGGTGCGGCGGCTAGTTCAAAAATCAAAGTCTTTGGTGTCACCCTAAGGGCGGTCGTCACCCTAAGGGCCGCAACCCCCGCCCCCACCCAGCGACGCTAGTGTCTTGCTGATTCCCTTGGTGTTTTATCTAGCGGATCTGTGTTTATATTTATGTTTAACCGCATGTTTGCTGTTTGGGGTTCTGCCCGCCACCTTGGCAAACTCATGTCTGGCCCATGGTCTCTGTTGATGAAACAATCTGGTTTGAGTCCTAATCACAAGGCAGCCGATTGTGAGTCTATCTGCCTATTCATGAGACCTAGTCATCGCCCCAGTGATCTGTTGTATGCACTTGCTGATTACAGCATTAACACCAAGTTCATTGGTTTTGTGACTGCCCTGCAGGCTGCACAATTCACCTACCACGCTAACTCCTGGTCCAAAAACAAATGTAATTTGATTACGCCTATCTTGTACCCAGTCATGCTCATGTTTCCAGGCAATGTATCTATACGTTTATGAGTTTACACTAAGCAATCTCTTGGTCTCGAAACCGATTGAGCTTAAGTGATATTTAGGATTTTGTACTAACTCCTTGGCTTGGGATATCAGGTCTTACAGTCCTCCTTGCTTTGAGATTTTGTACCAGACAAATCTGTCCATTAAGATCCTAACAACGCTACACCAGGGTGAGCGCCATAGCACCCGTTACGCAAGGCTGCTGACCTGCAGTAAATTTTGTAATGGCAGCTAGTTTTTATTTTTTAAAGACATAAAAAATATCTAATACATACTGTATATGATACTGAGCTTAAGAAAAGTCATTATATCAGACAAAGCGTTGCTGCTGCTATCCCAGTAAACTGGTCTTTTTACAGATTGGAGTGCTGGGATTCTTCATTTTTTGTTGCATGTCATATGGAGGTTTTGTTGGCCACTCCATCGTTCATTTAGCACCCAATCCCACCAAGAACATGTTAAACTTGTACGTGCACAACCATCTACATCACGGCTCTCCAACTCAGTCATGGCCCCCCAGATGTTGATGCCTAAAATTTCTATAATCCCTTCAATGCATGTGATGGCCAGGGAATCATGGGAGTTGTAGTTCAGAAATCAATAAACCAGTTTTACATGTTTATTGATTTTTTTAAGGCATAAAAATTCAATAGATATATTTTTCGTGGCTCAAACACTGACAGGAAAATGCAAATTAACGTAATTCTACGATTGTCTCACCTCACTTGTTTGCTACAAAAAGTTTGGGCCTGATCACAACTGAGACGTTTAAGGCGAGACGCAAACAGAAAACGCTTGCGTCTGACGTTTTCCATTTGCGGCTGGCCGTATTATGACCAATCCGCTTTGTCAGCAGCTCGAGTCGTAATACTGCCGAGCCACAGGGAGATAACGCCGAGCGGTGCTGGTGTTCTCTGCTCCTGGAGTTCATAGAGCTTCCGCGAATGAGATCCAACTGGGCGTTGGAGGGAAACGCAGAGGACCAGTCGGAACTTTTTGCGGATATCGCCACTTTCATCACCGAGGTATCTGAGGTAAGTATAGGATTTTTGAGTGGGTTTCGTTTTGTGTGTTATGTGATTGTGCTGAATTGAAATCACTTAACACCTAGATCTGAAAGACTTCAGACGCAGATGGAGAAAGAGCTGGTCGGAATAACTCGTTCTCCATCTGCTGGAGGCGGAGCCAGATTAACGTCTCTCATACAAAGTGTACGAGACTTTAATGTACAGTAACCTAGCAGAACATCCGAGGCAGGTTGTGATCTAGCCCCTTATTTTTCTATCCCTTCTGTAAAAGCAACACAAAATGCTATAACACTTTTTAAACAAATAAAGAAAAAAATCCTTTCTTCTACTTTTGACATTTCCATCTTTTTTCCTTTTTTTTTTGCCTTTTCTTTGGAAATATTGAGCAGCGCCTGTCATTTCTGAATTTAAACATTGTATTTCTTTCTTTCCAACACTTAAACATTCACTTTTTTATTTAATTTTTTTGTGATTCCGAGCTTTAATAAAGTAGGGAATGTTGAGGAATAAATCAAACATCACTTATTGTGATGTAGAGAGAACATTTTGAACACTATGAATAATGGAATGCGATGGAATTAAAGTTTGAGATGCAATCACATCATCTGTCACAATCACAACCGAGCAAGGTAACTATGAATTTTGCATAGCGGACCCTGAGACGTGAATAAGTGCCTGCATCATATAAATTGTAATACTTCAAGGTGTGCCGAGCGAGGAACACATCGAAAACCAATATATTCTTAATGGATAGGAAGAGAGATGTGGGGAAATGATGCATGTTAAGTGTAGTAACACAAGCTCGGAAATCATGTTAGTGGAGGAATGAGCCAGATGGGTACGATCTGATTGATTTGTATTTGGGCTGCTTACACATATGCCGAATTGAACCATTCGGAGTCAGTTCCTCGCATATATTCCATCAATAATTTCAGATATTATGGATCACACACAGTACAAGGTGTGACTAATAAAAAAGATTCATGGAAAATACTCAAAATGTGAGAGGAGCACTTTTTCAAAACAACACAAACTGGCAGATATGGACAGGGAAAATAATTCCACAGCAATCGCCAATGCCTTTGGGTCTTGGGCACTATCCAGTAGGGATGTGCTAGTGTGGAATAATGAATTCACTGCAGGGTCTGCGAACTCAAATCACCAAATCGCATCGAAGTGCGCAGAACGAAAGAGAACCAAAATGTCCCTGAAATTTCAGTGCTCTTTGACTATCCCTCTGTGTGTCTTTCTAGCTTTCAGTGTATGAAGCTGTCATTATCCTTGTTTCTACCAGTTTCACTGTCATTCTTTTTGTCAGTGTGTGTGTGTTTGTGTGTGTCATTTAGGGATGTGCATGGCTGAAAAATTTGTTTTGTTTAGTTTTGTTTCGTTACGTTTTTAAATAATTTAGGTTTCGGAATTTTGTAACTAATTTCGTTTCGTGTTTCGTTTTTCGTATCGATTTTGTATCGATTTCGTATCGATTCGAATTTCATATATATATATTCGATAGTTGATATCAATTTTAATTTTGGATCACTAGATAAAACCCAATTTATCAAATTTTGCCGTTTAAAAGAAAAGCTAGGGTTAAATTTTAAGCTGTGTCACAGATTTAGTATTTGAGTCAAATTAAACAGTGAAACAAAATTAGTTTCATTTCCTTTGCTGACTATTACTTGTATTTTAAGTTAAGATTAATTCGATAGTTGATATCAATTTGATAGTTCATTTCAAATTCAATAGTTTATCTATTTGATAGTTCATTTCAAATTAGATAGTTGATATGTATTTGAAAGTTGATATAAATTATTAAAATTTTCTTTTATGATGATGACACAGTGTAAAACAAAATAAATTCGTTATATACCATTTTATTTCGTTTCGAATTCGTATCAGATCGATTCGTTATTTGGAAGTACTTCAGAACTACGAATTATGAAATTTCGTTACAAATTCCGAATTTTTCCGAAACGAATGCACATCTCTAGTGTCATTGTCTTGATGTCTCTGCCACTGTGAGTGTTTGTCTTTAAGGCCGGGGTCAGACGAGCGGTAGTAAGAGAAGAAGGAACGACTGTGATAGTCGACGTTCCTTCCACTCTGACATCCATCTGGCCACCTTGTTGAGCGCAGTCAGTGGGCTCTGCGTTGCAAGGCTCAATCCTCCTCTGGAGGATCGTGCGTTAAAGTCCCGTCGAGCGCGCGTCACAGTGTTTCGACGGGGTGGCTTTCAGCACTGCTGCAGCACGCCCGCTGTAGTGAGCGCAATTCGTGCGTGCGCTACAGCGTGTGGCCAGCCCGTCGAATTGTCGCAATGCTGTGACGGAAGCCAGGAGGCACTTCAGTACGGGCGCACATAGTGCGCTCATTTGACCCGGCCTTAGAGTCTCTGTGTCTCTGAATATGTATGTGTGTCTGTCTTGTGTGTGTAGCACTGTATTTAACTTGGCTCTGAGAACTGAAACCATAGTGCCTCTAGAAGGAGCCAGAGCGTAATGCATGGGAAAGACTATAATGGACTTATGGACTACATCCCCCAGAAACCCCTGGGCAGAGAGGAAGGAAGCGAGCGAGCTGGCGCCAGGAAGTGAAGGGCCTTGTGTGCTGTGTGAGGAAAATGAGGGAAGCGGTGAACAGAGACAGTCGCATGAGAGACACCTTCCGTGATCTGAGCAAGTTGGAGCGCAGAGAATCGGCGGCATCCATTGATGGAGTGAAAGTGCACATCGATCAGGAGTGTATCCCGCTGAGTTGTTCCAGTGGCAAGTGTGTTCGAGAAGGACCTTGTGTAAGGAGGCCGCGGACGGAGCAGAGTGCTAGCAGCATTCGACTTCTGGCTGAGGAGATTCAGTTCTGGAGTGTCTTTTCGACAGAATCGGGCTCCAGGCGGCAGAGAAGGACTTTTGGCAGAGTTCATCAGTCCGGGACAAGCTGTTGTGCCGGTTGGGTGTGCGGCCTTGGGCCTATGACTTTGATAACAGTGTGCACTTATTTAATTGCTTCAAAATTCAGGGCGCCAACGTTGACTAGTCGAAGATATTCATCCATCCACTGGCCAGTGGACTTAGTACCCGGGTACCCTAGGACATAACTAACGAGCATTATTGAGTGGGACTTGGAACCAAAGAACTGAGAACCTTGTTAATCGTTTATTCGCCATATATATGTATATAAACACATTATGTATTACCACCATTCATTTTCCTAGCCTGACTGATTTCATGCTTAAAGTATATGTATCCTTATTGCCGTTTATTGCTTCAGTAAAGTATAACTTAGAAAAAATCCATAAAGGTGTGCTAGTGTACAGTGAATTGTTAGTGCGGTGAGACCAATCTTGGGGTTATTCAACGGCTCCTCCGGGGGTGAGTGCTACATGTGTTTATCACCCTGCCTTGGTCAGTGCCCTTATCATTGTCTGTATTTGTGTCTTTATGTGTCTCTGTCATTGTTTTTGTCATTAGGAAAAAAAAATCATTTTGTCACAGATGCTCAAAATCCATCAGAGCCTGCAAAATTAGATTTTTGGTTCACTTACTTTATTTATTTATAAAGGATTTTACCAGGAAGGATACATTGAGATTTCTTTTGTTTTCAAGTATGTCCTGTGTGCAAGAACATTAAAATGTTACAGTTGTTACAGAAATACAAAGTAATACAATGCAAGAGTGCCGGCTGGGTGGAGTAGAGGTAACATCACTGCTCTGCGTGGAGAGAGACTGTGGAGACATGGGCTCGATCCCAGCGAGCAACCTCTCCAGTAAGTGTCCTTGGGCAAGACACCTAACGGTACATACTCGCCACCCAGGACTTACTTGAAAACGAGAGAAATCTCAACGTATCCTTCCTGGTAAAATCCTTTCACAAAAAAGATATTAAGAAAAAAAAAACCACAAATATACAGAAAATAAATATGTAGGAAATATAGTCATTATGTTACATGTTTACAGGTGCATTCTGTATATAGTCACTATGTTACCTGTTTACAGGTGCATTCTGTATTGAGGTATGTTAATAGGGAGCTCTTGAGTGACTTTAGACTGGGGGAAGATTTGATGGCGTCTGGAGGTTATTCCATAACTGCGGTGCTCTGTAGGAAAATGAGGATGGAGCCACTTTCTTTTTGTATTGTGGTATTGTAAGTAAGTTGCAAGTCCTGGATCGGAGGTTATAGGATGAGGGACCTGCTGGAGGAAGCAGCCTATTCAGGCAGGTTGGTAGTGTAGCGCTGGTTTTAAAACACTGTTGTTGTAGTACTTATTTTTGAAATAATAAATAAATTTCACCTGAAATCATTCACTGGCCAGTTGAATATTGTACCCGGGTACCAATACACGCATACACGTACACTTTCTTGGGACACAACCCGTACGGGACTCACACTCCAAACACAAAAGGGTTAAAATTCCTTTTTCTTTTCCGCTGCGCGTTTCTCGCATTACGAACTACCGTAAATATATATATATATACGTATACCGTGTTGCTCTTTATATGCCAGTTTATTCAATAAACTATATCATTTATAAAATCCACAACAGTGCTGGTGTATATTTATTCCCTAGTGCGGGGAGACTGACCCGAGGTTTAAATTCAGCGGCTCCTCCGGGAGTGAGCGCTACACGTGGGGGCTCGTTTCCAGGATCCAGTCTCTGGAAAAACCGCATTTAAAGGGTTAAATATGGATCCAGACACTGCTGCCAAATGGTGTGAGGAGCACAGTAGTCAGATAGAATTATGTATAGTCATGGATATTCCTGCAGACACTTGGGCCGAAGATCAGATTCGCCAGGCCGTGGCCGCGCTGACACCAGATCATCGGGGGTTAATCCTGGACATTAAAGAGAACCCAGATACGTCTCACACGCATGTTCTTTTTGAGTGGAGAAAGGGTGTTCCAGTGTGTTTTCAGGGCGCGAGCGTGAAGCTGACCGATGAGGTGGAAGTCCAACTGATTCAGTCAAGTGCGCCACGTGGCGAATCCGCGAGTGTTCCCGCGCCCAGTCCGCTGGCCATGATCGGGCCTGAATTTATAGTGGCTATAGGAGATTTGCTGGCTAAATGTCAAAGAACAAGCCCTCCTCACACTAACTTTGGTTATCGACGGTTGAGAAATTTTACAGGAAACGTACCAACTCCGGCGGGAGAAGAAACCTTCGAAGAATGGGTAGAACAGGCGATGCAGGCTCTGGATGAGTGGGACGTCCCTGAAGCGCAGAAGAAGCAATGGATAACTGAGAGCTTAAAGGGACCTGCGTCAGAGGCTGTCAGAAACCTAAAATTGAGTAAGCAAGACTGCACTGCCCTAGATTATCTAAATGTTTTGGAGGAAGTCTTTGGGTGAACGGAAAAGGCTGCAGAGCTCGTGTACCAGTATGAACACCAGATACTTCTTAAGAAAGGGGCCGAACCGGCCGAAGTAGATAAGATCCGAATACAGCAGATCCTGAGGGGCGCTCAACCTCTAGATCCGGTGATGCTACAGCTGAGAAGCAGGGAAGGTAACCGAGAATTGAAGTACCTGGAACTGATCCGAGCTGTCAGAGAGGAAGAGGCTTTACTAGAAGAAAAATCCTTCAGGAGAGGAGAAAGAGCCTACGCGCAACCTGTGAGGCATAACGAATGCTTGCAACCTGAAAATGACTCGTTAAACACCTATGGATCCAAAGTGGACGAACAAGAGCATCTGATCGCTTTTAAATCCACAGAGAATGCTGCAAAAGAATTAAACCTCTCTGCACATGGTGAGTTGCACAAAACCATTAAGAAGGTACAAGAAGCTCAAGCTGAATTGCAACAGGCGCACGCGGAACTGTGCCGAGTACTGTTGAAGGTGACAGAGACACAGACCGAGATGCAGAAGTTCCTTACTGACATGGGGACAACTGGAGTTGCTGTGGCGTCTGGCCAGGGTCCTTCAACTGAATCACAGCAAGTAAGTGCGTCTCCGTCTTCAAAGAAGAGATGTTTCAGTTGTGGGGAAATGGGTCATTTCCGCGCACAATGCAAAAGCCAGAAGCCTGAAGGAAATAGAGTAGAAGAGTTCCTGAAAGCCTTGGAAGGGCTGCTATCTACCTCACCGGCGGGAAACGCCAGAGGGCACAAGTGAAGGAGCAAACTAGGTGCCCAAAGGTCAAAACCCGCTCCAACAATCAAGCCAGGACTGAGAGGCCGAGAGGGCCCAGAGTCTGTCCAACTGCTGAGCCTGCCAGGACTGAAAGAGTCACTCCCTTAGCATCTGGTCCTACGTCATGGGGAAGCAATGCACACCCAAAACCTACACGGGCCAAGAAGAAGGCCAGGGTACAACAAACTGGGTCTAAATTTCCTGTTACTACAACCAAGTTTCCTGACCAGCTGATAGGTCCTTCCCCTATTGTGCCAATCCAAGTGGAGGGAGTCTACACTAAAGCTCTGTTGGACTCAGGGGCTCAAGTGGCATTGATCTACCGAGACTTCTATGAGAAACACTTGAAGCACATACCTCTACAGAAATTAAAGGATCTGGAAATCTGGGGTATCGGAACTGAGAAACTCCCCTATGATGGGTATCTACAGGTGAAGTTGGAGATCGGATCCGAAGTCATCGGACAGTCTGGAGGTTATGATGCATTGGCCATTGTGTGTCCTCGGCCTTCAGGGGCAAACAGAAGTTCCATGATAGTGGGACGAATACTGATCTGGTCGTCTCCTGACTCCTATGGTACTGGAAGAAGGTTCTACCAAGGGGGTACATCCAATGTTACGTCCAGTCTATCAGAGGTTGGTCGAAGAACAGAAGGCACCTGCCGAAGTGGGGCGCCTATGGAGATTGTAAGGAACAGAGAAGGTTCTGCAATCAAGAGAAGTAACGAGTTTCCGGGCTTCAGTCAAGTTGAACGGATCGCAACCAGGCCCTTATGTGGTACTGGAAACCAATTTTAATCATGGGAGTGAAGCCAGAGTAGAAGTAATCCCTGAAATAATCTCCACCAAAGCTTTGAAACGAACACGAGGAAGAGTCTCAGTCAGTGTGTGTAATGTGTCTGATTCTCCAGTAGTCCTGAAAGCACGAATGCCTATCGGGCAAGTAGCGCCTGCTACGCCTCTCTCTCCTACCGTTTTAGGAGGGGGAGTGGATAAAGAGATTCCAGATGAAAGGTTCTACCCCAAGGACGCTCCCATCTCACCTGAATGGAAGAAACGTCTTCAGTCCCAGGTCTTAAAGTGGAGGGACTTGTTCTCAAAAGATGAGTTCGACGTGGGCCTAGCTAAGAGTACTGAGCATCGCATTCGATTACAGGAAGACAAGCCGTTTCGTGAAAGGTCAAGATGAGTTCCACTGGGAGACTTGGATGATCTACGAGAACAGCTGAATGAACTGCAAAGAACCAAGTCCAGGAGCCCATATGCATCTCCAATAGTAATGGTCCGGAAGAAGAATGGTTCTGTCCGTCTATGCATAGACTATCGCATGCTGAATCAGAGAACCATCCCAGATCAATATGCCACTCCTTGGATAGAAGATGCCTTACAGTGTTTGTCTGGAGCAAAATGGTTTAGTGTACTAGACCTGCGAAGTGGGTATCACCAGATACCGATGCATCCTGAAGACAAAGAGAAGACTGCATTCATCTGCCCACTGGGGTTCTTTGAGTTCAACAGAATGCCTCAGGGCCTTACGGGGGCTCCTGCCACGTTCCAACGGTTAATGGAGAAGACAGTCGGGGACATGAACCTGATCGAAGTATTAGTGTATCTGGATGACATAGTTGTGTTCGGGAAGACTTTGGAAGAACATGAGCAACGGTTGGAGAAGGTCTTGAAGAGGCTCCATGAAGAGGGGTTGAAACTGTCTCTGGAGAAATGTCAACTCTGTTTACCTTCCGTTACGTATCTGGGACATGTTGTTTCAGCAGAAGGCGTTTCGACAGATCCTCGGAAGTTGGAGGCCGTAGCTTGCTGGCCTAGACCCCGAAACGTTACTGAACTTAGATCTTTCCTGGGGTTCTGCTCCTATTACCGAAGATTTGTAGGAGGATTTGCCAAGATAGCTCAACCACTGAACAAGCTCCTACAGAAGGAAGACACAGAAGAAGGCCACAAGGCCTCTGACTGAAATCCGTCGGCTCCAGGGCCAAGGAAGGCTCGAGAGTCTATCCAGGGAGAATGGACTAGTCAATGCGAAGGTGCTTTCTTGAAGCTGAAAGAGAGTCTAACTCGAGCTCCTGTCTTGGCGTACGCGGACCCTCACAAGCCGTACAAACTACATGTGGATGCCAGCAGAGAAGGTCTAGGGGGAGTCCTGTACCAAGAGTATGGTGGATTGCTGAGGCCTGTAGCGTATGTGAGCCGGAGCCTTACGCCTTCTGAAAAGAACTATCCTACCCACAAGTTGGAGTTCCTAGCCTTGAAGTGGGCGGTGGTAGACAAGCTAAAAGACTATCTGTTTGGAGCCGAGTTTGTGATAAAGATGGATAACAATCCTCTTACCTACGTCCTTACTACTGCGAAGCTGGACGCAACGAGACATCGGTGGTTGGCCGCTCTGTCAGGGTTTCGGTTCAGCCTGAAGTATCGCCCTGGGGTGAATAATCGAGATGCTGATGCTTTGTCGAGAAGACCCTACACTACAGAATGGACTCAGTTAACTCCAGACGGGGTGCAAGCTTTATGTCAAGGAGCAGAGCGCCGGGTCAAGGGAGGGATTGAAGCGGAAGCCATAGGAGTTATGGCTGCGGCTGTTCCAGAGTTCTACTGCAACCCTACGCAGCTGAGGGATGAAAGTCTGCCTGCTTTCTCGAAACAGGACCTGAGAGCTGATCAGGCTAGAGACCCTTTAATTGCGTTAACCGTAAAGGCCCTAAAAGCGAACCAACGGGAAATTCTGCTGACAAATTCCCCAGATGGAGCCAGATTGGTGTACAAAGAGTGGGAACGGTTGAAGATGTTGGATGGGGTGGTCTACCGAAGGGGCCCCTCAAACAATGCTGAAGAGACCCAACAGTTGTTCCTTCCCACTAAACACAGAGAGAGTGTACTGCGGTCGTTACACGATGAACATGGACATTTGGGGCAGAGAGAACTTTTAAGCTGGTGCGGGACAGATTCTATTGGCCTTGCATGAGAGCTGAAGTGGAAAGTTATTGCCATTCATGTCTGAGGTGTATCCAGAGGAAAACCCTACTGACCCGAACTGCTCCAATGAGCCACCTACAAAGTCAAGGACCCATGGATTTGGTGTGCATTGATTTCCTGTGCTTAGAGCCGGATGCTAGTGGGCAGGGAAATATTCTAGTAGTGACTGATCATTTCACACGTTACGCCTAAGCTTTTTCTACGAAAGACCAACGTGCTCCTACGGTGGCGAAGGTTCTAATGGAAAAGTTCTTTGTTCACTATGGCCTACCAAGGAGAATACACTCTGATCAGGGTAGAGACTTTGAAAGCCGGCTTGTTGGGCAATTACTGGAACTGCTGGGAATTCAGAAGACCCGAACTACACCATATCACCCTCAAGGTGATGCTCAACCCGAAAGGTTCAATCGCACGCTGCTAAATATGCTGGGGACACTGTCAAACAGAGAGAAGCAGAGTTGGAGTCGTCACATACTAGTGCTAGTACATGCTAGTACATGCATATAACAGTACGGAGAGTGACACTACTGGATACTCACCGTACCGTCTTATGTTCGGAAGAGCAGCTCGACTGCCAGTTGATTTGGCGTTTGGGCTATCTCTGGTTTAGATGTCGGTAGCTTCTCATAGAAATTATGTGGATAGACTTCGGAAGAACTTGGCCTCTGCGTTTGAACAGGCCCGTTTGACCTCTGGAAACAGGGAACAAAGGAATAAGCGGAACTATGACTTGAAAGTTCGGATACAGGATCTACAACCCGGTGATAGGGTTTTGTTGAAGAACTTGGGTGCTGCTGCAAGGCATAAGTTAGCGGATAGATGGAGTTCTCAGGTCTACATTGTCTGCAAGCAACTGCCGGGTCTGCCAGTTTACCAAATCCAGCCGGATGGAAAGGCTGGGCCTCTTAAGAACTGGCACCAGAATCATCTATTACCTTTGAGAGAGGCTTTGAGGATACCAGTTGGGGACGAACTTTCTCTGCCGAACCCGTCTGCTCCACGTTTGACTCCCGTTACTCGGTCTCAGCAGACCCGAGTTGTCGAAGAGAGTGAAAGGGACAGTGAGGAAGGAAGTTTTTGTCTGGACTGGATGCGCTCACCAGAGCCTGAAGAGGTCATTCCAGTTCCTGAACGGTGGGAAAGTAGTTTGAGGCCTGAGGCTCCTGAATTTCAATTAGAAGTTCCCGAGACTATTGAAATCCCTGTAGTTCCTGAAGCCGAGTCTTATGACTACAGTTCCATGCCTTCACTGGAAGGATCATACTCCGAAGAGATGTCTGTTCCAGTTGTGGAAAGGAGAACTGAACCCGCACCTGTAGTACTTCCACCTGAAGAGGAACTGATTGAGCCAGAACCAAAACTCTCTATTCGACCGCCCCAGAGACTCATCTACGACTCACCAGGACATAACACTGAAGAGGCTGTCACCACAGTGCGAAGGTTGCCAGAAGTATCTGTTATGTTAAACTAGAAAGTGTGTATATATATATACACTACACAGTGTGGGCGCCTATTATTGGGTGATCAATTAAAGTGCTAAGTGTGGTGCTAGTAAATAGTCGAATGCTGCCTATAGTATGGTAAAACACATAGAAAACAACCAAAATATGTGTCAAGACAAAGGTAAAAAACAGAAAACCATACGGCGCATCTAATACAATTAATAAGTTAAGAAGTCAGTGAGCGTATAGAATCCATAAAAAATATATTAGTGTAAAATTCATAAAAAATGTTGGAAAAAGAGAGTATTAAATGTCATTAAGAAATGTCTTTTAAAACATAATTTAAAGTGCATAGAATAAAGTCCAGGTCTAAAGTCAAATGTGCAAGAGAAAGGGTATAACAGTTCAGTTACTCAAAAAATGGTGATGAGGGATGATGTGCTGATCTTCTGTAAAGTGCTGGTGTCGAATCCTTTTATTCGTCAATGTTACTCAAAGAAAACATATCACAGAAAAATAATAGTGCAGACGGTCATGACAGAATTGGTCAAATTATTGAAGTCAAAGTCTAGACCACTCACATTTGTGGGAGCCTGCAAGGTCCCGGCTCAAGGAAGAACAGCCTGCAGCCAAATATAGGGTGGCACTTCCCTTCTTTCTGTCCGTAGTAGATACTAGATAAAGCAAAAAGAATCGGGAGACGGCACTCCCATAGCATAACACTGTGTGTATATAGAGATGTAAAAAAGGGTTAGGGTATATAGAGATGTAAAAAAGTAGACTTTTACATTGATTTTTATGGACATTATCAAGCTTTTATACCGACTGAGGAAGGCTTTTTTAAGCCGAAACGCGTCTCGGTAGACCTTGTCCTAGATTCTATTTGTTACCCAATAAATATATTGTTTTACAATTCTACATTCACCACCTTTCTCCGACTTTTTTCTGTGGATATATGGATTAACTGCCGCTGAGATAAAGAGGTTTGGGTTTCCACCTTTAAGAGAGCCCAGGGCTATATCCATTGAGCCTAACACTGTGAGGCTCCAGAATCGGTCAGTGTGATTTATTCCTCCTTTTTTACATCTCTATATACACACAGTGTTACGCTATGGGAGTGCCGTCTCCCGATTCTTTTTGCTTTATCTAGTATCTACTACGGACAGAAAGAAGGGAAGTGCCACTCTATATTTGGCTGCAGGCTGTTCTTCCTTGAGCCGGGACCTTGCAGGCTCCCACAAATGTGAGTGGTCTAGACTTTGACTTCAATAATTTGACCAATTCTGTCATGACCGTCTGCACTATTATTTTTCTGTGATATGTTTTCTTTGAGGAACATTGACGAATAAAAGGATTCGACACCAGCACTTTAGAGAAGATCAGCACATCATCCCTCATCACCATTTTTTGAGTAACTGAACTGTTATACCCTTTCTCTTGCACATTTGACTTTAGACCTGGACTTTATTCTATGCACTTTAAATGATGTTTTAAAAGACATTTCTTAATGACATTTAATACTCTCTTTTTCCAACATTTTTTATGAATTTTACACTAATATATTTTTTATGGATTCTATACGCTCACTGACTTATTAACTTATTAATTGTATTAGATGCGCCATATGGTTTTCTGTTTTTTACATTTGTATCTGTTATGTTAGCTGAGGTAGTCAAAAGCATGAGTCAACTTGAGGAAGTGTATCTAACCCATTGTATGCTTGCTGCTGAGTCTGTATATGTTGCCTAATGTTATGTTGAAATGTAATGCAACTGTTATACCTCCTTGGAGAGACCCAAGAGTTCTAGGAGGGGGAGAGTGTAGTGCTGGTTTTAAAACACTGTTGTTGTAGTACTTATTTTTGGCCACCAGAGGGAGACAAGCGCATGTAAGACACTGGACATTGGGACTACGTTTTCCAGCATGCTTTGCGGCGGGAACAGGAAGTGGTGGGAAAGAGAGACTTACATCCGCAGCCTCGTGGAGAGAACCGCCAGAGCGCGCAGAGGAGTGACGGGAGCAAGACGCACGAAGGAGAGATAACGATCATGACCAGGCCGGAGCACAGGTGCGGCCTAGGGGAGCTGGAGATCGGTTTCCCTTTACTTGCCAAAGACCTAGTATCCACCGCTGATAACTTTACACAGATACAGAGTATGCCGAAGGACCCCGAGTTAGGAGACCGCAGATGATCTAATGGGAGTGAGCGGTGAGCTGAGCATCTTGTGGGAGAAAAAGACAAGCAAGACAGCGGATCCGGTGACACAGAGTCCCAGTTAAATCGAGCAGAGAGACGTCCTGGGTCGAGCAGAGCGCAGAGTATCTGGAGGATGGGTGAGAGGCCTTCCCGGCCACAGTAAAAATAATAAAGCACGCTGCAGTTTTGTCAAAACCTACAGTGCCCAAACGTGACTAGTCGAAGACACACCTGAAATCATTCACTGGCCAGTTGAATATTGTACCCGGGTACCAATACACGCATACACGTACACTTTCTTGGGACACAACCTGTACGGGACTCACACTCCAAACACGAAGGGGTTAAAATTCCTTTTTTCTTTTCTGCTGCGCGTTTCTCGCATTACGAACTACCGTAATTATATATATATACGTATACCGTGTTGCTCTTTATATGCCAGTTTATTCAGTAAACTATATAATTTATAAAATCCACAACAGTGCTGGTGTATATTTATTCCCTAGTGCGGGGAGACTGACCCGAGGTTTAAATTCAGCGGCTCCTCTGGGAGTGAGCGCTACAGTAGCTTCCCAGAAAATCTCTTAAACACCAGGTTGGAAAGGTGAAGAGTGAGTCTAGATTCCAGCGACGGCCAGTTTAGCTCTTTTAACATGTCACAATGGTGGGTCACTGTCGATTACAAGTATAAGCTCAGTCAGCGTAATGAGACAAATTTCTGAGAAAAAATATTAAAAATAGTGAAAAATAATGAATATGTAAAAAAATAAAAGCAGCATCAAAAAAAAAAAAGAATACTGTGAGACAGTTGAAAACAGTCATACTGGTCGCTTCTCCTGGCCACTAATGGCTAGTTGGCCCCTAATTGGGAGTTCCTGGGATGGGAGTGCATAAATCTCTGAGTTGGCAATAGAACAGGAGCCTTGCAGTGTTCTTTGGGGTGTTGGCTCAATTGTCGTGAACGGTCTCAGTCACAGTATGTATGCCTCATTTCTGAAAATAATAGGAAACAATACTAGCCTTGAACTTACACATAAATTATTATTTTAGATATTTGCTATTAACCCTTTCGCTGCTGAGGCATTTCCCGCCTCTGTGCTGAGGTCATTTTTACCGGTTTTGCTCATCATGTTTAAACGTGTTTTGAAGGCTTATTTTAGTATATGACCCAGACATATTATATATCGTTCTTTCCGTCAGACTCGGCAGATTCATAATATGTCATTATTTTATGTATACATCACGACCTGTCTGTATATTATAACAAAAAATGCAATAAAATATGAATTTTCAATAATTTACAACATGTAAAGTGTATTATTTTAACATGCGAGCAATTGCGGTTATATTTTGTATGGGGTGCGCTTGTTAAAAAAATTAGAAATGGGTTCTCGTTTCATTTTTTTGGGGGGGAAATTACGCGATTTTTAACAAACGCACCGCATACAAAAATCGTTAGTGCAGCATCATTGTTCAAATTATAATTGAAATGGGAACAATATTGCTGCATTAACAAACCAAAAAAAAGAAAAAAAATTTTTTTTTTTTTTTTATAATGTTTTTTAAAATATTTTTTTATTTTTAATTTTTATTTTTTAAAAAAACTTTTTTCACAGTCGTGTTTGGTATCGTTGGAACGGCCATGCTCTGGCCGATCCAACAGTACCAAACTTTAACCCCTAGCTGCCACGGATCGGGAGATAGGGGGTTCATTGGAACCCCTATCTCCACCATTGGTGGCAGCTAGGGGTTAACTCCAGGACTGGCGTCATCGTGCTATGCACGATGACGCCAGTCCTCAGGGGGAGTTCCCGGAGGCTTGGCCGACATCCAAGATGTCGGCCAGCTCCGGGAAAGGATCACGAACCGGCGCTTTCAGCGCCGATTCATGATCCAGCTCCCCAGGGGTTAATGACAGCCACCGTTTGGAAGGGCAGGCTGTGCCCTTCCAAACGGTGCCTGGCATTAAGCTCAGGACCCCCGCGATCGGGAGGGAGAGAGGTCCGAAGGACCTACCCCCCTCCCTTTCAGGCGCCTCCTCCGCACACGCGGGGGGGGGCGCCTGAAATAGATTTCATCGCGCCACCGCAATGACATCTATTGTGCCCGCGGCGGTCCCGGAGTGACGGGCTGACCTCCAAGATGTCAGCCCGCACCGGGGTGCACAGCGATCGGCCGGAATCCTGCCGATCGCAGGCTGCTTCGGGAGGACGCGCTCAGCGCGTCTCCGCAGTCAACCCTTCCTGCGGCAGGACGCACTGAGCGCGTCCTCCGCAGCGAAGTGGTTAAATTGTATTTACTTTTTTGTCCCAAAAAAATCTGTGAGGGCGCTGCCCATAGATTCAATGCCACCATCTGCCACCATGGCACACATAAGGTAAGCCCTGCTGCCGTACTCTTTCCCTGATGGGATAAGCATTCCAAACCCCCCCCCCCTAAACCTCCAACTACCATCCTGGCCTCCACCACAAAAAAAACTCATTGTCCACAATATATAAAATAATTTATACAATATAAATAATTATACCAGCTTTAAAGGGACACTACCACTTATATAAACTGTAACTAGATTACGTGTGTATTACAAATTAGAACACATTATAAAACACATTATAAAACACACGCTGCTGGTTTTTACTTTATTTTTCCTTTTTACATGTAATTCAAACAAAGTTAGTTATTTGTTATCTCCTGTTTCCATTTTGTCGATTTTTCCCATGATGCAACATTTAACAAAATGTTATGGCAAGTCTCACTCTACAGCTCTGGTGTGGGATAAAACAGTAGTAAAGAGGCCATGGGGTGGAGGAGGGAATGTTTCGATGAGGCTGCACAGGATCTATTGTGCTGTCTAAGCTACCTGAGGTAAGAGATGGCAGCTGAATGAGATATGGTAGTTGATGTAAAAGACTTCTAATTTACCTCTTGGTGATGTCCTTTGTATTTATCCCACACAATGCAATTCTTATGAGTCGGATTAAAGACTTCTGACCCATTCACTCCATTCTATGGCCAAAGCCACACAGTGAGGAGCAAGTGATGGAAAGATATTGTGTGTGTGTGGGGGGCAGTTTACAACACAACATATCACACAATGGATGCACCCAATGACACATATACAGGAAAATGTTTTCTTAACAAACATACAAGAGAAAAACAAAGCACATGTAAGATATCAGCAACATCAAATAAACACAATAAGTAGGGATGTGCGCTTTGGGTTTCGGAATTTCGGAATTTTCACGAAATTTCCCGATTCGTGCATTGGGATTCAGCCGATTTTACAAAAATTTTCTGATCCGAACTTTCCGAAAACGAAAAATTTACGAAACAAAGCGAAAATTTGTTCGGAATTTTCGAATGGACTAGAAACGTGTAAAATCGAAAATCATTTTCGTTCCATTCGTAATTTCGGCTCCATTCCTGATTTCGGTAATTTCGGACAACATATTTTTTGGCTATATCGCTGATTCTGTAATTTTGTATCATTCCCATCTCGATGTATCCTTCTTGTAAAACATGAGAAATCTCAATTGCAGAATTATCGTATCGACAGAATTATCGTATCGACAGAAATATCGGATCCGAAAAACCATTAGTTTACGTCAAAACGAATAGACACTTTGAAACGAGGAGAACAGACGTTCCGAAAAACACGAAAATTTCCGAAATTACGAAAAAGTCGAAACGAACCGAAACGGAAATCGGCCGAAACGAGCCAAAATGAAAATTTACAAAATACGAGCGAACCGAACCGAATCGAACCGAAAAAAAAATCGGTGCACAAGTCTAACAATAAGTACATTTCATTTTTTGGTGGTAATGGCCCTTTAAATAAGATGTAGATTCTAAGTATAGAGCTGCGAGCATCCTTTGATTATCCTTCCAGCTATCGTTTATTACACCTAGTCGATTTCTTTCACACCCACGATCACTCCATCATGTGGCTCTGCCCGCTTCCCTTTCTTTATGCCCAGTCATTCCCTGTCGCATGCTGGAGGAATCACGCTGTGATAAGAACTCACTGTGTAGTGCGTGCCTGTAAAGGTTAATGTATCGAATGCGCGCCAGTGTGACTATGAATGACGGTAAAGGCATGCCAAGCCTTGAAAATGTCAGACTTCTAGATTATTTTCCAACGTTGCTCCTCTCTAACCTGTCCGGGGTATGCTAATTTCCCTTCCAAGATCTGTGACATTTCTTGGTGAAAAGGTTAGAAAATGAACAACCTCTGACATTCCAGCTGCTGGACCAAATGTTTCCCAGGCCGCCGAAAGGTCCAAAAAGTTCAAATTTAATCCGCACCAATCAAATGACAATAATTTATATAAAAGCACATCATAATAACCTGGTCTATAAAGGTCCGGTGTAAGCCAATCAAGTGCAACCTCTTTATTATTTATGTCCACTTAATCCATACCACTTTAATTCTGGTATGGGTGTTTATAGGAACACTCTACTCATCCTGAACACTTTAGTGTTTTAAAGTGGTCAAGATGTGGGGAGTGCCCCCCCTTCTCTCCTTCCCCAGCTCCTCCGTTCTGGCCGAAATGCGAGGTGAAGTGGGAGGAGTTTCTTACAGCCACCTAGCATCACAAGCAGCCTTGATTTTTGGGTTTCCCAGATGCCGGTCACCAGGTCGGTCACTAGTGACGTCTGCACACAGAGAGCATGCCAACATCACCCCCTATGAGACCGTTTGTGATAGCGAGATGTCTCAGAGAGTAGTGATGGATCAGATCTACGTATTCTGGAACACCAGGGTCACATGCAGGATATGATTGTCACATGCAGGATATGATTGTCACATGCAGGAAGTGAATGTCATATGCAGGATGTGATTGTCACATGCAGCATTTGATTGTCACATGCAGGAAGTGAATGTCACATGCAGGATATGATTGTCACATGCAGGAAGTGAATGTCACATGCAGGATATGATTGTCACATGCAAGAAGTGAATGTCACATGCAGGATATGATTGTCACATGCTGGAAGTGAATGTCACATGCAGGATATGATTGTCACATGCAGGAAGTGAATGTCACATGCAGCATATGATTGTCACATGCAGCATATGATTGTCACATGCAGGAAGTGAATGTCACATGCAGCATATGATTGTCACATGCAGGATATGATTGTCACATGCAGCATATGATTGTCACATGCAGGAAGTGAATGTCACATGCAGGATATGATTGTCACATGCTCTAAGTGAATGTCACATGTAGGATATGATTGTCACATGCAGGAAGTGAATGTCACATGCAGGATATGATTGTCACATGCTTGAAGTGAATGTCACATGCAGGATATGATTGTCACATGCAGGAAGTGAATGTCACATGAAGGATATGATTGTAGTCAGGTAGCTTTAACTCATCACCTTTTGAAGGCACACAAAGTCCTTTGTATTTTCTTCACTTTATTGGGAATGTAACAGCGAGTAAAAGGTGTCTTTTGAGACAGAAAGGGCTTCTCAGGTGTACCTTGTTATGGGAGGACATGGATAGAGAGGGCTTCTCGGGTCTACCTTGGAATGGGAGGAAGGTAAAATCAGGATGCAATCCACAGTACAGAACAGGATCTTCATTGATATGCCTCTGTGGAAGACTGACAGGAAAAGCAGGCTGTGCAAAGGAGGAAATGGGTTGTGCAAAAATAACTATGAATTTGGACTATTCCATTTTGAGTAAAAGCATAGGGGGAACACAAACAAGAAATCCGGTTCCATGACACTACGCATCTACGTAAAAAGCACAAGTCCCGTTGCACTGCGCAATTTGTGGTTCACACGCAACGCAAGTTGTATAGGAGTGCAAATTGCTCAGAAAACTTCAGGGACTTCCAGGTTTGGGAGTCCTTGAGCTGAAGAGGAGGAGCTCTGCGCGGCGAGGGAGAAAAGGTGAGTAAAATCACCTGAAATATAAAAAAAGAAGAAAATAATTGGGCAGAGGCTGTCAGCAGCGTTTTCTCAGTTATTTAAGGGTAGAAAAAAGGCAACTCTATTTACTTAAACCTTTTGTAATTTATTTATTTATAAAGTATTTTACCAGGAAGGATACATATAGATTTCTCTCATTTTCAAATATGTCCTGGGTTCAAGAACATTGAAATGTTACAGTCGTTACAGAAATACAAAGTAATAAAATGCAGGATATTAAAAAACACAAATATACAGATTAACAGAAAATAAATATGTAGGAATTAGTCATTATGTTACATGTTTACAGGTGCATTCCGTATTGAGGTATGTTAATAGGGAGCTCTTGAGTGACTTAAGACTGGGGGAAGATTTGATGGTGTCTGGTGTTAGATTTTAAGTTCCTGTATAAAATATAATAAATATTTTGTCTTGAAAAGCCTGTTCTTATAAAATGGGCTGTGAAATTCCCCCTCCATTTTGTTAGTGTCAATTCTGCATAGACAGTTGTTCCTTCTATAGGATATGAGCTGTGGCCGATTTCCTGTTATGTTCAGTGCAGGAAAATGTGCGCAGAAGCGGGAAGATAGGAAAAGGATTTCTAGTGAACCATATATGGTAATAAGTTAACTGAGTGGCTAAACTTTGATACTGTAATGTATCTGTACACTGATTATTAAAATTCAAAGAATTTATAGCCAAATAGATCTGGCTTAACAAAGGAAGACCAGACTTCTCTGAAAGACCAACACAGTCTTGTGATTGACTCTTTTTGGGGGTCTCCGCCATGACGTAGCGCAGCTCTTGCATCATTCTGATATATGAGAAAAAAATTACAGATTATTTGGGATTCCAATTATGGTAATTATAATAGAATTCTAATTTAACATCTGGGAGGTTATTCCATAATTGCGGTGCTCTGTAGGAAAATGAGGATCGAGCCACTGTCTTTTTGTATTGTGGTATTGTAAGTAAGGTGCTGGTCCTGGATCGGAGGTTATACGATGAGGGAACTGCTAGGGGAAGCAGCCTTTTCAGGTAGGGTGGCAGCTTCCCAGAAAAGCTCTTAAACACCAGGTTGGAAAGGTGAAGGGTGCGTCTAGATTCCAGCGACGGCCAGTTTAGCTCTTTTAACATGTCACAATGGTGGGTCATGTAGTTACATTGTAGCACAAAGCGGCAGAATGAGTTATACAATGTAGTAAGTTTCTAAAGGTGTGTTTGCGGGGCGGCTGCATACACTACATGTCCATATTCAATAGCCGGCATAAGCATTTGTTGTACAATCTGCTTGCTTACTGCGGGGCTCAGGCAGAATTTGTTTCTGTACAAGGCACCTAGTTTGGGTTAAAGTTTAGATGAGAGTTTTTCGATGTGGGGCCAAAGGATAGAGTTGGGTCTAACCACATACCTAGATATTTGAGAGAAGTGACTGGTCAGCGTGCCATTTGATTTTGTCCTGACACATAGATGGGGTGTTTGCAATTTACATAGCTTATGGTTTTGTTCCAAAGAGCATCGTAACAGTTTTGTCAGTATTTAGAAAAAGTTTGTTGTGTTTGATCCACTTTTCTACCTCTGTGAATTGTTCTTGCAGCACGGCCTCCAGCTGTGGGAGATTTGGTTTTCTGGTATAGATTACAGTGTCGTCTGCGTACATATGTACAGTTGAGGCTTTGCAGACATTGGGCAGATCATTTATGAATATTGTAAATAGCAGGGGGCCGAATATCGAGCCTTGGGGTACACCGCAAGTGACTGGGAGGGGGAGGGAGGTGCTGTCAGAAATGGACACATATTGTGACTGATCAGATACATATGATTGAAACCAGGTTAGCGTGCGATCACCAATACCAGAGTCTTTAATTTTTTTTAATGAGATGCCATGGTCTTCTGTGTTAAACGCCTTGGCAAAATCAAGGAAGATGCTCCAATTAGGTTTTGTCAGGACCGTACCTGTCCGTTCCTGTGTGATTCCATGCAAGTGGCGGCTGCATGAAAGATGCTGCCTTTCTTCTCAGTACCAGTGTATATAAACAGTTAATTCACTCAACACACACACCTCAGGTCACATGACACTTAGGGATGAGCTGTTCGTTCGGAAGGTTCGGAGTTCGCATCGAACATAGCCTGTTCGCTTGTTCGTGAACTCCGAACATTCCAGAGGGAAGAGGAGGAGACAGAGGAGGAGACGTTGGAGGAGTCTGTCGTTGAGGATGATGACAGTGACACACCCAGATGTGAGAGGAGGACCAGTGCTGCTGCTCAGAGCAGCGTTCCCAGACCTGTATTTTTTACAAAAATGTACACGAGTTATGGGTCAGGATTAGGGATGAGCTGTTCGGTTCGGAGTTCGCATCGAACATAGCCTGATTGTTTGTTCGCGAACTACGAACATTTCTGGGTGTTCGCCGCGTGTTCGCCCACAATGCACCACAATGGACCACAATGCACTTTCCCACTGGCCTGAAGCTCGTAATTGGCTACAGCCTTGCACCTGACCACAGGTCTGGTGCAAGACAGGTTCAACACTATGCTCACTAGGCTCTGAGTCCTGATTGGGCAAATTTTGCCCAATCATGGGCTCACAGAGCTAAGTCCCGCAGCACACTATATAAGGTTTCCAAGCAGCGCTTCTGCACACATTTGAGAGGAGATTTCAGAGGAGATAGTTGTTCTGTGTTCTTACTGCCGGTCTGCCACGCTACTGGGGGGGTCTGGGGGGGTCTCATTTCTACCAAATATCTGGGAATTGAGGTGATCTGTCACTGCCAGCAAGTTTTTTGGGGGTCAAAAATTTCTACCAAATTTCTGGAAATTGAGGTGATCTGTGTCTTGTGACTCACTGCCAGTACCACGCAGTATTTTGGGGGGGTCACAAATTTTTACAAAATATCTGGGAATTGAGGTGATCTGTGTCTTGTCACTGCCAGCAAGTATTTTGGGGGGTCACAAATTACTACAAAACATTTGGGAATTGAGGTGATCTGTCTCTTGTCACTGCCACGTAGTATTTTGGGGGGGGGTCACAAATTTCTTCAAAATATCTGGGAATTGAGGTGATCTGTCTCTTGTCACTGCCAGCAAGTATTTTGGGGGTCACTAATTACTACAAAACATTTGGGAATTGAGGTGATCTGTCTCTTGTCACTGCCACGTAGTATTTTGGGGGGGGTCACAAATTTCTACAAAATATCTGGGAATTGAGGTGATCTGTCTCTTGTCACTGCCAGCAAGTATTTTAGGGGTCACAAATTTCTACAAAACATTTGGGAATTAAGGTGATCTGTGTCTTGTCACTGCCAACAAGTATTTTGGGGGTCACAAATTACTACAAAACTGTAGTACAAAAAATTACTACAAATTACTACAAAATCTGTGTCTTGTCACACAGCCAGCATGTGACTTTAGACACGTGGTCCAGCAAGCATGGACAGGGTCGTTACATTTCCTTCACGGCACACTGGGTAACTCTGATTGCAGCTGGGAGGGATCCAAGACGGGGCTCTGTGCTGGAGCTTGTTCATCCACCACGCCTCCAGAAAGCTGCTTGTATGAGGTCTGTCTGCTCCACCACCACCACCTCTCCCTCTTCCTCCTCCTCCTCCTTCTGTGTCTCTGGCGAAGTGGCAGTTAAACTGACACCTGACAGGGTCTACGCAATGGCTCAAGCAAAAAGAAGCCATACTGTGCTTCAGCTGGTTTGTTTAGGGGACAGGAGCCACACCGGGCCAGAAATTCTGTCAGCTCTGCAGGGCCAAGTCCAGAGATGGTTAACACCATGCCAGCTTCAGCTGGGAATGATCGTCTGTGATAATGACAGCAACCTTCTCTCCGCCCTACGCAAGGGTAAATTGACGCATGTACCATGCCTAGCACACGTCCTAAATCTAGTGGTAAAGTGTTTCCCAACTAAGTACCCAGGGCTGACATAGCTTCTCAGCCAGACCAGAAAAGTCTGCAGCCACTTCAGATGGTCATTCCCAGCAAGCTTTTGTCTGGCAGAAATTCAGAGAGAATTCCACCTTCCCACAAACCGTCTGATCTGTGACATGCCCACCAGGTGGAACTCGACATTAGCAATGTTGCAGCGTCTGCACAAGCAGCAGAGGGCCATCAACGAGTACCTGTGTGAGTATGGCACAAGGACAGGTTCAGCTCAACTTGTTTTTTTTTTCCCCCCGCAGTGGCTGATGATCAAGGATGCATGCACTGTACTGTCAAAATTTGAGGAGGCAACGAGGATGGTGAGAAGGGACAGTGCATGCATCAGTGACACAATTCCTTTAGTGTTCCTGCTGGAGCACACTCTGTGGGGAATTATAGATGTGTCTCTAGAGGCAGAGCAGCGGGAGGAAGAGGAGGCCTTCCCTAGCTCTGAAGGCCCCAGTCTTTCCGCAGACAGCATTCGAGCGGGTCCTACTGAGATCAGACAGGAGGAGGATGAGGAGGAGGAGGAGGCAGAATATTTAAGTAGTGGGGGCATTGAAGGTGGGGATTGCTCAAGGGAGGGTTTTGTGTGCCCAGAAACACAAGGGCTAGTGCGTGGCTGGGAGGAGGAAGTGCACGATGGGGTCATCCTCATTGACCAGGAAGACTCGGAAGCTAATGTCACCTCCAACCTATGCTGCATGGGCTCCCTTATAATGCAAAGCCTGCTAAAGGACCACAGGATTCGTGCTATCAAGGAGAGGGATCATTACTTGTTGGAAAGCCTTCTTGATCCACGATACAAGGGTAAAGTTGCAGAGCTCATCCTGCCCGCACAGAGGGAGCACAGGATGAAAAAACTTGACTCTAAAGTGACACTTGTGTAACAGGCACTGGTAGGTTACCAAGTGATGACACACCTGCTTCTGAGGCTGCGGATGATCAGAGGAATAGTGGTGAAGGCTTGACTGATGCATTTTTAAATTATTTTAGTCCACGACGCCCAGGGACGTTAAATGTAGGCACCCATTGCCAGCGTCTTCACCGTATGGTGCAGGACTACCTAGGGGCAAGGGCAGACCTGGATACCTTTCCATCAGATGATCCACTGGCTTACCGGGTGCTGAGATTGGATCACTGGCCAGAACTTAGCCAATATTCTATGCAGCTACTAGGTTGCCCTTCATCTAGCGTGCTTTCTGAAAGGACGTTCAGTGCCGCTGGAGGTTTTGTCTCAGACAAAAGAGTGCGTCTGTCCACCGACTCTGTAGACCGGCTGACATTTATAAAAATGAATCAGTCCTGGATCAGCAGCTATCAATCCCCTGATGCTGAAGTAACGGAATAGATCGGGGATGTCTTCTGCATTCACAAAACCTCCAGCACTGAACTCTTCCACAATACCACAAAAGGGTTACGGTATGAAGGCACTTGCTGCCATGAAAGGCACAATATTTGGCTGCACTGACGCCTGTGCCACATTTATATCATTTTAATTTTTTGAACCGCAGGGTCCCAACCTGCACTCTTCCACAATACTACAGAGGGGTTATTGTATGAAAGTACATGCTGGCCTGGCAGTCTGGCACCAAAAGCACAATATCTGGGTGCACTGACGCCCATTACCAGATTCATATCTTTTTAATATAGGACCACATGGTCCACCCCTGCATTCTTCCACAATACCACAGAGGGGTTACTGTATGAATGCACTTGCTGGCCTGGCACCAAAAGCACAATATCTGGGTGCACTGACGCCCATTACCAGATGCATATCTTTTTAATATAGGACCGCAAGGTCCACCCCTGCATTCTTCTACAATACTACAGTGGGGTTACTGTATGATAGTACTTGCTGGCCTGGCAGTCTGGCACCAAAAGCACAATATCTGGGTGCACTGACGCCCATTACCAGATTCATATCTTTTTAATATAGGACCACATGGTCCACCCCTGCATTCTTCCACAATACCACAGAGGGGTTACTGTATGAATGCACTTGCTGGCCTGGCACCAAAAGCACAATATATGGGTGCACTGACGCCTTTACCAGTTGCATATCTTTTTAATATAGGACCACATGGTCCACCCCTGCATTCTTCCACAATACCACAGAGGGGTTACTCTATGAATGCACTTGCTGGCCTGGCACCAAAAGCACAATATCTGGGTGCACTGACGCCTTTAACAGATGCATATCTTTTTAATATAGGACCACATGGTCCACCCCTGCATTCTTCCACAATACTGCAGAGGGGTTACTGTATGATAGTACATGCTGGCCTGGCAGTCTGGCACCAAAAGCACAATATCTGGGTGCACTGACGCCCATTACCAGATGCATATCTTTTTAATATAGGACTGCAAGGTCCACCCCTGCATTCTTCCACAATACTACAGAGGGGTTACTGTATGATAGTACTTGCTGGCCTGGCACCAAAAGCACAGTATCTGGGTGCACTGCCACTGACGCCTGTATCAGATTCATATCCTCAGAGGGGTTACGGTGTGACGGCACTGTTGCTGACGCTAAAGACCCAATTTTAAAGCACCTATTGTTACTTTCATCCAAAGCCTGCATAAGTTTCACAATAATTTAGCCAAAAAATCACTAAACTTTTTCTACGTGTCCGAAAATGTCTCCTCTTTTCATACAGACTGCCGCCCCAAGCAGTTGTTTATGGATAGATTAAAGGAAAAGCATTTACCGACTTTTGAAACTTAATTTTTTTTGTTTTTACATATTTCTATACATCCGAGAAATCCGCCACTTCACGGGCAGTTATGGGGACCTCCTAGGCATGATATTTGAAGGACTTTTTCGTTTTTATTTTTAACCCTTATTTCATGGAAAACTCACTGTCCCTTTAAAAACGTTTTTTTCCTTGTTTCCTGTCCCCCAGGGCACTACCCGGACCCCCATACACCTTTTATGGCAAATATCTAGCATATATGCCCTAGTGGAGGGCACTCTAAAAATCGAATTTTCAGCCCCATTGACTTGTATTGAGTTCGAGTTCAAGTTCGAATTCGAACATTTGGAAAGTTCGAGTTCGAATGCGAACTGAACTCGGGGGTGTTCGGCTCATCACTACTGCCATTATCACAGACGACCATTCCCAGCTGAAGCTGGCATGGTGTCAACCATCTCTGCACCTGCCCCTGCAGAGCTGACAGAATTTCTGGCCCGGTGTGGCTCCTATCCCCTAAACAAACCAGCTGAAGCACAGTATGGCATCTTTTTGCTAGAGCCATTACGTAGCCCCTGCCAAGCATCGGTTTAACTGCCATTTCGACAGAGACAGAGAAGGAAGAGGAGAAAGAGGTGGTGGAGCAGACAGACCTCATATAAGCAGCTTTCTGGAGGCGTGGTGGATGAACAAGCTCCAGCACAGAGCCCCATCCTGGATCCCTCCCAGCTGCAAGCAGAGTTACCCAGTGTGCCGTGAAGGAAATGTAACGGCCCTGTCCATGCTTGCTGGACCACGTGTCTAAAGTCATGTGCACCTTGCTGCTGACTGCCTTTTCCAATGACTCCATAACATTGTGTTCCATGTGCTGGTATAGTGCTGTAATGGCCTTCCGTGAAAAGAACTGGCGTTTTGGAACCTGCCACTGTGGTACAGCACATTCAGCAAATTCACAGAAGGAAGCAGAGTCCACCAGCTCGAAAGGCAGCAGCTGTAATGCAAGTAATTTTCCTAAACTGACATTTAGACGCTGTGCTTGGAGATGGTTGGGACTATATTTTTTCTTACGCTGCAGCAGCTGGGGCAACGTAATCTGACTGCGTAAATCTTCAGATGATGGGATGCTGTCACATTCTGAGGAAGGACCTGGTACACCCATTACTGTAGCATCATCCCTGTCGGTGGAGGTTGTAGGCAATGACATGGCAGGACATATAGTGGGGGTAGAGACAGATGAGGAGGAGGAGGACCTATGCAAAGTGTTGTGCCAACGGGATGCGTGGCAGGTGGTCATATGTCGCCTCAAGCACGTGGTACCTAAGTGTGGGATGTCTTTCCCACGCTTAATCCTCATGTGACATAGATTACAAATAGCAACGGTGTGGTCTGCTGCACATTTCTTAAAGAACTCCCAGACAGCAGACTTCCTGTACATGTGCTTTGAGACAACAGCGCTCTGCACCTGAGCAGCTGTGACTTCTGATGCCTTGGACTGCCTACGGTTGGTCATAGAGGACGTTCTGCCTCATTTTTGTTGTGCCTCCTCCTCCTCCCTTGACTCCTCTGTTCGATCAGGCACCCAGGTGGAGTCAGTGACCTCATCATCGTCATCACCCCCTATCTCCTCGTCACTGGGGCCAACTTGGCAGTATGCTGCAGCTGGGGCAACATGAGTGCCAGTTATTTGTGTGTCATTGGCACACCCTTCCTCTAGGTTGATAATACTCCGTTCCTCAACCTCAGAGTTTGAATCAGAGCACTGTAGTTGCTGCGCATCCTCAAGCAGCATGTCATTGTCGTCAAAAAATTCAGCTGACTCCTCTGTGTGTTATAGTTTGGCTACGGCAGGAGTAGCTGTGGACATGGAGGCTGAATTAGATGTTTTGGCAGCTGAGGTGGACTGTAAATAACTACAAGCCTGGCTGGCAGAGCACTCGGAGGATAAGGATGGCCTGGTTAGTCAATCCTGCAAATCCTCTATATGTTGCTGCTGCTTAAGACGGCCAGAACCAGTTAGAAAGGACAAACGTGCCCCTGCAGAGGATGCACCACGTCTATGAAGACCAGAAGCACAGCCTCCCGACACAGAGGCTGCTTGCCCTCTTATCTGTGTCTGGGAGCGTCTGCCTGTCCTTTTTGGTCTTTCTGACATGGTGAGTGATATATAGATTAAAGATATACAGAACTCTGATTCAACTCTGTTATAAAAATTGGAGATATGCAGAACTGATTCAACTGTGTTATCTAGATTAAAGATTTCCAGAACTCTGGTATAACTCAGTGAGACCCCCTGATGGGTGGCAGTGACAAGACACAGGTTACAATTCCCAGGAACCTCCTATAAATAAGTGATACCCCCTGATGGGTGGCAGTGACAAGACACAGATTACAATTCCCAGATATCTGATAGAAGTGAGACCCCCCCAATAGCTGCTGGCAGTGAGAACACATATGATTACAACAATTCCCAGATATCTTCTAGAAGTGAGACCCCCACAATAGCTGCTGGCAGTGAGAACACACAGATTACAACAATTCCCAGATATCTTGTAGAAATGAGACCCCCCAATAGCTGCTGGCACTGAGAAGACACACTAACAGAACAATCTCCTCTCAAAAAACACGTGCTGGGGCTATGAGGGACATATTATATAGCGTGCTGCGGGATTTAGCTCTGTGAGCCCATGATTGGGCAAAATTTGCCCAATCAGGACTCTGAGCCGTGATTGGCATAGTCTTGCACCTGTCTTGCACCTGACCTGTGGTCAGGTGCAAGGCTGTAGCCAATTACAAACTTCAGGCCAGTGGAAAAGTGCATTGTTGTCCATTGTGGTGCATTGTGGGCGAACTCGAACCGAACACGCAGAAATGTTCGGAGTTCGACGAACAGCCGAACAGCCGATGTTAGATGCGAACTCCGAACAGACCGAACAGAACAGCTCATCCCTAGTCAGTACCTATAAAAGGTACCAACCCTGACATACTATGAAGCCAGAAAAGAATGAGACCGCAGTAATGCACGCTGTAATGGAGGTGATTAGGAGAACATTTCAAGACCTATTCCAGCACCTTTCCTCCCTCATGAAGGAGCTGTTGCAAACAGTATGGGACTCCTCCACTAAGGTGCGTACTCCTGCTGGGAAGAAACGTGATCCCCTATCGCCAGAGGAGCGTACCAGAAGGCAGACTTTCAACCTCTGCATGTACTGTGGGGGTTCCAACCATTTCTTGGTAGACTGTCCAATAAGACCACCCAAGAAACAAGTCCCTGGGCGAAGACTTGACAAACCTCCTATGCCAAGAAGTATGCCCTGTGTCAAGATCACGCTGCCCCCATGTCAAGAGACCAGACTTGCACCGGTGCCTAAGCCTACATCAATACCTAAGCCTGCTGCAGTGACCAAGCCTGGTATTGTGGCCAAGCCTGCACCGCCGCCCCAACCGGTGAAAGCTTCTGTGCCTGCACCTAAGCCCAGGTTTGCTAAAGCACCAAAGCCTGCACCGGTAAAAAAGCCTGTGAAAGTGCCCAAGCCAGCTCCCAGGAAACCTCCTGCACCGAAACCTGCCCCCAGAAGATCCATAACCATGGCACCCAGAGGTTCAGTGTCCCTGGAGGCTAGCTCTGAGGAGGATGAGGACGAAGTACTGGCCATGGAGACAGAACCCACAGAATTCCTGAATCTATGGAGCAAGAGTACCCAGTGTCTGAGGAGTCTGATCCTCCTATGGAAATGGAGACTGCTCTGACTTCAATCAGCACACCCATCACTCCCAGGCAGCACATTGTGGCCAGTGCTACTACTGCTCCTCAAGAACCCCCTATCTCCAGACTGTGTGTACGCTTCTAATGGGACAGTAGTCTGTATAGAGGACCTGGTGAGGTATGAGGAGGCACTGAAGCTCCAGGAAGCTGAACGCCAATCCAGGAGATCAATTATGGCGCTGACCACTGCAACTCCCAGTACTCACATCCAGCGATATCTGTCACCTTGCCACCCGATATATGAATATGCGCCAGGGGTCTGGGACACTGAGGACTCTGATGATGGTGAACCACAAACACCCCGACACTCATAGGGACCTCCAGGTCAGTGAGTGGGATATGTGGGATCGACAGTCACTGTTCTACCCCAGGAGACCAAAAGTTACCCACTGTGGATGATGTCATCAAAACGTCCAAATCTCGGACACGGCGCCGCCAGAGGAAAAAGTGTACCCCAACCAACAATCCAGATCCCCTTCCTGAAGTGCCCAAGAAAGCTGTGGATCCTTATTCCACCTTCCAGTGGTGCAGGGCTTACCTGTCCCGTCACCCACCGGGGTGACCCTTCTGTGAACATATTCCTGCCAATTTATGGCCATGCCATCCTGAAGAAGCCAGCGGAAGATGTGTGCCCAGGCTGGAGTTCCGATCACTTCATCGCCCAGAGTGCGACTCTAAAGAGGGGGGTACTGTCAGGACCGTACCTGTCCGTTCCTGTGTGATTCCATGCAAGTGGCGGCTGCATGAAAGGTGCTGCCCTTCTTCTCAGCACCAGTGTATATAAACAGTTAATTCACGTAACACACACACCTCAGGTCACATGACACACCCATGTGGCTAATCAATAAAAGTTCCCTCCTACCTTCCCACAGGGCTTCATAGTTGTTACTTATTCCCAGGAATAAGACCTGCAAATACCAAGCTCCAGAGAATCCGGCTTGACTGCTTAGGCCTGTGACCTTCCCAGCACATACCCCTTAACCGGACTATAATAACCACACAACACCTATATAAATTGGAATGGGCATGGGCCACAGCTTTATTGAATTAATACAAACTTATAACTTGCAGTGCTTTGTATGTTACCTCTGCCCTATTGCCCAATGCAATAGGCAGTTCCACCAATATGTTACCAAGAGCTCTTCCCCCGCAAGCGATGTTCGTCTCCCCATAGCCTCACCCGAAGGCGGCTTATCCGTCCTTAAAGCACCGCTGTCCAGGAAACCCGCCAACGCCAGGGGCCCCCCTAGTGCCCTAGCGGCTGCCCCTGTGCTCCCCCGCAGACAGCGCCTCCTCCACTCCTGAAGTTAAACCAACCAAAAATATGTCCAACCCTATCTCCGTGAGATGAACTCCATCTCCCCTCATGACGTTCCGATTATCTCCCTCCAATTCCGTGTGGTGAACTGCCACCCCCTAACTTACTGACAAACTTAGAGACCTCCCGATTTACCCTCTTACGAGCCCTGTCCAGAGCCCGGGGGGGCTGCAAACTCATCCCAACGGGGGCGAGAAATAATCTCAGAAAAAACTAAAGATAGACCCTGAAACATGGCAAAACAACGGGCCAAATCGAACTTCATGGAACTAATCAAATCCACTGATCAAAGTGCCCCCAATTGGTTTCCCCCAGCGTGCAGCACTAGTACAACCTCCTTAGAAACCAGCCTCGCCAAAAACTCGCATTCCTTAACTACCTGGGCCCACCTTAAACCCCGGATACCTATCCAACGAATCGTTACCAATTCCGCTGGAAAACCAAGGTTCCTGCCGTGCGGACGTTGCTCAGCCCGCTTGGACGCCCAATGTACGTAGGAATGTCCGAGAATCCAAACCGTCCTTGGAGGGGAACCTGAAATCAAAGAAAATTAGGGCGCACATAGGAACGAAATCGGCTCGAACGCCATCTACCTAAGCGCTGAATCATTTCGTCCGATGCGCCAGCATCCGCCGCCATAGTCGCCGCGCCAATCCGAAACGAATGCGGAGCGAACAGCCTCGAATCGTAACCTAAAAGGCTAACACAACGCTTGAAGCCCGACGAAAATTGATACCGCGTAAGGGGGGCCCCTGAAAGATGCACTAAAAAGGAACCCCCTCCCTCCGGACGAACACCCACATATTTCCTCACCAAAAACACCGGACATTCCGCCCCCCAACCGCACACAGGGTGATCAGAGAACCCCTGCCTAATTGAACCGTTTTGGACCGAGCCACCAAAAACTGCACTTGATTCACCAACAAAGTCACGTGTTCCACGCATAAAGCCGCATGCACCCGAGCATTAGGAGCCACCAATTCCCCTATTCTCAGCGCCCCATAAAAACAAAACGCAAAAGCCGCCTGGAATAAGTAAACTTCGAACTGGTGCCTACAAATCGACCCTAAAGCTACCAACAATTCCCCTAAGAGCTTACCCGACACGGGACGCCTGGCATCAGGTACCATCGTCCTACGCCAACCCCGAACAATCCGGCGCAACAGAAAGTCATTCCCCACATTGACCCAACCCAGTGTTTTGCATAAAAAGGAAAGGGCGGACGAAACCTTGGCCGCCCCGGAACCAAAACACCCCCGCTCCTGGAGAGAGTGGAGATAGACCAGGGTAGCCCACTGGCGGTCCTCAGCCATCCGCCAACCCCGTTCATCCCCTGCAACCGACCCCCACGACCGCCAGACCTGAAAATACGAGCTCCAAGACGCCGCTGATAGCGAACCTTCCAAAAATATCCTCAGTCCAGCAAAGCTAGGGTCCAGAGCCACGGAGGAAAAGGGGTCCCAACTTCTGCCGCTCCCGGAGCCACCTGCCAAAAACGGTCCCACTAGAACTGGGAGAGAGCATCAGCAACCACATTCTGCACGCCATACGTTACGCTCGAGGCAGCGCAGCACCAGGCGACGCAAAAGAGCCAAAACAGGGGGGGAATTGGACGACAAGCTATTCACCACCTGCACCACACCCAAATTGTCTGTCCAGAACACCACCCGCCTATTAGCCAGACGCTCCCCCCACAGCTCCAGGGCCACCAACAGCGGGAACAGCTCCAAAAAGGTTAGATTCCGAATTAGGTCCGAAGAGGACCACTCCGGAGGCCAAGCTTGTGCGCACCAGTCACCCTGAAAATACACCCCAAAACCGTGTGCCCCTGACGCATCCGCAAAAAGCTTGATGGACCCGTTGTCCACCTCCGCCTCTTGCTAATATGTCAGCCCATTGTAATTTAGCAAGAAGGACTGCCATACGACCAGGTCCGCCCTCAAAGAACTGGTGATCCGCACAAAATGGTGCGCCGCCCGAATTCCTGCGGATGCCAGCGACAATTAGGGATGTGCGAAACGCACATCCCTAATTGTCGCTGGCATCCGCAGGAATGTTTCGGAATTTCGGATTTTTTACAAAATTTCACGATTCGTGCATTCGAATTCGGACGATTTTCCGAATTGGTCCAGATCCGAAAACGCTAGATCCGAAAAATATTTCCGAACCGAAACAAAAAATTTCGGAATGTTCGAATGGACTTAAAATGTTTAAAATTGGAATTTATTTTCGTTGTATTCGGGATTTCGTTTCCATTCGGGATTTCGTTTCCATTTCTCTTATATGAATGAATATTGAAATGAATAATAATAATAAATGCATTGCACAACTTTATTTAATCATATTAACATTTTTAAAATCGACTATGAAAGGGACCAAAATGAACATAACGTTTTTAAAAATGCAAAATTGACCCAAATGGTCTGACTTTAAAAAAAAATAAAAAAACAGAATAAAACTTAGGTTTTAAAATGGAAAAGAAGCTGAACAAAGTTACAAAATTATCAGAAACGAAAAATAAAATTATTTAAAACGAAAAAAATAAATAAAAAGAATGCAGCACTATATTATAAATACGTTCTGGGGTCAAGAAGGAATTTTTTCCCAGTATGTTGCATATTGGCAAGCATTCAGACTGGGTTTTTTGCCTTCTTTTGGATCAACAGCAGTAGGTTATGTGGGAGAGGCTGAACCCGATGGACGCATGTCTTTTTTCAGCCTATATAACTATGTAACTATGTAACTATGTAAATACACTGTGGG